>OX104113.1:92209596-92537991 GCA_944474755.1 Limnoperna fortunei | reverse complement strand
AATCATTCATTCATTCATTCATTTCTTTAATTCCTCAAAAATGAGATTACAATGAATATTTTACATATAAGTCAACATCAATACAAACAATAAAATTTGTATAACCTATAATACACTACTTTATCAATATGAATACGGAACATAGGGATTTAAATGTACATGTGTATAATAATTTGACACAAGAAGGTGCAAAGGGCTAGACATGTATATCATGCATCGCAACAAGCCGGCTATATGTGGCTGAACATTGCACTATATGGGTATGACACAGTCTTCTGAAAGATATAAACTTGCGGTCTTCTAATTCGGTGTTTGGCCGTTTTCCAAGTAAAACTTCATACAAAACTTCTTCATGGTAGTAAGAAAGTTCCTGATACAGCGACAGATTAAAGTTTTCGATAACAATATCGGACCATACATCGCGCAAATCTTTAGTACTCGGGCAACTACATGATATATGCGAGAATAAATCTCGATATAGACAACAACATAAGGGACAGGACTTCTCTGAGAGATCAGGTGTATCACACAACAGTTTCGTTATAAAATAGGAAGTTCTTATTTCACTGTAAGTTTTGGCTGTAACCCAGTAATCCGCAAGCACAACAGATGTGTGGATGTTCAGAAATCTAGAAAAGTCTCTTTGATGTTTTGTACGTTGTTCCCAATTTTCGGTTTGAACTTCGTTAATTTTGGAATTCACTATTTTTTTCCAGGCATGTTTCAACGGAAAATGTCCTTCATTGATAAACGTTGAAAGATATTCCTCTAGTCCATAGCGGTACAATATACTAATAATGTCTGGTATAAATCCCAATGGTTTTTTGCACGGTTGGTATAAATATAAGAATAATCTCGCAAGAAAAATGTTTTTTGATAAATTGTTATAGTCCAAAGAACAAAGTTTTTGTAAAAAGAGCAGCTTTCTTTTATCTATCTGACTAATGATTGGGTGAAGCCCAAGGATGCTCTCGCACATGTCAGAGCGTGTTTGCCGTTTTACTCTCAGAATATCTTTGACAATAAAGTGTTGGAACACGTTTAAGGAAGCCAAGTCCGCAGATTTTAAATTAGTCCACATTTCACAGCCATAAAGTAAGGATGGTAAAATTACGGAATTATAAAGCTTAATCAAGACATTTGGATTAGTCCGCTCAGACGATATTTCTTTTATTGCAAAGTAACAGTTTCTACCTTTTCGACAACAGTTAGAAGTTCTTTCGTGAGATTTAAAATGCGCATTCAATTCAATTCCTAGATGGGTTTGATTTTGGACAACGGGTACGACGTCATCGCCTATTTTCCACACAAAGTCTACAGGAGGGTTTCTGGTGTTCATTGAGAAGCGAATAATAGATGATTTACTTGCACTAAACTTGAAATGCCATTTTCTAGAATAAGTATAGCAGACATCAAGCATACGTTGGATAATAGCCGGGTTGTTACCAATGCATGATATATCATCTGCAAGAGAAGGAGCACAACTGGTAATATTAAGAATACCGGTATTAGGATTTGACATTTCCAAATCATACAATAGATCGTTAATAAAAACTAAGTATAAAATACCGGACAAAACACCACCTTGTCTTACACCTTCAAGGACAGGGAAGAAACATGATTGAGTTTGATTTACAACAATTGCGCTATTAGTATCAATATGACAGTCATCAATGATTCGCCACAATTTACCTTTTACCTCCAATTTGTTAAGTTTATACATCAATCCCCTACGCCATACGGTGTCAAAAGCTTTTCTACTATCTAAAAATGCAACATATACATTTTGTGCCAATTCTAAATTATAATACAGTGTTTCATGAAGGTTAAAAGAAGCTGTTAGGCAGCTGAGACCTTTCTGGAATCCTTGCTGCTGGGGGTTTGGGAACGTATGGTGATCGGATATTACACAGTCCAAGCGTGACTTAAGTATCTGTTCAAACAATTTTAAGGTGCACGACAGCAAGCTTATTGGACGGTAACTGTCAGGGGAATTCTTCGGTTTTCCATTGCCTTTGTACAGCGGTACTATAAATCCATTTTTCCAAGATTTCGGAATACGACCACTTCTTACAACAGTGTTAAATAAAAAAGTTAGAAAACGTATTACTGGAACTCTACCATGTATGAAATGTTCATATTGAATACGATCATATCCTCCAGCTTTTCGACGTTTCAAGTCTTTAATAAATTTACTAACTTCCGTTTCAGATATGGTACCACCATCTAACGTCATATCGCTATCAACATCAGAGTTTTTAACTTTACTATAGGTTGAATCAACTCGTTGTTTAATTTCAGCGTCAAAATTATCATTTACCGATCCGTTATACAGATCACTAAAATATTCCCCAAAGGCTTCAGCAACTGATTCTGGAGAGTTACTAACTTTATTGTTATAAATTATTTCCGGATATATTTTACTTTGGAATGTGTTTTTACGTTTCACGAGTTTCCAGAATAGCCGTATGTCGCATTCAGCTGCAACGTTTATATCATCATAAGTTTTACGAATATATTCATCCGCGGCAGCTTGTTGTATTCTTCTGAAATCACCTTTCGCACGCTTATAGTTTTTATAACTATCGAAAGTCATTCCTCTTGATCGTCCATCAGCTATCCAAGTCTGTCGGAAGTATCGTTCTTTATCATGAGCGATCTTGACTTCAACTGACCAATATGGTTTGGTTCTTGGATTGAATCCGCATTTAGGAATAGATCGGTCACAGCATGAATGTACAATATCAACGAACTCATCGTACAAATTGTCAATGTTGTTACATGGATTGGTAAGTTGTCGTTGCATGAGAGCGTCTAAAGACTCGTGAAGACAGTTAGTATAACACAGCAATTGTTCATCGGAAGCCTTATGCCACGCTGGGAGGTGCATAATGGGTTTGAGTATATAATGAGGGTTTGAGCACAACCCAATTTTAATGGATATAGGGAGATGATCAGACGTGCTAGTAAAGGAACCTTCAGCAAATATTTCATAAGATCTTAACTGCCGTTTAGTACGCCTATCAATAAGAAAATAATCTAACATAGTACGTTTGGTTGTATACGAAAAACGTGAACCTACAAAAACAATATCAGAACCAATATGTGAAATACGATGTCTATTTACAAACTTCAACAACTCATGTGACTTAGCTCTATTAGAATGGCTTATGTCATCTACCATTAAACTACCATTTAAATCACCGGCTATAATAACACTACCGAAGTTACAATAGTAAGAATACAAGTAATCAAGGACATTTAACTCATTTATGTAATTGTCTATCTTATCATCTGCTGGTAAGTAAGTACCAAATATAAACATTGGTTCTGTATTAGCACCTTTCAACTCAATACCAACAATACGGTTGGATTCGATACCTTCTATTTCTTTAACACTAAACTGCAAAGACGATTTATACAATAAACCTATACCACCTTTACCGCGATATGCTCTAATCCGGTAATTCATCAGTTTTACATACACATCTGTAATTGCTATCTATACTTGTCAAATATTTTAATGACGAAGGCATCAATTTATGTTCACTCATAATACAAATATCACAATTATACCTATACAATAAGTTTATGAGACATAAAGTCGAGGACATTATGCCCCGTACATTCCATGCGATTATATTTAACTCAGTCATAAAAATATTAAGAGCGTACAAAAGCAAAACCAGTATTATAACAGTAAGTTTAATAATCATGATTGGTTTGGAAATTGTCACCCTCGTTTGAGCCGTACCACTCCCGGTTACTCTTCCATCGTCGACAAGACACACCTTTTGGCCAGAAATTTTCAGCTTCTACCATAGATGCGCATTCTAGAGAAACATTTAATTTGGCAGACATTACAATGCTGTAATCGTTTTTAGGACTGAAGAGTCTCAAAAAAGTAACTTTAACACCACGTTTCTCAAGGTGAGACCAGATACCGTTCCGTGTTGTTCTGACGTCAATACCAGAAAGATAGAATCTGGCTGTTCGCTTTCTCGGTACAACACCATGGAAATAATCATCATCTACTGGTCTAGTAAGTGCAGTAACACCACCGGTTCGTGTTGGAATTTTATACGTAAGTCCAGAATCATTATGTGCGGTATAAACAGAGTCTTGATTCGAGTTTGCAATGTTAATGTTAATGTTATCGGTTTCTATAGGTTTGATCACCGGTCGATCTTTCAGAACAGAATCTTTCACAGAAAGTGGGCCGATAACAGGTTCTGTCGTGTGAACACCTTGTTGTGTATTCTTATTGTTCGACTTTAGAGAAGAGTTCATAACTGATCCCAGACTCGCAGTAGTCGCCGGTTGGTCTTTGACACTAGCATATATCTCGGGCGGTGAACCGTTAACATGTTCTGTAGAGGTACGTACACGCGGTTGTGTATTCTCATTGTTCGACTTTTGAGTAGTATTTACAACCGGTTTCGGACTCTCACTGTCATTGAATGGGGTCCTCTTCGGGGACGTGACACTCGCATATGATTGATTTACTTTTGATTTTAATTCACCAAGGCTTTTATGCACATTTGTAAAAAGTTTATCGTGACGGTTAAGTTCTGTCTCGATTTTTTCAAAATTTTTCCTTGCAATATGTTCAACATGTTCGTCGAGCGATTTTGTACGATCATTTAACACTTTATAGTTAGATTCAAACTGGTTAAATTTTCTATCAATGGTTATCATGAGCTCGTCTACTTTGTCAGTCAAATTGGCTAACTCCGATTTTAACTTTTTATTCTCACAAAAAAGTTTATCAACAGTTTGCTTATAAGATTTTCCCGAGTTTTCAAGTTCACAAATTCTCTGAATTGCTTTTTGTAAAGTTACTCTATCCTCAACTGTATTGATGGTGGAAACAGGGTGAGGGGGATCAGTGGATGACTTGGAATCGTCTTTACGGAATACCTCCTCTATACCAGTTTTATCCCCATGTAGGAATGATTGTAGAAAATAGCAATCTCGGGCAATTTTTTGCATAGCAGTACTTTTAACTGTAGTTTTACGATTTATCAATGGCCCCTCTGGACACCCATTTACACCTCTTGCACGGCTTGTCAACAATGTTCTATACCATGTTATGGTGTTTTCATTTTCATTAACCAGCTCTATAAGCTTTGGAATATATAAATCACGAGGTAAATTAGATAATTGTTCGTCTAAAGCAGACCAAAACTCTTGGTTTGGTATAAAATCTTGTGAGGAGTGAGAGTTTTGTGTACTGGTAGTCATTAAGGTATCCAAATCGAACAGACTGGTATTGTTTGTATGGTTATTCATTGTGCGTGGGGTACCCGGGTCAACAAAAGCTCTCACAAAATCAGAATTCTGTGGGGAATACTCTATACTTGATCGAATAGTGTTACACATGTCTAACAAACCATCATTTCTACTGACATCAGTGGCATCTGATAATGTTAATCCGCTTAAACACAAATTATTCTCGGACTGAACATTCCTGACGTGAACACCCGCCGCCATTTTTTTTAGCAATAGAATATCTTCGCAAAATACAAGGTATTTAGTGAGTTTATAAGTTCGTGGGGCCACTTTCTAATTGACTTATTATGTTGACTGATCGTCTCATCAATGTGAAACATAGTTAACCTTATGCCGTCCATTAGTTTTATTATTGTATGTTTTAAATAATAATGTGTTTTCAGACTCTATGAAAATATCCTATATGAGGTTTTGTAATAATATGTTTAATGTATTCCATTACTAGTTGTCAATTTTACAATTGGTTTCGTTTTATAATATTTACTTTTTGATCAATAATTAAATCTTTTATTGCAGTATAAAAAGGATCGCATATGTGCGAATATCTATCTACATATAACAAATCGTTAATGTTTACTGGTGACATTGCGGTATAGACTTGTTTGCATAATGTTCGCTTTAAATTGATGATGACAGTTTGAAATGAACCTATGCATGTGCTTTTATTTATGTATATTAGATACAATGTGGTGTGCTCAGCTACAGTGTTTTGTCCTGGAAATTGTTATAATATTCAGCAAAAACGGTAAGCATTATAAGCAAAAAATTAAGATTTACATGAATTATGAAATTATTCTATATCATATGTATTTATCTATTATTATAACTATTGATTTATTAATTTTGTGGTTTAAACAATAATAACGCTATACCAAAACACGACTTTAACTGTCATAAAAGACACTCCAAAAATCAAAGGCGAACAAAAGTGGCACAATAGAAAACCAACAACCAAATTTGAAGCAAGCACAGCAATAGTCCTGACTAATGACAGGCATTTAAAAAAGGGTGCGTTAAAGCAGGTTTTAGGGCATTTCATTAAGGCCGCTTCTATCATTGTTGAATAAGTTAGTTTTTGAAAGACTTAAGATCGAGATTGTATGATTTGCGCTATTCAAACTAATAGGAAATTTGGAAAAGTAATACCTCAATTGCATGTCCCCTCCAAATCCGGGTATTACAGTAACGAACAATAATCATAATAATAAATTTGCTTTAAATCACAATAATTACTGAAATGTTTTCTCAATTCTTACAGTGTAATAGATAATTTCGATTTCTATGAAGAACATTTAATGTGTACAATATCTAAAGACATTGTATGGAATAATATTACTTATAAATTATTGTGCTACACAAGAGTTGGTGTGATTCTTTTCTGACTTTTTCACCGAAACCGCTATGTTATTGTAAAATAAAATGTAGGGTACGAATGTAATGAAAAAAAACTACACTAAAATAACAGAACATTTAAAACTGATAACAAATTACACGCATCCTTCTAATGAGTGAACAAATGTTTCTTTGGTTTTCTTGGTTGATTCTATAAATGATCTATCAAACAATATAAATTCTGGGTTTTTTTTCCATTGATAGATATTTCACAGAACTTTGGTTATTTTAAAGTAGAAAAAAAATTAAAATATTGATATAAATGTATATAGACGACAATGATTGTTTCCATTAAGGTATTTCCCTGGATACCTCATAGATGTAACACAGGGGGAGAATGCTGTATCTCAGATACAATTTGTTAACAGCAATGTGATAATGAAAGTTATTTGGTTGAAAAGAAAATAAAATAAATTCTGTTAATTATTGAAAAATTCGAAAACTAGATTAGAATGTTGTAATAATGTGTTATGTTATAGATTCATTTTGAAAATGTTTATAGAAATATCTTTTTTAATTCTGTTAATTATTGAAAAATTCGAGAACAAGATTAGAATGTTGTAATAATGTGTCTTCTGTTTTAGATTCGTTTTGAAAACGTTTATAGAAATATCTTTTAAAAATATTGTACACGAATCTATTTTTGTATTCTTAGAAATCTTACAATATTTATAACGTTAGTGATGTGTCAAATGATTTTCATTGCTGCATTAAAGTAATTGGTTTTGTTTGATTTTTATACATATGTGTTACCTGCTGTACGGTATCATTATTGTTCTTTCCTGATCTTTGGCCTGTTTATCCTTGACCAAAAGTTCATAAAATACAAGTCTATAATCTTATTTTATTTCCTGTGATGAAAAACTAAAAACCATTATTATTACTATGCAAACACAATCAAAGTTACTATCCAAATATTAGTACTCTAGTATAGCAATGCGATATAATATAGGAATGAACACAGTTAACAGATACTACGTTTCAAAACGGCTACAGTAAGTCCTTTTAGCAAATCGTATAAAAGTATTTCCTTATATGTAAAGCATATGAGAATTATTTAAAAGTAATGCCCTAGGTAGTTAGCCATCTGTTTTTATCGCGTGTTAGAATTTCGATCAAGACTTAGCACAAGGTCATCTGTGCTCTAACTCTAAGTGACGAATTGACATTTTTGCTGTGTTTGAATAGGTGCTCTGACAAAGAAACAAACAATGTGAACATGTTGGATTGGAACTACAATTTTCATTTTTTTTTAATATATGCCCATTTTAGCTCAACTGACCGGTCAGGTTAGCTATTGTTATCACGTTGAGTCCGTTCTATGCAGCCACGTGGCCAATCAAAACCAAACTTTATCAGAATGTTAATTGGATGACAAATTTTTTTTTTCTCATTAAGACTTAGTTTTACATAGGACCCAATTGGACAAAAAAGTTGAAGAAAGGCCTCTTCTCTGAAACCGGTTAACCAATCAAAACTTAACTTACTAACAATATTGTTTGGATTTCCCTCTATAAAGTTTATTCAAACTAGCCACTGCCGCAGGACTTAGTTTAACAGGACCCTATGTGAAATTTTTTTAAAGGCTTCTTCCCTGAAACCGTTTGACAAAAGAAACAAAAACTTGCTACCAATATTGTTTGGACGGTATTCTATAAAGTGTATGTTTTTTATGCCGATCAGAAACTCAAAACTCCGTCATCACAAAACTGATTATTACATAGGATCCTATGGAAAAAAGTTTAGAAAGACCTCTTCTCTAGAACGGGTTCAATAATACAATCAAAACGCATCACAAGTATTCATAGCATAGTCCTCAGTAAAGTTTATGCCATTCGAAAAATCAAACTGGTCGCCACGATAGCACTTTCTTTAACATAGGACCCTATGGGAAACATTTTTAAAAGGCTTCTCTGAAACCGAATAACCAATAGAAACAAAACTTACTAGCAATATTGTTTGGCTGGTCCTGTATAAAGTTGTTTAAGCTAAAGGAAATTCAAAATGGTTCCCATCGCAGGACTGAGTTAACAAAGGACCCTGGGGCAAAAAAAAAGTTTGAAAAGGCCTTTTCTTTAAAGGAAGTTAAACAAAAGAAACAAAATTATTCACGAGTATTCATAGAATAGTCCTTTATAAAAATGTGTGTTGTTTATGCCAATTGTAAATTCAAAATGGCCGCCACTGCAGGACTTAGTGTAACATAGTACCCCTTGGGAAAAATTTTAAAAGGCTTCTTCCCTGAAACAAGTTAACTAATCTAAGTCATTATGAATATTTTTAGAATGCTCCTCTATAAATTTTTTATGCCAGTAAGGCAGTAAAAATGGCCCAGTTACCATTTTAGACTAGTTTAGATTAGTTTAACATTGCCTATAAAAACAGACGAGCGATACAGGTTCTTTTGATCCTCTGCTTTTCTTTGCGTGCACTTTATTGTCGGAAATCCACGACCGGTCGCGTAAGTGGTAAGTGGTAGGAAGCGAGAACGCAACCGGGACGAGAATGTTTTCGACTGTCGACTGTATGTATTTGTGAGGTAATAAACTTTCAACTCATAAATGACAAAACAATCAGTATCTATTAATGGCGTGTGAACTATAAAGTCACAAATTCTGACTACTTTGTTTTTAGATTTTGGTAAAGCCAGTACGCTTTCATTTATCTGTATCCATTACAACTAAAACAAAAAACAAAATGTCGTTTTCATTTATTGTGCAACGTTTATGCTAAACTTCAAGCTGGAAAAAATCACAGAAAAGTTATAATGCCTCGTGACAGTCGCTGACACACTGTCAAAAAATGTAATGAATCAATTCATATCCTAATAAAAAGGGTACAGTAGTGTCTCTCATTCACCCATTTTACAGCTTTTTTGCGGTTTTCTTCGTATGTTTGATGCTAACTATAACATTTTTGTTGTTATGATCAGTATAACTTTGCCAGAAATCAGAACACACAACCATTGCAGTACAATTATATGGCCACTCGACAACCTCTAAATGATTAAGTGTGAATTAATGCCATTTTCGCTAATAACGGACAGCGATATTTATTTGTCTAGTTGTGGTTAAATAATTTAAATACCATTGAAAAATATGCACTTCTGGATTGTTATAAATTCCGGCTTTTGGATTTTTGACAAAAATGCTATTTTTGTATATTTTATTCCAACAAATTATGGGGTTAGTAATGTATATTGTGTTGTATATAAAACACGTTACAATTTAAGAAAAAGTTTGACTATTTTTTGTCCTTGATAAAAATACCGTGGCTTTAAGTTGCTTTTAACTTCTCAACTATATATATATATATATACATAAATGACATTGGTTGGTGCTACTTATAACGTCTCAACTATATTTATATATATACATGAATGCCATATGGGTTGGTGCTACTTATAACGTCTCAACTATATTTATATATATAAATGAATGAAAAGATGTACGTAATAAATGATTATGATCGAATATATAATTAAATAGTAAATTGAATAGCTGTGATGCTGGTTATTTAATAAGTGAGGTATAATGAATGTTTCGTCCAATAATTTTTTTTTCAAACACCATCCCTTAAAGCAAACACAGTAAGAAGTCAAGCGGACTTTTAAATTAACACAGTAATTTTTTAAAAGTTAAATGTTTTATAATATACAATTATATACATCGATCGGAAATCTCATTCATATTTATTAGTGAACACATTTTCAACCCTTAAATAGTTTTAACTCTTACATTCTACCATGGTTTTATTAAATACCTTTTTTTCCAGACATGCGCCCAGATTAAACGTTTGTTAAGATGGCTAACATTAATTTTACACGAGTTTTTTTCTGTTTTTTATATACATGTACATCGATAGCAAAACCTATTCTCTTGAACATTTACTGCACGTGTTAATTTATTTTAGAGTAAAGCTATTTTCTTTAATAATTTCTTGTATGCAAAGGCCATTATAAACAGGGACAAGAAACAACAACTTCACGTTGTTTCTACACAAGAATGGTCTAAAAAAAAACACGAGTCTAAAATGCATTCATTTTTCACATGTATAAACATGAAAACATTTTACCTCAAATATTGTGTGTAGATTAATAATATTCGTATTGCATTAAGAGAAACCTTATCATTGATATGTGTTTAAAAGTTGTCATACATAGTATTTTTGTCTTCGCTAATGTCAACCTTTCCATCTATCAACCTGATAAATACTTTCAATATTGTTTTGAAACGGTCAGTGTTCTAAATTTAATGTAAGTCATATAATCAGAATTTTCAAGTGAAACATGGCGTTTATTTAAGTCGCCTTTAATTAGTTATGTGACGGGAATTGTGTAAAATAATTACGAGTTCTTTGATATTTTGAAGAACAAACGCTGTTCAAAGTTCCATAAATTTATTATGGAGTACAAATTGGAGCAAACAAATACAAGTGTAACCAAGTGGAATTCACATACAATTATCGAACGGAATTCAATGATAAACCTACTGTTTATCCCTTTTCCCTTAAATCGAATCTATCTGTCGCCTGCGTAGATAACCCCGGCCGGAGTCAAAGAATAGAACCGGTGATCCCTGCCCCCAAATGGCTTTGTCCAAAAGTAAACAACAATTTAAAGTAATAAATATCAAATAACAACCATTACAGCGATGTGTTAGTTCGCGATGTGGTCGCTATGCTCTGGCGTGTACATGTACATGTATCATAATTTGAAGTATTTAAGGACAATCGATCCACTAGTACGAAAGCCCAGAAGGCTCATTCGAGATTCAAGAAATTCGAAATTCAATACAGTTATAACCAATCAGATTGCGTGTGACATAATCGCCTACCAATCAGAATAGTTCTTATATAAACGCAGCAACGTGCTATCAAGTTCGAGGGTTTTGTTCAAGGTGCTTGAAAGTATATGTTTTTGTGTAAGAATCAGTAGTAATATTAGTACTATTGATTCTTACACAAAAACTTGATAGCACGTGACTACGTTTATATAAGAACTATTCTGATTGGTAGACGATGTCACACGCAATGTTATAACTATTAATATTGAATTCCGAATTTCGAATCTCGAATTTCGGATTCTCGATTCTAGAATTAGCCTTTCGGCCTTTCGTACACTAGGGTTTTGCAACTTGACATCAAGTACTTTTAAAACTTCAAATTCACATACACGCTTTTACATACACTAAAATATATAACAAATATTGACACTCGAAAACTGTGCAATGACAGTAAATCCCGCACCGCACGTTAATCGGCGATTCCTCGAAATAAAACGTTAAAAATAATATACATGTAAGGTATACTGTCACATTCGAGAACAGAATGTTGCTTTGGTTATTGATTAACGATTAACACGCTTGTATCATCTTAACAAAAAAATCGTTAATTATATCACCGATTAACATAATAGTTATTTCCTGCTAACATCAAGACGCCATAAACAATACATCTGCCACAATTTTTAATGTCCTCTAATTATTTTTTAAGATGCCTAAATTAGATAAAAATTACAAATTACTGTATTTAATATAACCTATGAAATGAGTTACATTAATATTTAAGACATCAGTTAAAACGAAGTGCTTGAATCAATACAAGTATTTGTCGCTCTATCTGTAAAATGACAAATATTGTTAATATACTAACAAGAAAACTTGATGCATAAAGGAACATATGAATCGACGGGAATGTAATCTAACGATAGCAGATCAAGGTAGAACAACAGGAAATGTCATGAATGTGTTAAGGATATGCGAAAATACTAGCATTTCTGTTATTTGCATACCTTTATTAAAATTTCCCAGCATTTACCTGGGCTAGGAAATTAATAAACTTTCATTCACCATTAAAAAAATATATGCCATTATATATACATCACCCATTACTTTTTCACAGATTAGAACATTTTGAGACTCTCCCACTTTCATCCAATTTCTAATGCAGTGAATGTAAAAATACTAAATTGTCAAAAAAATTACTCTAATTTTATCTTGCAAGGTCTGAGAAAAAGTTTTACCACTTTTTAAAACTTAATGTCTGCAGGAGCTTACAGAAAAAAAATTACACATGCAACCACTATTGACCAAATCAGAACACAACGTAGTATTCAGTGCTGTACTTAATGTACAAATCTGGTAACCTGTTACTGGTACACATTTACTACTCTTATACGTATACTAAGTTTGCAAGAGCCAATTTAGTCAAGATTTTTACATCAAGTACATAGGCCATATTTGAAAAGTCAAGGATATATTGGTGTTCAAAGTACTATTGAAAAATTCTTCTATTCATTAGCCCCACTCAAGGAGAAAAAAAATAATTTGTATCGAAATCTGTTGGAAGACAGCTTCGGAATGAAAATTGGAATATTTGTCACTGCACCTGCACTTTTAAATAAGAAAATATTATCAGATTTATTTAACAGCTGCATTTTTAAATGCACTAAGCCTTACAATATACTATATGCAAGCCCAATTTATGCTGGCACACTAAGATCTTGAGGCTTCTCGAAATTGTTTAAACTTGGCTTTCAAATTAAC
Organism: Limnoperna fortunei; assembly: GCA_944474755.1. NCBI lineage: Eukaryota > Metazoa > Mollusca > Bivalvia > Mytilida > Modiolidae > Limnoperna > Limnoperna fortunei. Next base: position 92,524,762 of record OX104113.1, on the reverse strand, counting down.
ACGATGGTGCTTTTCGACAAGAAACCTATTTAACAAGTATAAATAAATGAGGAAATTTCAATTTAACCTGTTTTATACCTTCAAATATATAGTGCGAAATAAGGGACCAATATTTCTGTCAAGGTTGTTAACATTAAATTCTACAAATTCGAACTTGATTAAAGGAAATGGAATTTCTCTTTTAAGTTGTATATTTTTATGGAGATCATTAGTTTTCTTCTGCATGTTGTCTGATGTTTATGCTAAGAGAGCTATATCATCCGCAAAATCGATATCTTCCAACATAGATGTCAACGTCCATCTTATTCCTCTACGTTTGTTCTATATAGTTCTTCGTCTCACTCAATTTATGGCAACCAAGAAGAGCATAGGAAACATTATGCAACTCCACTTGTAATATTGAACCACTTTGAATTTGTTGTTGTGTATCAAACTACAGGAGAAGTTGTTGTAAAAGCATCTGATAAGTTGGACAAATTTTTCTGGACATCCGTATGCTATAAGAATCCTCCATAAGCTGTCTCGATGTATACTATCAGATGGCTCCTCAGAATCAAGACATTTTATATGGACTTTGCTGTTCCATTAAAAAAACTCTTCTATTATGTTTCTTAGTGTAAATATGTGGTCAATGCACACCTACACCTGGTCTGAATCCTGTCTGTTCTTTCCTGATGATTTTATCTATATAACTTATTAGTCTCATAAACAGTAGACTTTACTTGGCACAGATAGCAAGGCTATCCCACGCCAGTTTGTACATTCTGTCTTGTCTCCTTTTGGGGGATTTTCACAATATGTCCATGACTTTAATCTTTAGGCAGTGTTTTGTTTTCCCAAATTTTTACTATTAACTTAATTAAAAGAGAATGAATTGATTTTTTTTCATATTTTGCTGTTCAAAACATGGAATAGAAACCAAAATTTGATATAGAATAGAATACAGGGAATAAACAGAGAAGTACATAAATAAATTTTATTTTGTAAAATAGAAACAGGAAATGCATAACAGGATGGAGATGTCGTCATGCGTTCGAGAAAATGATTAAAAGGTATGCTTATTCATCGTATTTTCAATTCTGACCAATTCCATTCTTTTTTTTAAACAGTCTTCTTTCAGAATATGACAGAAAAGGGAATATTGCGTTTATAATACAGGCGTAGATCGTTTGCATTTAAGGGGACTACTTCGGCTGAAAATATATAAGAGATTCACACAAAAAAATGAAATGCGTCAAAAATACAATATGGTTAGTCTATAAATTTCAATTGTTTTTAATTTGCTTTACGATAATATCCGTAGACAAACTTTGAAATTCGTCAAAATGGTAAACATAAATGGCGGCCACTAAATTGTTTGCGATTTCGGTCTATTTTTTATAATTTTTCAAGGGTACAAACATAGTCATGATCGGTAAATAAACAACTTAAACTTGATTAAAATTTAAAATGTTTTACTTTAGAAGCATAATAGCACAAAGTTTGAACAAATAATTGGTAAATTTTGTGTTAGACAGTGTAAGTTCTGCATTCTCGTTTCGTCTCGTTCCGGTCTTATTTCCTATCAGGCTTTTTAAGTATTACACTTAAGACTGTCGAGTGACTAGTTTTACTAGTACCAGAGGTATAATTAATTTGCATCAGATTAATTTGCATTATACATGTGTTTGTCCGATTTTATTACAAAACGTTTCAAACCTTGAATATATTGATATTCTTTGTTGTTTTTTTTCAATTTTAGATTGGCTTCAAAAAATGTACGTGTAGAGGACCAGATAAGCATTTTAAATACGCACTGCAATTTATGGAAAAGGTCATGTAAATTTTTCCCCATAAGGACCTTTGTGAAGTTATGTCCGGCAGCTGGGGCTAGTTAGAATTGCTGATTTCTAAATGTGCGCACATTTAATCTTTTGTCATATATTAAATCATAAATTGAATTAAAGCTAATATTCAAGTGGTTCGATTAAATTAATTATAGACTATATTGCCTCTACCTGAAGTCAGAATACTCCGGAATAGTATTCACAAAACAGCTATTTATTCCAATATCTCGATTTTTAATTACAGAAAGTAGCCTTTTATTCTGATTTTCGATTTAGAAAAGCTACGCTCACCCTATGACCGCAAAACATAGTTCCAGGGTCAAAATGCTCTCCGAGTATTACTAACTTCCGTAAATATAATACCAAAAATATTTATAATTTCGTGAAATACTGACATCTGCCGAGCAATTCGTCAAATTACGTTCATTCACGGAAACTAAGTAAAATTAAGAAATAATTCCTTGGAGTAAATACTCGTTTTACACATGGTGTGGACTCAAGGCGTTTTTGGCCCTGTTGCTATGTGCAAGCAAATTTTATTACTTGAGGGGTCCGGGCGCCGCCTAAGGTCCCCAGCGGGTCTAGGGCTGAGCCTTTGTTGGGGTACCAGGGGAAGCGCTCCGGAAGCTCCTGCATTTAGGGTTTTAAAGAGTTAAATCTATACATAAATTTTTTTATCTATAGCATTATGCTTTACAAATGGATCTCATATAAAACAAAGATTTTTGACAATCTGATGTGCAAGCAAATGATTTATTGCTTGTATGGGAGCTACGCGCCTGTTTGGCATGTCATATTATAATTGGAAATATTTTACCCTCTAACTATCCTTGCATAAATTGAAAGCAAACATTTTAAAAAACCAACAACCTAAGTTAACGAAATGTTTTTTTTTCAATAACGATAACAGATACAACCGAGAGATAACTTGCTAACGATTATTAGAAATTTATTTAGGCAAGGACTACGTGACTTCGTAATTTGATTTTATTAATTTTAGCTAAACTGGTATTAACTGGACAAACAATTTTGAAAGTCAACATTAACATGAACAAAAATCGATCAACACAATGTTGGATTATGCAGTTGTAATTGCACAATATTTACCTTTGCATTGACCATTTTACAGAAAAAGGATACCACAATCAAAGATTTACCTTGGTACAAGATATTAATCGATGTCATAAGATAGGGCTAATTGTTCAAGAACAATTAGAAAGGTCTTTCCCATATTCCTGTTAGACATTTATTATTCTTCATCTGTTGTTTTGAACATGACTACATAGGTTGTTGTTAAGCGGAATAAACTACTTCAAAATATGGTTGTCAAGAACGTTTGTGACCGTTAATATTGATAAAAAGCAACTTCAGGTTGTAAAATGGCATTTTAAGTAATGTACATCACCTTGATTTAAAAATTATATGGTTGCTAAGGACTTCTTTAGAGGGTAACCTTGTTGCTATGGTATGATCTTGACCCGTAACCTTTGAAAATGGACTCAAATTGAAGGCCTTGATTTGGTGATTATATTAAACCTATATGTTTACTATATTTAAGGTCTTTTCCACTTCCACCGGAAAGACCTTATTGTTTTGCTTTGATTATTTTTTTTTCTTTTATTTCCGCCAACCTTTAATCCAAAAAGTTAAAAGAGTACGCGACATATCATTGTGGTCGTAAGCGACAAGTTTTGGGCACTGAAATTCTATTCGGAATTCTTCTGTTATAGAATCATATTATGACTACCTGAACTGAATAAACACAAACCTATCCACGGTCATTGGTCAAGATTATTCCAAATATTAGACACCACCATTTGACTTTTGGTACCTTTATAAAATATAAAATTGTTACAAAAAATTCGCGTAGCTTTGTTTAATTGGTAATATTTTTTGTTTACTGTCGCTGTTGTAAACCGAGACATAAAAACTTAAAACACTTAAAGAAGGTTTATGTTAATTAGTTGTATTGCTTCTTTTAAGATGCAGTTACAAAAATACAAAATTTATTATGTTTGTTAGCATGAACCAGAAGAGATAAAAACAACATTTTGTGACAAATATTTAAAAAAAAAGAATGAATAGCGAGAAAGATAGATGCATGTGTTGGATATGGTGATGAGTGTGATTTGAAATCATTGCAAGTAATGATTCAAACAATGGGGAACCTTTCTGACCTTTGATATACTTAAACACATCATTTAAAAAGTTGTTCGGACATGATTAGGTCTGTGAATGAAACCATAACGCCTTAAAAATTACACGGGATATGCTTCTTGGGTATTCTTCTTTTGATACATGTAAGCACCGAGATTTTTTTGTGTTTTTTACTATTAAATGTTCTTTTTCCAAGTAATGTTAACTTGCAAAGACTACAAATTTCCTTCAATTTTATTACAATCAAATATGATTGACGTGTCAGGTTGTGTTCGTGATCGTTTAATATTTTGAAATTTTTGTGGAGTTCGGGTATAACATTGCAAATTAAGTTAAAATTAAGGAATTGACTCAACATGCTTGTATAGTTATCTGTCAATATTGTGTTTGTGAGTATAAACTGTTAAATAAAACGCTATTGAAACAAGCTATTAGTTAACTATTTCTCCCAACACAGTTTTAGGGAGACATGTTGTTTTTGTACGATTTCTTATTCTTCTTTCCTTTTTCCTTTTTCTGTTGTTTCTTTTTTCTTTCCCCTAAATCCTGTCCGCATAGTTTCTCTTAGATGCAACGTCCAATCAAAATGAAATTTAGGGAACATGTTGGGGGTTTTCAACATGCTGAAGCTTATAGTGGCAATTGGGGTTCGTTTGGGAGACATTTTGTGTTGAGAACACAGTTATAACTAGTTTAATATTTACATTTAATCGTTTTAAGTGAGTTTGAGATAACAGAATGACTCTACCGATACACGTAGCATCTTCTTCAGTCTTTCGCCACGTGCGGGATCCGGGTGGCTAAAAGAATAGACCGCAGTCGCGCTAGCTTGTCGTAAAAGGCGACTAAATAGCGCCCAGTACCCTGACCGGCGTGTCAGGTCGGTTTGCCTAAAGACCGACTGGGATGTGTGCCCCAGGTGGTTGAATGGGGTACCCCTGGCAAGCTGGGGTTGTCAGGCCATAATACGGAAAACCTGACCGCAAACCATATTAGTGCACCGTGTTGGGAAAATGCCACGTTCCTCGCAAGTTAAAGAACGCTGCTGTAGTATTCGCTATGAGTAGGGATTTTGATCCCGCTACAGGAGGCTAAATTGCCCGACCCTATCCATCCTCCCATTTGCCAGTGGCAATCTAAAATCCGTTACCCCTATTTTTCCTTGTGTCCTATCCCATTTTCATTCATCATCTTTTCATGTTCATTTTATCATCCATTTCATGTTCATCACCTGAAAATAGCTGAAATATTGCTGCTCGGGCGTTAAACACCATTAATCAATCAATCTTCAGTCTTTCTTCTCAAAATAGAATCAAGTGGAAAACTACAAACTGGACTCTACGACAAGCTGGATCACTTAACTTCCTAATAGCTAATTTTAGGTTCATTGATAGCAAGATATCATTAGAAACGCCGTATGGGGTTTACATCCACAACTCATTTTAAAGCTATATGTAAGATGTGATTTTCTAGACCGGATACTGCTGTTGACCAATAAGGTAGGTACTAAACACGTATTTGTTGAACATAGCATTATCACTTCCGACGTTCAGTGGCTGTTACCCCGCGACTTTAGAGGATCGTTATAGAATATACATTTTATAACGCGATTAGCCATAGGTAGGCTTCTACTACTTAAATATGGATTTTAATCGACGGAAGTTTAAAAAGAGGCAGGCACTGCTTACCCGCCCGGAATATCTTATCAAGAACCAATGTTTTTTTATTGCATTCGGGTTAATCAGTTCTGATTTTGTTATTGGTTTTTAAATTTTTGTTATTTTTTTATTATTTAATTTTGTTATTTTTGTTATTTGTTTTCTCAATATATATACAGATCAATAACATAATTTTTAATTGGAAACATCATTTGAATTGTTATTGAACTTGTATTAAAATGTTAAAACCATGCAGTTATAAACAAGCAACAGAAGCTCATAGCACATTGTTTATTATAACATTAAAAAGATAAGCTAATCAATGGCAGTAAGACAAGAACAACATCTTGTCTATACGAGAATTACGAATGCTCCATTATACCCAGTGTATATCGCGGAAAGTGCAATAAACAAGACTACTCACAAACTGCAAAGAACAACCAGACCTTTACCTATAAGTACACACAGCCGCCTAGTAGAGAGGTGTCTAGGCTCATTCCCTTGAGGACCGGGTTATTCCTACACAACAGGCAACACCCCATTATTTACGGAATACGTCACTTTATGTTGGTTTAGGACCAACAGGCAATTATAGAATTATTACCAAACTGTGGAACCAAGGATGCTAAAGATATGGCATAGCTACATAAAAGGTAAATTGTAAATATGCAAAATAAAATAAATAAATTCATCTACCATCTTATCTTCTTACTTGTAATTTTATAATTTACATACATTAATAGTGCTATATATATTTACAAAAATAAATTAATATCAAAACAATTCCAGATTGGCGAACATTTTTAATATTTAAACTCTCCTATTACCCCCAAAACAAAATCTCGGTTGTCTAACATATTTTCACAACTTGCATAGTGATTTTATAGGTCGGTAATGTATCTGAATACTTTAAAATAGTGATCCCAATCTGTAACTTTATTCAGCTTTACAATTTTACTACATAATATTAATAATGGTTCTCTATTTCTTTTTAGGATTTGAGGAGACACAAGAAGTCTGACAAAACACCAAAATTTGCAGAATTATATTATTGTTATGTACCCTGACCATTTTACGATATTATACAGATGGATCGCGGGACAGTAACACATTTTCTATTGTATAATTATTATAAAAATACAAAATATAGGAGGAACCCCTTTGGGACAAAAAGTCTACCAATAAAATCGAAATATACTTGACACTGAAATAAGAGTTTAAGACCAATTATCCCTAAGCACCAAAATAACTGGGACATGACATGTCCCAGATTTTGCTGATTTTAATTTTATAAGTTGAAATTGACCATTGGATCATAAAAATGATGACTGTTTGTTATGATTGACCACGGTTGCCATGGTAACTGAGGCGGTCATTTTTTATCATTTCTCATACTGCGAAATAGCCTATATTCAATTCCCAATTTGTTATTCAAAAATCAATGCATATTCAATATTATGTTTTATTTGCTTAATTCAATACCTCATTGACAATATTCAAAACAGTTTCAAGACTAAACATAAATGTGTAGTCAGAACGAGGCTATCCAATATGTCAAGAAATCATGCATTTTTTCTGGAATTTTTCTACTAAAAAATTACCATTTTTGCCACTTTACTGACTCCATTTTCAGAAAATGCACCAATCACAAATACTCATCATGAATAGAATTACATAAATTGATGATTAATATTCAAAACTTATAAAAATCTCAATGGGGTAACAAAAGATGTCTATAGAAAACACTGTCAAAAATGGTTACCATGGTAACTTGTGAAATAAAGCCATTTTTGTATTGTTCAATAGTTCCATGAAACTACTGTTTCTCTTAGTAACAAATTAAATCATCCTTAATTATTATTTTTAACAGACATACTATAAACTTAAAATGACATTGAAATCATTTCAGGGTACAGTGTCTCAAGGTCAAGGTCAACTAAAAATTGAACTTTCAAATATGAAACTCTCAAAGCAAAATCAATTTTAAGTGACCTTGAGAACAACACAAGTGACCTTGAAAGTTTTCTAAGGTCATACTATGTTGAAAAGATCCTTTTAGGTACATATGATGACAACAATTGTTATCTTGGCTCATATTAGAAGTATAGTCATACATGTATTTAAATATCGAAAAATTGCCGTTTTTGTTTTATTACCATGGTAACCAACTTTAACAGTGTTTTTTAAAGACATTTTTTCTTACCCCATTGAGATTTTTAAAATTTTTGAATATTAATCATCAATCTATGTAATTATATTCAGGATGATTATTTGTGATTGGTGCATTTTCTTAAAATGGAGTCAGAAAAGTGTCAAAAATGGTAATATTTTTTACCAAAAATTATAGACAATAATGCACTATTTCTTTACATGTTCAATAGTCTCAGTCTGATCACACATATACTTAAAGTGTTGTAACTGTTTTGAATATTGTCAATGAGATATTGAATTAAGCAAATAAAGAAATTCTATTGAATATGAATCGATTTTCCCCTGAAAAATTGGGATTTGAATATTGCCCTTTTCACTGTATTTTAATCGGCCCAAAATGGCCGCCTCCGTTACCATGGCAACCGAAGTCAAATCATAACAAACAATAATTATTTTGTGGTCCAATGGTCAATTTCAACTTATAAAATGAAAATCAGCTAAATCTGAGACATGTCATGTCTCACCCTATATGGAAATCCTTTGATCCTTATGGAGAATTGGTGTTAAGCGCTCTATTTTATTATATCGTAGAAACGAACATTCTCGACAAACATATGTTGTTTTTTTGTTTTATAAGTTGTTTTTCGTAGTTAGGCCTTTGCGAACATAAACTAATCATGCAATCTGAAAATTATAACATATTTCTTCAGCTTTTTAATGATTAATAGATTATATTTTTAAAAGATGTTCAAAATGACTTATTGATTTTAACACAGTTTATTGGGTAGATTTCATTACTTGTTTCGATTACCTTTTATAAAATATTCAGAAAAGTTTTCATTTAAAAGAAAACTTATTAACACGAAAAGTTTCTTTTATTTTATCTGTTTTTCAATTTAAAAAAAAATAAATTCTAAAAACTATTTCAATAAAGTACATGCAATTTATTCTGCTAGCTATTGTTTGATCAATCGCATTTATTTTATATTTTACTTTTCTGTCAATGATGAGTATACATGTTGTTTTAATCGATACAACTTGCTTTTTTCCTACCGAAGGTCGACATTCGCGGGGGTTTCTTTGCATACTCCGGCTTCCTCCTCAATTAACACTGGACACCATGATACAGGTGAAACATTGTTAAAAGTGGCGTTAAACAACATTTAAACAAACAAAACTTGCTAACGTATCTAAAATAACAACAATAATTACTGGAATTTATTCGAACACTGTAATGAATCATCCAACCAAACAATTTTCATCACAACCATGATGTAGCAGAAATAATGAGGATTGAACTATTGTCTTTCTTATTCTAAGATTGCATTCATCATAAATTGTCAGAAAAACTCTTAGTTATTCTGAAACTACTGATTTGTAATACGGAAGGTCACTGTTTTACATTGTTGTTTTCATGTAAGAAAAAATATTTACATTAAAAACTTTTTTATAAGGTTTTCATAGCTTAATAAAAAAATGTTTAAACCTACAAAAGATTGAATCGTGTGTAACTGAGCTGCATTATATATTTTTTTTTCATAGGAGTTAGTTTAAAGGAAAAGCAACCTAAGTGTGTGATCAATAAATAGTAGATAACTTTCTTAAACATCGGTCCTGTACCCGTAACTTGGTCAATGTAATAGATACAATATTTTATGCCCCGCAGAGTAAAAGTTGTGGGACATGAAGATTTTTGGTCTGCTCATTCGTTCATTTGTCCGCACCACCTTAGGTGTACCTTTGCGTTGAAGCTTTTTTTATGAAGATGACTGCACACTTCATTAAGCTTGTTACAGATCTCTTCGCTGGCAATCATGAATAGCTAAGCATGCTAAATATGTCACGCTTGAGAGATCTAATAAAAATATTTGCCAAACAGGACATCACTGAAGCAAAGACACCCTTTTAAGCATAACATATCACGTAGAATTCTAAAAACTCTGAAAACTGAGGTGATTGCCATGGCTCAGAAAAGACGCAAGGTAATTTTACTGAAAGCATGACAGGGGACAACAGCAATAGCAAATAACGTATTTGAAGAGTGCCACGATCAAGAAATCTTCAGTAGTAGAATTGAAAAAAAAACAGTCAGGTCATTATATAGAAGCCACAAAATACACAATTATCCGTCCCTACAAAACACTCAAAACATTTCATTGGCAGGGGGAAATGTTCTGCCCTTAGGTCCATTTCATTTTTTGGAATTGATTGTTTGTATTTAATGAAACACATATAATCAATAGTCGATATCACTAACTACTATTGTTTTTAAATCCAAATTATATCCTAGTAATTATAAACACAATTCTGTGTTTTGATTATCTTAATTAGGTTTTACCATTTCTAAGAAAAAACAATTGTCAGTCGACTCCTTTAATTTCCTTTATATGTTTATTCATGTTCGACATTATGTTACATGTACACAATTGCACGGAATCTCAGGAAGCATCGACAATGACGTTAATATATTATTTCTAAAGGAAAAGTCAATAATGTGGAAATATATTTCCTGTCAACGATTAGACACAACACAGCATTAACACAACCAAGACACAATGGTGAACATATTCTTATAAATATTATTTTTTTCAAGTGTCATTAATCAATATAAAAAAATAAGAACATCTAGAATTATTGTACAAATTAAGAATGTTCATTGGTGAAAACAGATGTATACATGTAGATTGCAGTAGGCGATAACGTACAATAGCATATTGTTATCCTCATATAACCCGTATTTATTAGATGTTATCTAGACTTTTTATATATTGAAACTAAATATTAGTATTATATTTTATCCATGTAAACTTTGGTAGATTTTGGGTATAAAAGTAAGAATTCTATTTCATGTATCCATTGATTATTGATTGATTAATTGCTGTATTTTAACATCTTACAAGGTTATTTCATTTATGTTCTGACAGAACCATTCCAGTCAATTAACAGTTATCCTCAAACGAATGAATGGAAAGGGTCAAGGGAAAAAAAGATGTTTGTCACAGGAAAATAAGTGTTCACTCAGCAGTGTCGGAGACATGTTGCTCACACTGGACCAAATAGTTCAGAAGCTTTTATGATACTTCTTATATCATCATTCATTTTACATACAAAGTTATTCAACGCTCTTACAAAATATTAGATTCGTATAAAATGCTGAACAGTAAAACAGTATGATTTACTGACAGCGTATAGTAACGTTTAGCTTCATATGATCTGACAATTTCCACAAGGTGATGGATATTACCCAACCCCCCTTTTCTGTCGTCGGGGTTTTGACATATTATAATACAGAAAGCCTGATAGGGGACCATATATGGTAACGTGTTTAGAGTGTACCGCGCTCCTTGCACTATAACGACTCCTGACGTTTTTGGAAAATATATCACTACCCGATACTCCATTCGTTTGCAATCGCAGTCAAAATTGTTTCCCCATCAACATCTTCTTTGTCCCGAATTCAGCTGAAATACTACTTGCTTAATTAATAATCATTTAACGAGTGTCATATTAAACATTTAAACCAAATAATAATAATATGCTGTAATAGAAATGAAGCATGTTTCATTTAAGGATTAACTACACAAAATATTTTCTACATCGAGGGATAACAAAATTTCCGTATTCCACATTGTATAATCTTTATATTAAATGTGCAAAAACGGATGCACAAAGGTATCCGTCAATGGAAAAAATATTTTGCGTAGTTAATAAATTCAAACAGGAGATTTAAAAATCTTATCAAGGATTAAAAATCGACCGTAGTGCTTTAGTACATGAAAATAGTACTCTGTGGTTAATACAATGTAAAAGAATACTTTGATACTATTATATGTTGTGTTATTTGCGACATTATGGATAATATAGACAAAAATATAGAATATTAAAGAACTTATTAACAGAGGGTGTGGTTTACCATTGCTTTACCACGGGCTGGTCATTAATGTTGACATTTTTTTACCCAAACGTCAGAAAAGGATAAAAGTGACGCCATCGACAGTTCGAGGTAAAACAATGATAAAATCATATCCTACATAAATTTTTTTAATTCTAATACGACTGAGGTTACCTATAGCCAATACCATTTTCAATTATAACCTAGACAAAGTCGATCTGGCGATCACTGATACCCTCGCTTTTGTAAAAATTTCTAACGTTTTTCGTGGACTCTGACCTTGAAATTTGACGAATTTCCCCCAAAATCGATAGGCTTCTTACCAACCTGATATATAACAATATCCCACGGTTTCATTCAATTCGGTTTAAAAAATGTTTTGAATTATCATCCGGAAACCAAATGTAGACGGACGAACGGACGGAAGGACGGCGTGACGGACGGACGGACGGACGAACGACATGAATAACAAATACTAAACATGAAATTTGTCTTCTTATTTAAACATTCAATAGTAAGTCTGAATGATGCTAGAAGTAATCTGTCACTGCACTGTACACAACATGCCCGCCATTAGAAAAGTTTAATGTCGACACAATTTATAAGTGAATTTCCATTAAATTGAAAGTAACAGTTGAGAAAAGATGAATTGATGGTATACAGTTGTTGGAGATGATTTCATGTCTCCCATTTTGATATTTCACACTATGCCGACGATTTTATCTACTTCATATCATCATTATTTATTAGGATTAGTAAAATTTTATTTATGAAACTAAGATTATTTGTCATGTTTGGTCCTTTCGAAGTGTGTTACAAAGTGTATCAGGTTGGTAACACAATTTTTAGGAGCACCGGCAAGCATTTTTTTTCGAAAATATCTTTTGGCCAATCAACACAGCGCAATTCTCGTTAATCTATTTACAGAAACATAAATCTAGTTTTAGGTTTTACTACTAATGGATGCTACTGGAATGACGATGACACAACTCTAATTGACTTACTAGCAACAAACAGTACTTCAACTGTACAGTGCATGGAAATGTGCATTACAGCAAATAAGGGATATATTTATGCAGGCACTCAAAAGGTTTGTTTAAATTTTCCATTAATTACACTGAAGTTTGCCCAGTTCAAGTTATTTATATAATGCAATGCGTTTACAACCAAAGAGATAAAAAGTAAGAACACGGCGTTCTGATTGGATGTCTGAGTAATGGTGTATTTAACATGGAATGGCGTCTGCTGGATATCGCGATGTAAAAGTTTTAGGTGCACGTAAATGTACATCGGTACTTTCATAAGCGTGTGGGAGAGACCGTGTGATCGAATTTTTTTTATGACTGAAAAGACCTACAAATTTATATCACTCGTGAAGAATGCCTCTGTCTTTTCCAAAAAGTATGCAAAAACCTAATACTGTTGTAGACTCAATTTTGTTTTACAGACACGTATATGAATCAAATACATTTAAAGATAATAGAGATTAATACGGTTATTCTTATTGGTTACTGAACAATTATCTATTTTATTTTGAGGGTAATCAGTCAATATAGGATTTCGCTTGACCACTTGTAGTCTATTTTTGTAATGAAACTATGCCAACACACCAAACTAGCCGAATATTTTTATGCAATTTTAGTACTGTTAAGATTTTACATGTCATGAAAGCAGTTTTTAAACCAAGCAGTTCCATTCATGTAATACTATCAGTTATTGGGACAAATATATAGTGTAAGAGTGTTTATTAATTTAAAATGATATTTTTTATTACCAGTTTTGTGTAACAGGTATTTTGTTTTGTTTAATTGTTTATTTCATTTTATTTTAATATTTGCGCAAAAAAAACCCCCAACCACTCAAGTTGCTTTTAAAGCATCTGTTTAACTCGTATTGCCTACCAGAACATTAATCGACGCATAAACATGTAAAATATATCGAAATGTAAATATCCAAATTGGCTCTATACTTCCAGACTCCAATGAGATGTTCTTGTGGTTTATCAATAACATCACAATCTTCAAGAATATACACAGATGGCAGTCCTTGTAACTTTCCGTGCCCTATTGCAATTACAGATCTTTGCGGTGGATCCTACAGACTTGCAATCTACGACATTTGTAAGAACGGCTTAGATTACTACACTAATGTGTGCCATTAAAAGTTTGCTGGTATAACTGTTGGAATTTTTTCACAACCCGAAACTCTAACTAACTACAACAACACATTTGAACTCTTTTATTTATCAATATCTGAGACTTTTAGGATATAATAAAGGATGTATATTGTATTAGGAAGTTATGTTTTATATCATTACAAGGAATTTGCATACAATATGTATATTTGTATTACAAACACATGTAGGTCTATTTATGTCAAACAAACACATGTAGGTCTATTTATGTCAATAATCTTGAATTGTCTTTTGAGTTGTAATTGAAGAAAATATCATAACCTTTTGTTAACTTTACAAAAAATCGAAATAGTGTTTTAACTTGTACGATACAGCTATATGGTTTATGAAAATGTTTTCTATGTTCTTTAATAAAAAATTACTTTGAAAGCTATCATTTTTTTTACTTTAACTTAAATGCAAACAAGAATCGTGACAAATTCTATCAAGTAAAAAATATACATTTTCTGATAAATTCGTTTAAACGTCAAAAGCCACAATTTGCGAGATTTATCGAGTTTCTAAAAAATGTTTTTATTTAAACATGTTTCATATTACATAACTCCTCGTTGTAGCCGGAGACAGTATACCAATAACGCTAGGGGATAAAGAAACAACACCGACAACAGTAATGGCTACAAAACAACAGTCAACAACCTATACATCACCAACAACAGTTGCAGCAGGCTTACCAGTATTTCCATTGAATGGTTCTTCGCAGACGACTTCGGGGACTGAACGTTTAACAACGGAAATAAAAACAACCAGTATGTACTATGAATAAGATTAGATACATGTATTAAATGTGTTGTGATTGACGCCACTTAAAGGTATTAATTGCTTCAGATTGCTCGACATAGAGAGCTGTCCAGCACGTCTCCTGTTATTTTAAAAAATTCAAGCATTCATTGAGGTGACACTGCGAAATAAGGGTCCCAGCTGAATTGATCGTCATGGGTTATTTCTCTGTGAATTGATATTCACTTAAAATTTGCTACTCATCTTAAAATCGCATGGTATTATTACTTGTTTAAGCACAAGTAAATGTTTTCATTATAAGTTTGTTTCTGTTTCTTGTGTTTGTCTGCCCTTCTTAATGAATGTTTTTGTCTAATTTATTGGTAACTTGTCATTTGTTTTAGGCATTAATGTTCCGTCGACAACAAACAGTAGCGGCCTCACAGCAGGAGCAGGGGTGATAGGTATTGGCAGTGTCTGTAGTTGTAGATGCGGTAAATGGTCTTTTTTATATGGATTGAATCTTACAAAGGAAGAACTATTATACATCTTACAAGAGGATTTACAGAAACTTCATGATGAGTTAGTTGTTGATGTAAAAACAACATCATTGTACAAAAACAAGCGTATTTCCGCTCCAGACTTCCGAACATCGTCCAGATTAATGGGTTATTCCGGTGGAGCAATCATATGTATTTCAATTCTGGTAATTGTTAGTTGTGATGTCGTAACACTTTGTGGAAAATACAACAGAAAACGTTGAAATGCTAACACAAATGGATACATTTATTCAGATTTAAACGCTGGCACTGGAAAAAAGTAAATTAAACTGTTATAATTTATAAGTAAATATAGACCTCTCTGACGTCAGCACTCTTAAGCTCAAAATTATATTGAATACTGTAATATTGCCTTGCTTTACAAATTGTGGAAGACTATTTTTAATGTGCATTTTCAAGCAAAAAACCAAAGGGTAACTAGACAAAGTCGATCTAGCGATCGCTGATACCCCCGCTTTTGTGAAAATTTCTAACGTTTTTCGTGGACTGTGACCTTGAAATTTGATGGATTTCCCCCAAAATCAAAAGCCTTTTTACCAACCTGATATATAACAATATCCCAAAGTTTCATTCAAATCAGATGCAAACTTTTTGAGTTATTGTCCGGAAACAACTTTTATGTTAAAATTTCTAACGTTTTTCGTGGACTGTGACCTTGAAATTTGACGGATTTCCCCCAAAATCGATAGGCTTCTTACCAACCTGATATATGACAATATCCCAAAGTTTCATTCAAATCAGATGTAAACTTTTTGAGTTATTGTCCGGAAACAACTTTTTTGTTAAAATTTCTAACGTTTTTCGTGGACTGTGACCTTGAAATTTGACGGATTTCCCCCAAAATCGATAAGCTTCTTACCAACCTGATATATAACAATATCCCAAAGTTTCATTCAAATTGGATGCAAACTTTTTGAGTTATTGTCCGGAAACAACTTTTATGTTAAAATTTCTAACGTTTTTCGTGGACTGTGACCTTGAAATTTGACGGATTTCCCTCAAAATCGATAGGCTTCTTACCAACCTGATATATAACAATATCCCAAAGTTTCATTCAAATCGGATGTAAACTTTTTGAATTATCATCCGGAAACCAAATGTGGACGGAAGAACGGACGGACGGACGGACATGAGGACCACTATATACCCCCGACTCTGTCGAGCGGGGGTATAAAAATCCTTTTATTTATTTTCAACAATTATTTAGCTCCCTCGTAGTACATCAAGTATTTATTCAGACCCCGCCGAACCAGAAAGTAACCATCAAACTGGTAAATGCTTAATACAAATATTTAGGTATTAAAGAAATGAATTGTAATTATATTTACCTGTGATAAGATGTATCGTTAAACGTTTACAGAGCTTTACCCATAGAGATGTGTGGACCTTAGGAAGTAATGTGTTTTAATTAAGAGTGCCGCTGAGTTTGCTCAATGAAGGCTTTTTGTACCATTTTACCATTTGCAAGAGCCTCATATTGAATTCGGCTTATATTGGGATTCGAGTGAAGTCTCCAGTATTTGATTTTTATTTTACTCCCCTTATTATTTGATCAAAATTTTGTTTAAAAGTCTACGTTTATATAAAGTTGTTTTTCTTAATCTATTTAGCTTTTTATCATAATTTACAACCCAGTGTTCAGTTTACATCATGACAAAAATATATTTTGGAAGACAATGATGTAAATTTGCATACATTCGTGTTGCCTAAAATATGATCAAAAATATGTAATAACGTTTGTTTATTATATCCACATATTGTCGACTATGTATGGTTAAATTAGACGGTTCTTATACTACAAGTAACATTCCGCGTGCGTTTAGATTTTTTTGCTTGCATTTTTTATCAGTACATATTGTAACGCTGCACCACGGATGCTTGAGTCAATCACCAGAGAACACAGCGATACATCAAAGTCAGGAATACAATTATACATGCTGAAAATGGATTTTTCTAAAAGTTGTTGGGCGTGTGTCAAGTTGTGTACTTCACCAACCAAACACGCCATAGGATACGGGAATTTAAAACAGAAGAAATTCAATCTAAGTTCATTTTTTTATTTAACTATAAATATGGAAATCCGGACAGAATGGATGGAACGGCGCTGATCTGGACGTCGACTAGATCGGCCATGGGAAGTCTAACGTGTTTGTTTGTTTTAAAGAGAAAAAACAATTCCTAACGATCTCAAAATAAATAGACAATTTAATATGTATAAGCAAAACCAAGCTTATTTCTCAACAGCGACATAACTAACTTAAAAGATTGCTCGTAGACTTTAATTAGATAATGACGGTCAATCATCTTTTGGTTTCTCAAACATTTGCACCAGGGAATTGCACCTAAACATTTGCACCAAACAAATTACACATAAGAACTGCATCCGGATTTGCTCCAAACAAATTGCACCCTAATTGCGTCTTGAAAAACTTTTAGCATCTATAATTATTAAATGTATGTTTACACAATACGGTGTTAATAATTCAATACGATTTATTATTACTAACTTTTGCAACTACCGACATTTTATCTGACATGGTGAAAATTGATTAAATTATATTTCAAGGTTTGAATTTTTGCCGCTCTGTAAACTTATGGAATTACGCAATGGCCATTTCCCCGGACGAACCGTTAGTTTTTAAGCAGTTGCTATTTGTCCGGCAAGGACAAATAACTTTGAGACTATTCGTCGGGTTAGCCGAAAAAATAGCTATGACACTTCTTCTTGCAATTTGACCGGATATATATGATCTAAAGATTAACTTCTGGTTTATTTAATCATTTAATGACACAAACACAAATTAAAGTTGGTGCGTAATTCAACCCTACAGAATCAAAAGAAAGAGGGTGGTCACCATTACATTGCGCTCTACCAACAAGACTTGGTCCCCAAATTGGAGAGTTGGTATGGAATAATTATTAGAGGAAACGACAGTAGATTAAAAATATTTTATATTCATCTTTTAAAATCAATTTTAAACTAATTTGTCAATGTTCTCAATACTTTAAATTCAATTCTATACGTCGGCAGTGTTGATATACAATGTTAGCCCATCATACTGCATTCTACATTGACAAATTAAAAAACCAAATGTAGCAACAACATTTACACCACTCTTTCAGTTTGATATTTGGTTTCAGCACAAACACATATGATGTTATATCCTAAACAACATTAAGTCGGCATGCCCATAAGTCAGCGAGTCTATCATCTGCTACTACCTCCAGCCAAAATAGTTTGTAAAATTTCACCTCCTGTGCTGTAATAATGTTCTCTAGGTAGGTAACTTTTCTCTATTGTGCAGTTGTTTCTTAAATAATTTAGAATAATTTTGAAATGGACTGGATCTCCATCAAAATTATACACAATTCTGCAAGGTCTGAAATTGTTCATTATGAACGCAAAAACGGATGAGGGATCTGCTCTTTATGTGGAATTCTGCAGATACCTAAGGTAAGTATCAACTTTATCAGTCATGGTCATGGAATTTCACAACAGCGCTTTGCGTATCAATGGTTTTGTTGGTAGAAGTAGGTGATAAAGAAGAAGAGGAGTACGCATCTGAATAAGCAATATCAGCTGCAAATAGTTGTTCGGACCAGAACTCCTGACATTCCTCATAGCTTACATGTAGCTGCAGCTCTGAAGTCTATGGTAGCTAGTTGTCTAGAAGGTAACACTCACCTTCTCCCAAGTTATGATTATAATTATTTTAGAATTGATTTTATCTTCTCTAGCTTCTATTCTCTCGTGTCTAATTTTGGTTTCTTTTTCTGGGGCTCATGCTCATTCATCGGTCTATTTTCGTTATTTTCAGTATCTTTCAACGTCATCTTGACAGTTTATTTCCTAATTGTCTATATCAATTTATGGGCATCGTTTTTGTCACTGTCGGTCTTTGACGTTTAACTAACGGTACTTGTCTTGGTAGACCTGTTCGCCGAATAATTTCTGATTGCGTATTCTGCACAATTTAGTTAGAAAAGCACTCAAAAGTACCATCGCAAACACACTAATATTAACGTTAACGTTTCAAAGTATGCAAAGTTTTACCGGCTAAATCTCTATATCCATCGTACCACTTATACCCAACTCACTATTTGAATACTTCTATACAACATTCAAATCATAACTAGAAAAAAACCATTTATTTAGAACATTAAAACATCGTTAATATATGTGATAGCAAAACCATGCGACAAAAATTAATACGCAGACGTATGTTAAACGATGCAATACATTTACAAGATCAAACCAAAAGTAACTGCTGAGTAAACACAAAACAACAATATCTGAAAATTGGTGCACTTGACTATATATGTATATGACATTAAATTTAATTCAACGAAAACAATGTTGGGTTATTCTCGCCCTCGTACAACTTTAATTCATCATAGTGCACCACTTTTGCTGTACTCTACGGGCTTAAATTTATACGATAAAGCACATCGTTTAACTTACTGACCACTAAATAGGGTCCGCGCCAAGGACTTTGTGATTTGGGTCTAGCCGACTTTTTGATCATATTGGTAATACCAAGCAGGATCTTCAATCTCAAATTTTTTCTGTTGAATTTTATGATAATACACCTTTTTCATAGTACCGCTTGTCAGTTGAAGTCTTTGTCTAATGAACTTCTTCCATTTTTTCGGCCAGAGCTTCAACATTATCAATTTTATTTTGTGATATACAACTTTCAGCTTCAGGTAGCAACAATGAATTTGACATTACGCCCAAACATCATTTGGTTAGGGGTCACTCCCGTGCTTTTATGGACAGAAAAACTATACGCAATCATAGCAAGAGGGATAAACTAATCCCATTCTTTTTTATGCTTTGATATAAAAAAAGCCAACAATGGTTCGCATATATCGTTCAACCATTCCATCAAAATGGGGTGTCATAACTTTTGTTCAAGACTTATATCCAACAACAATTTGCACATTGCCTAAGAACCCCAAACAACGAAACAAAATTGTTTTTTACAAAAGCACTTGCTAATGTGTCAGCTTCCTGATTCTGGTATTGCAGGTACAAACTTAGTAAAGTAGTAATTAATTACTAAAAGATATTTGTTCCTACTGTCTGTGGTAGTCAAAGGACCAAGAATATCTAAACTATTATTTCAAGACATGCACCTACTTGATATTGACGCATTGGGGACTTTGGGTTAACTACAAGGCATTTTCAACTTTCGCAAACGTCACATTTGCTGCACCAATTCTACAATTTTATAATTCAAAACCAAAAGTAACGTCCCCTAACTTTACAAAGGGTCTTTTTGGCACCTAAATTATCATGCAAATGCGTTACAAAAAAACTTTCAAACTATCAGGTATAACAGGGACATTTTCTCCCCGTTTTCACTTTCTCTAACTGTTTTGAAGTTTTCATTTATTTTTTCTTTACCAGACGGTAATTATTTAATGATTAATGTTTCACATTAACAATATCTGACTCTGTGCCCTTTTTACTGCGTCTCGGGTGATATATTTACCTCGTGAGATACTCTGGCGTAAAACCCTCTACAACAGGCAGTATGTGTTTGATAATGCATCTGGCCGGATTAATAGGACAACCAAAATTCTTATTATCAACTCCTTCAGTACGAGATTATTGCAAAACTACAGACGACCGAAGGATATCGAATAGACAACAATCGATTGTTCCTAATTTACACTTCCGTTTTAATTTATGTCATAGTTTACCATTAAAATCACACTATCAAAAACACCGCGGCATTTCAAAACGCCGATTAACTATTACAATAACTGATTTCAAAATATGATGTTTTTGATCTACAAACGACCATACATGCAACCAAACGCAGTAAATAGTTTTCATTTGTCATGCAAAAACCGCCGCACAGACATAGTAAAGAACAGTTGTGTGTGCTTATATATATAAAAGTGCTCTACTTTCAGGTTTAACAATAATTTAGAACAATTTTAAACTAGACCTATCTACATTTCGCACTTGATTTTCAATTATTCATAAGTTTTAATCATGTGTATTGATTGTTTAAGTGTTGTTTAATAATTCAAATTAAATATGACACGTGTTATTTAAATGTATATGTTTTGCAAGTAACAACGCGCGATTCTTGCTGGTATATCATTATTTCACATGCAATTTTTCAAGTCGTTTTTTAAACGATGTATTCAATTGTCTTCCAAATGCAAAAAATGCAGAAATAAACATTTCTCCACGAATTATAAAAAAAACATATGATAATTGTTCCAGATTGTTAAGCTTTCCATGTTGCACTTAACTGATTACATAATATAACTGATTACATAATGTAATTTTAGTTCATATTATTGTATTTGCAATATTGTATATTTAGACGTCACTATAACATTGATAAATCCTATTTTGTTGAAACAAAATAACATGCTTACACTAATAATAGTGTAATTAGGTATTAACATGTTTTGGTTCATAAATGATTCTGAAGGTTGAAATTAAACTTGATACAACAGAAAATAATGGGAAATGGCTATAATGAAACCAAAAACTTACAGTTTAAAAATACTGAGAAATTGTGGGACATTATTGATTAACTATGTGGACCCAATTTTCGGCTAATAATATTTAGCACAATTTCGGTTCGCACGACACTGTCTGTATGAACGATAGCAAGCTATAATTTCCATTCATAAAGTAAAGGATATAAGCACATCTAAGCAGCTCAAGGAAAGCAAACCTCCCGGATGCTTTTAGATTAGTTAAATTATGAGTTCTTAAAAGGTCGTGAAACAATTGTCTACTGGACGTTCCAGTGCACCTACATAATCATACAAACGATTTATATAGTACTACAACTCCACATATGTGGTGCGCTGTGAACAACATCGTCTCGCATGTATTCTTTTTTTGACAAAGAACATAAGCATGTTTGTTAATGATTAAAACTCACACCTCTTAATTCGGTGGGCTGGTGTTTCCCACAGTATAAAACTCGATGCCATAATATATCTGAAAAACTGTTGAAAGTAGATTATACTGATAACATTGTCTAGAGTATTGTGGAACCTTAGATTAGGGTAAGAAACCATTTACGTAATCGTTCACCGAGATGCGTGTTTTAATTGTTATAAATAATTGCAATCAGACAATTTAGCAAAAAGGACGATTTTTTATGACAGAATCCTCTAGAGATATCTTCTGACAAAATGTCAATAATTGTATGTTTACCTTTTAAACAAAATCAATTACCGGTATGGCTTAAACAGGCCTGCAATTTTTCGCCTCCATTTACCAACAGTGACAATTCTACGAATAATATCTGCTGCCTTTTCTGCAATCATGATTGAGACCGCATGTGGATTTCCAGCAACCTGGTTTCTCATGACTGAGGCCTCCACAATACGTAAATTGTCTATACCTTTCACCCTGTAAATGGAAAAACATGTTTTACTATGATATCAATTTAAATTTCTATTTAATCGTGTGAATTATTGTGAAATTATTAAGTCTTTCTTTGTAGCAAACTATGATAGATTCTTAGGAAATCTAACCGTTACTATTTCATAACCTAGGAGTAAAACTAATTAGGTCTAGGTCTAGTTAAGATTTGCACGCAACTTTTCTATATCTTTACGATACAAATTTCTTACTATAGAGATAAAATTAGTAGTTGTTATCGTATTGTGATGTATATTTTAAAACCATCATTAAGTAAACTTAGTTTGTCAGTTCTATGACCAACCTGAAGATGTTCATCTTAATTTTGTATTATTTCTAAAAGAATTTTGTCTTTAAAGAAGCTAATTTCATTTTAGCTGTATTTTGCCTGTTTACATTTTTATACTGCCTATTAGGCCGACGTCATGCTAATGAAATCCAATAAAAGCTGTGTACTCTGGTGTAATTTCCAATTTAAAACTTTCCTTTACGGATGCGTTACATGACATAGTTACTTCAAGTAAAAATTTGTTAATAACATACACGTAGGTCTGCTTCTTACTGAGATCTACTTCTAGAAGAGAGTCGAGAAAATTACAAACTAGACTCATTTCGGCACCTCCTGCTAATGGTATGTACATTTCACAAATCATAAGTTATGATGGATCCTGCGATCGGTATTTCGATTTTCTATACCAGTCAATGCTATTCACTACTTAGTTCCTCGAACATGGGTATGTTGTAACTAGGTTGATGCTATCCATTCAGAAGTTCTATAGCTGTCCCTGTTACTACGACCGGACATTTGCACGCAGTCATAGGTGGTCTTAAATATTACTAGATTTATCTTAAACATGACAGTTTGTAACTCAACTGGTATCTAATAAGAGGCAGGCAATATTACCTATCCTGATCACCCGAGTACAGCCATGTTTTCTCAATTTCTGTTTTTGCGTGTTTGCTTCGTCTTATTTTTGTTTGTCAAAAAATTGGAGTACACCTTAAAATACAAATGAAATTGTCTTTTAACCTATAGTTAGCTAAAATACTAAATAATCACGTCAATTACTTTTAATTAAAGAGTCGATCTTAAACACCACAATCTATACATTTAAAAATGGACATACTTGCTTACGATTTATGATCAACATTGTTTCAATTAAATAGTAAGTTTCAATTTTGTTGGCATTATATTTAGTTTTAACTCAATGTTGCTTTAAAATTGTTTGTCAAGATTATGCAAAGTCTTTAATAAGAAGTGCAATATATACCATGACAAACATAAAATAATACATGTTGCGTTAAAACTTAGGAAATACCTCTGACCATTGTATCCACATCATGTCGACTAGCAAAGTGGTTAGGACCAATATGTGTAGGGGATCTTGGATCAGTTGTGCTTTAACGTATTGTTCCTCTACTCTGTGGTCGAACAATAAAAGGAGCCATGGTAAAACCTAATGCATCTGCATTTCTCACTAGATTTTCCATTACCTAAAAGTATTAATCCTTCAAATCAATTTTCTATTCTTTAACATAAAATATATATCATGTCTTAGTTCAATTGCTCAAAAAGGTCGCAAAATCGATATTAAATGCTAGAAAATTACGCAACAGCACACTTTATTAACAGTTTTGTCGAATTTGCCAGCATTCTAAACGACTGGAATGTTATACAATTTACTAAATGGCACTATGCATTAAGACATAAACTTTAATAGTCATATGATAGACATAAATGCACTTTAAATAAATTTATCAATAGAGTTGTATGTTAAGGTGGCTCTTTTGTTGTGTCTTAAATTATACCCTGCTTCCGTGTGGTAAAATGCTATTCAGGAGTTTCACATATAATAAATAAGAAGAAAGAACTATTTTTTATTTTTATGCACGAACTACAAAACATGTAACTTCATACATACATGTACATCTGGTCTCAAGTTGAGCTTGAATATATTTCCTATAACTCCCTATTCAGACGCAAAACTGAAGCTATCAATCCAAACGTCTGGATAATTTGGCGGGGTGTCGATAGGTGGCCCAGTTTTAGCCAATAGTGTTCCGTCAAGTCCAGATTTAGATAAACTCTGTTGATAAAACGTGGTTATTTTCTACACATGATGATTTAAATTTATAGCGATCAGTTTTTGCACAATTTACACTTCAGTCTTTCGTTTTCTTGATCTAGATAATAATTTGAGCTTACAAACCAAACTACATCATGAATGAAACGTATTTTATGGCGCTTCACACTTTTTTGTAAATGATTTTTTTTCACAAGTGTTTGTTTCTTACTTGATATTTGACTTAGGGATAAATATTCTGTATACTCGTTGAAGGACTTGATTGCATTCTTCCAGCAAATGTTTGGTATTGTTTCTAATTACTCGAAGAAATGGGAAAACATACTCAAAGTAACAGCATTTTTAGCTGTCTTATATCCCCTTGTCAAACTATAAGGTCACGTATATGGACATATTTCCAAAACAAATTGCATCTAATCGTAAGGTGTTCGGTCCATTTTCTTGTTATTTGTCTTATAATCTAATTCAGTATTAAGTTTTATGTTAAAAGGGCTATGAACGATATGATTAAAAACTATCACATAATTTAATACAAATAATAATGTTTAAATTACAAATGAGCTAGTTTTGTGCAGCCAATTAACACATTAAAAAAACAACATTTGTGTACAAAGACAAACCTGATTTTGAGACCAGCCATTGAGCTATATTTGCTGAATTAGTTAGTTTTTCAGAGGTGACTGTAATATTTTGATTAATAGTATAATGAAGATGGATGGCGTTTTGATCTTGCAAGTTATTGCCAACCGATAAATCTGCCACTACGGGAATCTGAAAAAAATGTTCAGACACATGCAGTTTTTCGTACTTTTGGTAGATTTAATGAGTTTTTTCTCCAAGTAAATCATTTCTATTAAAGTAAAAACATTAACAATCACAAAACAAAACACACAAATACAATTTTCCTAAAAATCTAGGTGATAACATATTGCAGCTTACGTTATTTGTTAAAAAATGCACAATAACAACATATTACGTACATCGAACTGTCTCAGATGTTCCGCTGGGCATATTCCGGACAACATCAGGATTTGTGGTGTGTTGATTATACCAGCCGATAAAATTACTTCTTTGTTAGCAAATATCTGAAGACGTCTTCCATGTCTCATTACCTCAACTCCTATAGCTCTATTATCTCTCAGTATCACCTGTGTTTTAATGAACATTGATTTACATATGCTGATATATTCTTCTGATTGAGAAATGCTTTCAGAAGCAATAAATGTGATGTTTATTATCGAAAATTTTTTTTATAAAACAATAGAACATTGCATCACTTACCTTGATATTGAGTGATCTCAGAGAAAATGTGTAAAGGAACTAGAAAAAGGTTTTTTAGATAATGACGAACGTTTTTAGCGACAGTGACCGTCAAGGTCAAAGGTCAACTTTGTCAGACTTTCTATAAAATAAAAAACCTCACAAACACCTGATATGCAATAATATCTTAAAGTTGAATTGAAATTTGATGCAAACGTTTCGAGTTATCAATCTAACTAAATTTAAATCTTTCACAAGCTCCTCCTTTTGTTATTGTCGTTGTGAAGATCTAACAACATCCCATTACAGGTCATCTCAGGTTGAACTTCTGTATTGACCAATCAAAAATTGTGTTCTTCAACCTTTAATGTTGGGGAATCCTCTGTCATTATTCAGAATCTCTCTGGTATTATTGTACCTTTTTCATAAGTAAATCCGAACTTAAGATAAAAGCTTACATTTGATTGGTTCATTTTTTGGGATACCCCAATTTTTCATTGGATAATATTTATATCAAAAGTTCAATCTGAGATGACCTGTAATGGGATGTTGTTAGATCTTCACAACGATTGTTCGAGTTATCAACCAGAAACGTCTTTTTGTGAAATAATAAAATATATTTGGAGATTATAACCATGAAAATTGAAAAAACAAAACAAAACAAAATAAATCAGAAATCAACATGCTTCTAATCCAAATATATCCCAAAGTTTCATCACAATCACATGCAAATTTTTTTTACTTTTTTTTTCGAAAAAGTCTATTTGGAAAAACTTTTTATAAAAGTTTTTTCGACCTAGACCTTGTGACCTAGACATTTGACGGAATTCCGTAGGCTTGAATAGGCTTTTTGTAACCACCTGATAAACAACAATATACCATTGTTTCAAATGCAAGTTGTTTTTTTTTAATTTCATCCGGAAATTTGGACGGACGAACAAACGGACTGACGTGCGAACAAGATCACTCTATACCCGACTCTCGTCAAGCAGGGGTAATTAATTATGAATCACAATCAATTTCAACCGATGTTACATTGTTTGTGCATTTGCGTGGTTTCGTATTTCGTTGGCCTTTGTTAATAATGTAAAAACTAAAAAATTTTGAAATCACAAGTACAATTTACATAACTTGCATACTCGTGAATTTGTTCAGTGATAAACAACACACACAGTATATTATTTTTATAAATATATAGAAAAACTTAACATTATAAAAAGTATTTTGACCATTTTCGAAACATGTCTATTTCCAGTATTTTGAAAGAAGACATACTTTTATCTCAGGATACTTCATGTCATGTGTGATTCAAATTGGCCTGGTGGATTCACGGTACAAAATTTGAAAATGCTTTTGACATAATACGTTTGATTGACAAAAACTACAAAAAAAACCGTTTTGATGTAACGTAAACAAGGTTTGTAACAATTCAAGAAATTGTTCTGTCTGATTGAAGACGACAATATATATGGACTCCCTTGACCAATTTTAACAAAATATTGATATAGAACCTCAAATTGCTTTAATGTATTGTGTCATAGCCCTCCCGGGCTATGACACAATACATTAAAGCAATTTGAGGTTCTATATCAATATTTTGTTAAAATTGGTCAAGTTGTTTACGAAGGTGGAGAAAATAAACGCTGAATGGTGGATGCCCAGAGATGACAATATATTTAACAGCTTTTGTTACATTTGTTACCAGTGTATTGATTGTGTCTTGTAGATTTCTTCGACTGAGGTATCGTCGAAGAAAACAACTGACCGAGCTACATCTTTCTCCGTTTATATTAGACTGTATGGGACAGAACCCTGTTATGAGGTAAAAGTGCTCCACATTTAAATTGTTATTTTATATTTGTTTAACAAAACAAAAAGAATACATACAATAATAATTATATAACATTTATATATAGCGATAATTAATTGAACCAAATACAATTATGAAATAAATATCGCTATCATGATAATTTCGGCCGTGTTGCAAAATAAGTTCAATTAGAGGAGATAAAGAAAAGAATAAAGGAGATAGGAGAAAGATACTTCGAAAATAATAAGGAAAACGAATAAGTGTTAGAATCGTACATTAATGTACATGTACAAAAAAAGTTACCTATACAACACGTAGACGTGTTTTGGGTAGGGTTTTGCGTTACAAATGAAAACTGCTTACTGCGTATCCGAACAGACAAAATCGACTTCACCTATAGGTTACACTACGGTTCTAATTTATGTCAAAATTTACTATAGAAAATCGCACTATCAAAATGAAAGAACCGAAGCATTTCAAAACGCTGGATATCTGGTAGACATTGGTAAGGCCCTGCGGTTTGTCCCAATACCATTTTACGCCACAAAGGCAGACGAAAATTTGTACACAACAGTAGATGCTTGTAGAAAAAAAACAGAGCAAATGTCAAGGACGATTTGTGACATGTAAACAACCCAGGCATAGTATAGAATGTGATCAGGTTACCGTGGAGAATTGTTTTTCAACTGGATTTTCGTAATAAAAATATACAATATGGAAAAATAAACAAATGCAAGAAAAAATGCACTCCACGGGGGTATGACTTTTAGTATAGGTGAAATGCCTACCGATTACAAAGTTAACAAACACAAGAGAAGGAATAAATTTTAGATGTTATCGGTGCTTCTTTAGATTGGACATGCAAGCTGTATTAAATATTTCATGTATGTACACACAATTTGTTATTTTGATAGTTACAAACAAATATGAGTGAGATGTCAGATCCTATGGCTATAAAGTGGTTGTATCATGAAGTCATAATAATGGCATGTAATGGTGTATGTGGGTATGATTTGTTTGTTTGTTTGTTTGTTAGAATATTGTTTAACACCACTTTCAGCAATTTTTCAGCTATATTATGGCGTCCAGTTTTTATTGGAGGAGGCTGCAAGAGTACCCGGAGAAAAACCCCGACATTCGATAGAAAAACTGGTATTCCTTGCAAATTAAGATTGGAGTCGAGTGCATCCTGCCCACAGTGAGACTCGAACGCGCAACCTCAGTGTTGACAGACCACGTGATCAATAGTAGACGAACTACTTCAACCGATCGGCCATCCAGGCCCCTGTGGGTATTAAACAAATAGTGATTATTAAAAAACTACCAAGTCAGCTTTGTGCAATGTAGCGTTTAGATACCTATATAATCCCCGCCATTGCAGTCAATTATCGGGAATTGCAATTCTTCAGCTGCCCGCTGAAAGTAATCTCTAATCGGAGTTGAAAGTCCAGAGGTAATGGTCAATGGTCCACCGGTAGAATGAAAACTGTAATGTTAAGTTGAGAATCAATTCAGTAAAACATGTCCCTAGACATCAGTTAGAAAAGTAATGATTTTGTAGTAGGATACACAATACATTAGCTTTCTGAGATTCCATGATGGCTTGATTTCAAAATTCATCACTATATACGATTTTACAAACAGTTAAAAAAACTGAATTTATAACTATTCCATTAAGTTGAAAATTTTGCACATTTATTGGAAAGTGTAGTTGAAAAATAAAATTAACGCCTGGACTCTCGCTAGTCTCAACCAAGTGGTAAGTAAATACGTTGGCTATAACAAGATGGTGTTGAAGCAAAAACGGGTGTCATCTTTTTTTCTTTTAAACCGTGTTATTTTTGAACAATCGGACAATGTCATGCACGGCAAAATGTATTTTCTATTTGAACAACCTAAACACCACTGTGGTTTAGGAAGTTGGCCGACATTCAAAAGTTGAGATAATGACACATTGCCTTCGATACGTTTTAATAACTTAATTTTACAGCTATTTTTGGATTGCATAAAATTCTTCAAAATCTATAAACTTTTGAGCGATTTATTTATGTAATATGTTTATACACTTTATATTATATCGGATATTGAGAAAAATGTTTCCATGTTGACGTCATATGGCTACGTCCAGATATCTGCTTCTATATATATCCCGTATTAAAATTGTTTCCCAAAATTCTCCCCATGAGTATATCTGAAATACTGGTTCATTTTCCTATTCGGATAACGAATAGGAATCTGAATAACGAAAAGGAAAATGAATGTCGAAAAGAAAATGGTTCATTTTCCTATTCGAAAAGCGAAAAGGAAACTGAATAACGAAAAGGAAAATGAATGTCGAAAAGGAAAATGGTTCATTTTCCTATTCGGATAACGAATAGGAAACTGAATAACGAAAAGGAAAATGAATGTCGAAAAGGAAAATGGTTCATTTTCCTATTCGAAAAGCGAAAAGGAAACTGAATAACGAAAAGGAAAATGAATGTCGAAAAGGAAAATGGTTCATTTTCCTATTCGGATAACGAATAGGAAACTGAATGACGAAAAGGAAAATGAATGTCGAAAAGGAAAATGGTTCATTTTCCTATTCGAAAAGCGAAAAGGAAACTGAATAACGAAAAGGAAAATGGTTCATTTTCCCATTCAAATAGCAAAAAGGAAAGCTAATGACTAAAAGAAAAAACACACCATTTTCATTTTCGAATATCGAAAAGGAAAAAACGAAAAGGAAAACAACTTGAGTTACGTTAAATCACGATGGTATTTATATAGCCAACTGGAAAAATCAGTTTGGCGTTGCATAATATTGTCTGATTTTTCAAAACTTCTAAAGACGAGGTAAAATATAAATTTGCGAGACCAAGGTTTTAAGATGACTGCGTTAGCAACTAATACTATAGTAGTATCCAGTTTTTACTTACTTAAGATTTGATTGAGACTATCTAGATTCTCACGCGCGCAATAATTTAACTAACTTGACTGAGCTAGTTCTGATATCTGCATATCGATCAGATTTCAGAAAATAAGGTAGAACGTCCCTGTAACTCCAACCACTCGCTCCTTGGCTCTCCCATTCATCATAGTCAAACCGCGCCCCTCTGTGGTGAGAGTGGTACATTGTGCTACTGCGACCGACAAGAATTTTTCCCCTTGGCCAATATTCACGATTTGAAAATAACAATGTAAATTATGTTGTAGAAGCACATTATTGTATGAATGGCCATACAATATATTTATGCATTTAAAATTTTTTTTTGGACATATGATAGAATTATATGCAAGTCATTATGTCACATTGTTCGTGTAAGTGATTATGTCACATTGTACGTGTAAGTGATAATGTCACACTGTACGTGTAAGTGATTATGTCACATTGTACGTGTAAGTGATTATGTCACACTGTACGTGTAAGTGATTATGTCACACTGTACGTGTAAGTGATTATGTCACACTGTACGTGTAAGTGATTATGTCACATTGTACGTGTAAGTCATTATGTCACACTGTACGTGTAAGTGATTATGTCACATTGTACGTGTAAGTGATTATGTCACATTGTACGTGTAAGTGATTATGTCACACTGTACGTGTAAGTGATTATGTCACATTGTACGTGTAAGTGATTATGTCACACTGTACGTGTAAGTGATTATGTCACACTGTACGTGTAAGTGATTATGTCACATTGTACGTGTAAGTGATTATGTCACATTGTACGTGTAAGTGATTATGTCACACTGTACGTGTAAGTGATTATGTCACATTGTACGTGTAAGTGATTATGTCACATTGTACGTGTAAGTGATTATGTCACACTGTACGTGTAAGTGATTATGTCACACTGTACGTGTAAGTGATAATGTCACACTGTACGTGTAAGTGATTATGTCACACTGTACGTGTAAGTGATTATGTCACACTGTACGTGTAAGTGATTATGTCACATTGTACGTGTAAGTCATTATGTCACACTGTACGTGTAAGTGATTATGTCACATTGTACGTGTAAGCCATTATGTCACATTATACATATAAGTCATTATGTCACATTATACATGTAAGCCATTATATCACATTATACGTGTAAGTCATTATGTCACATTATACCTATAAGTCATGTCACATTATACCTATAAGCCATTATGTCACATTATACATGTAAGCCATTATATCACATTATACATGTAAGTCATTATGTCACATTATACATGTTAGTCATTATGTCACATTATACATGTACGTGTAAGTCATTATGTCACATTATACATGTAAGCCATTATGTAACATTATACGTGTAAGTCATTATGTCACATTATACATGTAAGCCATTATGTCACATTATACATATAAGTCATTATGTCACATTATACATATAAGTCATTATATCGCATTATACGTGTAAGTCATAATGTCACATTATACCTATAAGCCATTATGTCACATTATACATATAAGTCATTATGTCACATTATACATATAAGTCATTATGTCACATTATACATATAAGTCATTATGTCACATTATACATATAAGTCATTATGTCACATTATACATATAAGTTATTATGTCACATTATACCTATAAGTCATTATATCACATTACACATATAAGTCATTATGGCACATTATACATATAAGTCATTATGTCACATTATACATATAAGTTATTATGCCACATTATACATATAGGTCATTATGCCACATTATACATATAAGTCATTATGTCACATTATACATGTAAGCCATTATGGCACATTATACATATAAGTCATTATGGCACATTATACGTGTAAGGCATTATGTCACATTATACATATAAGTCATTATGTCACATTATACATATAAGTTATTATGCCACATTATACATGTAAGCCATTATATCACATTATACATATAAGCCATTATGTCACATTATACATATAAGTCATTATGTCCCATTATACGTGTAAGTCATTATGTCACATTGTACGTGTAAGTCATTATGTCACATTATACATGTAAGCCATTATGTCACATTATACATGTAAACCATTATGTCACATTATACATATAAGTTATTATGTCACATTATACATATAAGTTATTATGTCACATTATACATATAAGTTATTATGTCACATTATACGTGTAAGCCATTATGTCACATTATACATGTAAACCATTATGTCACATTATACATATAAGCCATTATGTCACATTATACATATAAGTCATTATGTCACATTATACATGTAAGTCATTATGTCACATTGTAGGTGTAAGTCATTATATCACATTATACTTGTATATCATTATGTCACATTATACATGCTAGTCATTATGTCACATTATACATGTTAGTCATTATGTCACATTATACATGTACGTGTAAGTCATTATGTCACATTATACGTATAAGTCATTATGTCACATTATACATGTAAGCCATTATGTCACATTATACATATAAGTCATTATGCCACATTATACATATAAGTCATTATGTCATATTATACATATAAGTCATTATGACACATTTTACGTGTAAGTCATTATGTCACATTGTACGTGTAAGTGATTATGTCACATTGTACGTGTAAGCCATTATGTCACATTATACATATAAGTCATTATGTCACATTATACATGTAAGCCATTATATCACATTATACGTGTAAGTCATTATGTCACATTATACCTATAAGTCATGTCACATTATACCTATAAGCCATTATGTCACATTATACATGTAAGCCATTATATCACATTATACATGTAAGTCATTATGTCACATTATACATGGAAGACATTATGTCACATTATACATGAAGTCATTATGTCACATTGTACGTGTAAGTCATTATGCCACATTATACATGTTAGTCATTATGTCACATTATACATGTACGTGTAAGTCATTATGTCTTATTATACCTATAAGTCATAATGTCACATTATACCTATAAGCCATTATGTCACATTATACATGTAAGCCATTATATCACATTATACATGTAAGTCATTATGTCACATTATACATGGAAGACATTATGTCACATTATACATGAAGTAATTATGTCACATTGTACGTGTAAGTCATTATGCCACATTATACATGTTAGTCATTATGTCACATTATACATGTACGTGTAAGTCATTATGTCACACTATACATGTAAGTCATTATGTCACATTATACATGTACGTGTAAGTCATTATGTCACACTATACATGTAAGTCATTATGTCACATTATACATATAGTCATTATGTCACATTATACATGTAAGCCATTATATCTCATTATACATATAAGCCATTATGTCACATTATACATATAAGTCATTATGTCACATTATCCATGTAAGTCATTATGTCACATTATCCATGTAAGTCATTATGTCACATTATCCATGTAAGTCATTATGTCACACTATACATGTAAGTCATTATGTCACATTATGCATATAGTCATTATGTCACATTATACATGTAAGCCATTATATCACATTATACATATAAGCCATTATGTCACATTATACATATAAGTCATTATGTCCCATTGTACGTGTAAGTCATTATGTCACATTATCCATGTAAGCTATTAGGTCACATTATACGTGTAAGTCATTATGTCACATTATGCATATAAGTCATTATGTCACATTATACATGTAAGTCATTATGTCACTATTTTACGCTAGTTTCAGTCTATACTGTTATATGTCAATTTGTCTCACAATCTGAACAATAAAGTCTATCCAAATTAATTAATTTAAATTATATTGTGTTTTAAACTTGTCAGGTTTTAATCTATGTTGTTTGCGTTAGAAACACTTGAAAAATTTGTCAATGCATTATTTTTTTCAATTATAATAAAGGGGATAGCGACAATAGCAGGAAATAAGTTTTAGCCAGACAATTTGTTTCCAAATACACGGTTTACCCTTTCATTCAT
The DNA here is from genome assembly GCA_944474755.1 of Limnoperna fortunei. Classification (NCBI taxonomy): domain Eukaryota; kingdom Metazoa; phylum Mollusca; class Bivalvia; order Mytilida; family Modiolidae; genus Limnoperna; species Limnoperna fortunei. Next base: position 92,490,113 of record OX104113.1, on the reverse strand, counting down.
AGATAGGCCTGTTTGTCTCTGTGGCACATTCAAATAGTTCCAATCATTTTGGATGATACTAGCATAAGCCGGAATGGCAACGCCGTCACAGTCTAGATCAGATTTGCCAGCCTCAATCAGCAGGATTGACTCATCATTATCTTCCGAAAGCCGTGAAGCAAGAACAGCACCTGATGTTCCGCAACCAACTACAGAAAAGATTAATAAATGTAAACAATGGAAAAAATTAAAGACAATAATGCAATGATGTAATTGGTTGAATCGATTACCTCATGTTTTATAGTTTGTACGTGCTTCCATTACATAAGCTGGCCGACAATACCTACTGACTGTCACTTCCAGTTTTGCGTGGGCGGAGGCGCAGCTATGGTATACATTGAAATTTCTCTATTTCTTTTTTCACAGCCTAACTAACCACCTATCAGCTACACACTGAAAATCCCGTTTTATATTATTGAGATTTTCAAATTCTGAATTTAATTTACCCCTGAAATCCTTGTTGTATATTTTAATAATGTTTATCACTTTAGTAAGACGACTTCAATACAGGGCGGAAAAAAATACAAACGAAAAGTAAATATAAATATATTGCAAAATAAAAATATTAACCAATTTAAAGCATACGTTTTAGAATAGCAGTCGACAGATTTTGTGACAGTCATTTGAAGGCCCTTATTTGTACAGGATATCTTAGTTAAAAAATATTTTCTTACATTTGCAAGTATACAGTCATTTACACCGAGAATTAGCGCATTTCTTTTGTGTTAACATGAACAAACTATCCGAATGCCCCTGAAACAAGAAAATACTTTTCCGTTATAATCCTTCAGGCTACTCTTTTGATATATTTTTCCTGGTTGAAGTTATTTGTGGCTTGGTCATATTTACACTTTCGCTTTTACGGCTTTTAATAATGTAAAAACAATAAGTAAATTGAAACAACAAATAAAGCAAGCAAACTAAAATTTAAGAGAAAAAAACATAATACATCAAACATCAGTGTACACTGCGTACTTATGTGGCGGACATGCAATATTAGTGCATGGAGGAATATAAAGTTATGATGTGGAAACCAACAGTTGATGTCGTCCTTTTGCAGAGTAGAGTGTTGAGTGTTCCTTGCATGTTGAAGATTATCTTTGTCGAAAAAGAGTAGGCTGATTATAAACACCTCCACCCCCCCCCCCCCAAAAAAAAGAGTTCAATATCCTTCCAAACTCTTCTTTTTTACATTGGCATTTAAAGGTTCAAACGGACGGACGTTAAGCAAATCACTGAATTAGTTGAGACATTATAGCGAAAGCAAATCCCAGAAAGACAAAACATCGTGAGCATAAAGTACTTGCTAGAAGCGGTTGCATTTCAACTAATTTTGCGCGAGCATTGTCTTTAGAAGAACAGTTGAGTTCTATTCATACCTCAATGATATCAGCCAGTGAAATAGAAGCTATTCAGATAGAATTCTTTAAACAATAGTTATAAACAACGCACACTGGTGTCTGTGTCGTTTTGAAGGTTGCGACGTAATTATACTACAAGCCTCTCCGAAAGACGTTGTATGTTTGTAGAATTCCATTCTTTTCACATGTTAAAGATTCGAGTAGATGTCATTGAGAGTATGCGCCATACTTGTCCAATGGCAGTCATAATTGCGTTCCCTTTATCCATCCCCTTCCCAGTTTATTCATTTATTGTGTTACTCGTCCAGAATAAATCTGAAATATTGCAAACATTCAATAAATCAATTTTCGAGTCAACATGGCAGAAGTAGACAAGTTTAATAGATTAATATCATCTCATTTTCATCTCAGAACGGCTTCATTTTTGATGTTCCAACTTCAACAATATAATATACGATGAAATAGAAATAATCTTATAATCCACACAGTCAATGTTTCTAATGTATTTGGTTTACATATTGATGTACACATGGATCGCGCATGGATTTACGTCGATTTCGGGAAAAATAATTGAATTAAGTTTTTGCATCGGTTTAGTTTTCTTAATATAATGTGTACATAGAAACCGAGATGCAAGAGACATAACTTCATTTTCCTGAGTGGCAAGAAGGAAAATTGCGAGAATGAGGTCAAAGTGGAGGATTTCAGAATGGAGCAGATAATCTTTGTCTTTCATTACATGAATCAAATTACGATATGTTTTAAATGTTAACTTGCACTATAATAATTGTATATAAACTTTTAAATATACGTTCTGAATCGAGAACTATTACAAATTATTTTTAAAATGTTTATTTTTCTGTACACTGTTCCGATCGCCCATCTTGCTTTCAAAACTACAAGTTTTTAATAGTTTTTATCTCGCTTGATACACAAACTATGTGAACAAAGCGGAAAACGATAATCTAAAGCAATTTTTAATCGCCGAGATATTAGTAATTATCGACACAAATTGTGTCTATTGTGTGATGAGTTTTCCTCTGAAAAGCGTATGAAAAATATTGTTAAAACGCTTCATAGGTCAAACAAGAGGTGTTAAAGAGACTGACAAAACATGACCAGTGAACATCTTTATTTTACATAATTACAAAAAGGGGGGTGTTTATATTTAGCTTGACCTGCTACCATTACCTTCAATGGTTTCATTTGTGAGAACAATTTTTCATCACTAATTTTTTTTAATTCAGATATATTTTATATATAAATTTCGATAAGTGTAGGGTTTTTCTTGTTTTGAAGTGTTTATAGTATATAATGTTTAAAGCGATCTTTATAGACCTAGAGAATTGATGAGTTCAAAAATTGCGTACCGTAAAACGTGTCTGTCTGTAACACATTTTTACGCTAAACTGCAGTATTCGCAGACTTTTCTCCCCAGCGTTATCGGAGCCTCGAAGTTATCTAATATTTATCACATGCCTGTCAACAGATTGCGGATTTTTGAATTACTGCAGGTATTTGTCGGTTTTTACCTGTACTCCAGCTTCCTCCCACCTCACCCCCAATAAAAGTTGGACTCCATGAAATGTTACTGAAAACCGTGAACAATCAAACAATGCAGCGTAATTGCAATTATACTTTTTATACTTTTATTGCATGTCATATAAACCTTGCGACAAGAATTGCTGTATATTTTACTATATTTATAACTTTGTGTTTTGATTGAGAATGCTTGTTCAACAGTTCAACAATTGTTTATACAGAATTTAAAAATGTTGTAAACTAAAACAAGCATGCAGGCATACATTAAAGTTACTTGTTTGTTTCTAATTACATATAAAAAATGATGTCTGTCAAAAAGGGGCCGTTTCCTTTGCTAAACTACGACAAAAAAAATATATATGTAACAGGTCACAGAAAATAAAATAAGCCAAAATGGGCTACGAAAATAATCATTTACCTTGTCGCTACTGATGTGCCTTAAATAGAACGGAGTTTTAAGGTTTACAGGGCTCGACCCGCAGATATGTCCTGCCTTTTAGAAATTTGCTTGATTATATAATGAAAATGGTTTTTTAATTTTTTTCTTTGAACGAGACATTTGTATTAACTATTCTTTTGAATACTTTCGTTTATTGTATTATAAATGCATATAATATAATATACAAATGACGCATAATTCGTTTCAACTTCAAATTATTAAGTTAAACGTATCAGTGAATAAAGTGACCGATTTATGCATATAATTACATGACGGACTGCACTGATTAGACTGATCGCTTACGATACGGTAATGACGTATTCATAAGTTTGAACGGATGTTTTCGTCAGCAATCAGTCAGCGTTCCGAAATCCGTCAGCAATCAGTTATCAATCAGTCAAACTTTTGCGTTTACGGGTTCAATTGAAGATGCATAATTTTTACAAAATGCACATATATTTATATATGATTGATTAAAAGAATAAGTTCAAAATTTTTTTTTTACAAAACTTCTCTAGGGAAAAATAGTCCCAAAAGCAATATTACTGAAGGTATATCGCTCGGCCCAAAAGGTCACACTTATGTACTTATTAACAAAAGAATTCAGAAGAAAAATATACAAATAAACGAACCACAAACAAGATTTGTAACTACTTAGCTAACACATAAAATTATTTGCATCAACAACTGCAGTTTAGCTTCATTTAATTTCACATCAAATGTAACAGTCACGTATAATCCAGAAGTAAGTCATCTCAGAAATAATAATAATTATTACTGAAATTGTTATGTTTACTCTTGACATCCACACTTCATTGGGACTTCGTGTTCTTTGAACTTTCCGATATCATGTGACTAAAAACATTTGTAAATCAGGTAGGTGTACACGTACGCAGTATATTTATGTATATTCTAATTCGTTTAACTTGACTTCAGATAAAATATCTAATTAAATCAACACAACACCTGTTTAACCGAGTGAGCATCACATTTTACTCCTGCAATTATACGCAATACACATCAATTATTTAGTATGACATACTAGTCCGCTGACAAGTAGACAGGCACTATTTAAATTCAGTCTTTATCTGTTTATATTTTGTACACAACTCTGAATACTATCTCGGCGGGAAGAGGTCGTCGCTCCCCGCTGCACGATCGATAAATTCGACTTGTTATTACGGGCCGCACTGAGCCGGTCCGTAATATGATATGAGTTTGAAATCGTTTCATGGTTTGCTGCTGAGGTTTGATTTATTTACTACTGTTAAATTATAATTAAAAAGAATTGCACCGGTGTTATTACTAAAGCATAATATATTGTAGATATCTTGAGATTAATGTGGTATTTTGCTATTCAATGTTTAGTTAATTATGAGTCAGCAAAAGTCGGTTACATTTTGTTTACGGTGTTACTTTTAGAATATGTTGTCTAGATAACCTCTACGTACATTTGTTGATATATGTCATACTGACAATACATTTAGATCTATGTATTCAAATTTGTCTCATGTACGGTTTCTGAGAAAAGCTTGACGGAAATTCGTACATTCGGACGGACGTATTTACGTACAAATGAAGTCCCATACAGGAAGTAGTTGTCCGACAGGTCTGAAAGTCGCTTAGGACGTACATGTACATGTACAACATGTGATACTGAACCACCCTGCCAAATTTCAAATTGTTCTCATGTACGGTTTCTGAGAAAAGCTTGACGGAAATTACGTACGGACAGACGAACGGACGGACGGACATGAGTAAAACTTAATGCTTCCGACATGTCGTTAGTAATAATGGTTAAAGTTTTTAAATAATAAGATAACGGTATAAATGTTAATTAATTGAAAAATAAGAGAAATCCATTTCCCACCATTCTTATTTACAAGGATGCATCCTGTTATAAAAACGCAAACAGACATATATATTTCTTGTTCACTATTTCTGTAACTGCACATCAATTAAAGGGTTCCCAGTGCTCGACCCACAGAGGAGCCCAGCGCGTCCCCGTGTGGCGGATATTGGAGACCCTCTCTTTGGGGGGTTGTCAGGTCATAATACGGAAAGCCTAACCGCGGACCGTAGTGGGTAACGTGTTTGGAGAGTGCCAAGCTCCTTGCAGGATAAAGACCCCTTTTGTAGATTTCGAAAAAGAGTAGGCTCATTGTAGCCGCTACACAATTCTAGATTTTCCGCCCCTATCCAAAACTCCATACTTTTCCAGTGGCAGTCAAAATTGTATTCCCTGTGACCCATCCCACCCCCATTTTCCGTTGATTTGTTCTTTGTTAACTTGTTCCCGTTCTGAAAATAGCTGAAATACTGCTCGCTGGACGTAAAGCAGACATCCAATCAATCAATTGAAACATAAAAATCAGTATTGTGTTGCTTCTGTCAGTATAATTTTTATGTTAAGTGAAAATGTTGTAAAATATCACAAAGTACGTTAAATGTAACTTTACAAATTTATTTTTGATTTTAAAGCTCCAATACTTTTTATATGTTTTTTTTTTTTACGTTAAATAAAAATGTTTTTTTGTTATTTGTAGTTTTCATTTATTTATGGTTCTCAGTCATTAAAAAACTACCTAATACCAAACTTAAACACAAATTTCAACTTTGTTGAAAGCTACACCTATCTGGCACAATACATAATAATATTCTACTCATATGTAATAACAGTCAATGATTTAAGTTAAGTTTCTAAAATGCAAGTTCTTTGGTGTACGGTAAGACACTACGTACCATTATGCAGCTTTTGTGTGGATGTTTCTTAATAATTTTCTCTATTTATCAATGAAATAACCTTGTTTTACATTTCATGCCTCATTAAGTTAATAAATTCGGATATGACAGTTTGTATACCTGTTTGTTATATACATCATGGAAGGATGCTTTTTATGCAGCAAACACTTTATTTGCGATCCGAATATTTGTTGAATGCACCAATAAATTCTCTTGTTTTACAATAAACGTGCCACTTAGTACTATTTGGATGTGGGTTGAAATATATTTATATATGTCAAACGTATCGTGTGACGTGAAACTTGTTATACAATATTAACTATACACACACCCATAACAATCAATATTGTAACGCATATTACAATACACGCATCTGTTAACAATAATTCATACACTGTACTTTAATACATTTAACTGCATATTCGGATGAAATTTAACAGGACTTCGATACTCACTGGTCAGATGTACCTTCTTTCTTTGTTCTTTTTCTCGAACATTTGTCGCCAATTTAATTTATTTAGATCATAGACACCTGGTAAATGGATTGTCCTACTGCACAAATTCCTTTTTTTGTAATTAGCAAGCAATTTTTTAGTAATGCAGGGCTCTGCTTTAAATGGCAATCATATTTTTTATCTTATTTTTTTTTCTAATAACGTCAACAACAAAAAAAAAAACGCCAAAACAAATCAAGTACAGTTGTACGCATAATCCGCACAACTGTCTCGATCGTATCAGCGGACGCTATCGCATCTGCGTCTGATTTCAGGGTCTGGGAATGATAATAAAGTTTATTTATCTTTAATAATAATGTATAATAATTGACAAATAGAGCTAACTAATCCGACTGTCTCAACTTTGTTTATTTTTCCTGTGTCAATTATATCTTTCACTTATTGAACCTGACCTTTGAAATTGCTTGACCGGTTTTAGTGTGTACATGTATAATTAAATCCCTGCCGCTTAATGTCGGACTGTCCGTGATCAGTCTGTCCGTCCGTCCATTCAAACTAATCGTGGCTGGTATATAACCTTTTTCTCTTTCAATTATAGGCTTTTGATATTTAGGCATGTGTGTAGATAATTACAAGAGTGGCCTTTTCAAGACGAAGTGTCGCATGCAATGGTAGATGACCTTTGACTTCAAGGTCAGCAGGGCCCACAGAGATGGATACCATCTCACTGTTAATTAGAATGTCTCAAAATAAGTCAACCACTGTTGTGATATATTTTGACTTTCACGATTGTATACAATTAGTTCATGTACATATAAAGAAACAAATAGATAAGTATATAAGGTCCTTAAAATTACAGATTGTAACCTAAATGTGTCACATATATAACATCCAGAAATAATTACTATTACAACACTATGTTATTGATTGCAGTAAGATAAAGGCCACTGTCTTTATGCGCATATTTGTCTACAACAAACACAAGGTTTTACAATGCTCGACCCACAGAGCTGCCCAGCACGTCCCCAAATTGCGGACAACAGTGGGTAACTTTTTTGAGATTGCCACGCTTCTTGCACGATATAAAGACTCATTTTATTGATTAAATTCGTCGTCTCTACTCAGTAATCTTGTTTTTACAGTAGCAGTCAAATTTTCATTCCCGTTGATCTATCCATCCGATTACTCCGTTTATAAGCTTGTTTTTATCCTGAATATAGTTGAAATATTGCTCACAGGACGTCAAGGTAAACCACAGGTAAACTTGTAATCAATCATCAGAAGTACGATTTATGAAATTAACATTTACCGTAATCAGAAATGGGTAGGAAAAATAATAATGGCCAAAGACCGTAAATAAGCAATCAGCTGTTGCTATTTTATCACATTAATTACAAATATTGATTTATAAGCGTTAAACTATTTGTAGATTTGCAATGGCATACAGATTGGTATTAACCACACTTGCCGTCTTTCTTATTGGCTATTATTTGTATATACGTATACCCCAGGATGCTGCGGAACCATGGAAACTACACATGTCTGCAGTGGTTATAAGGATATTAGACGACGTGGTGAGTAAAAAATGACAAAATTAGAAACAATTTATTTTTAAGCACAAACGAAATGCACCTGATGCAGACAACCAGTAGAAAAAGCTACAACAGAAAATAAATGTTTAAATTTTGACATATTAATGAAATAAGTAGAATACAGTCTCTATCAACCTATCGGCAAGTAGAAAACACCGGTTCCTTCTTAAAAGAGTCATTAGCACCGAGGACATGGGACCTATAAACCTATGTTTAATTTTGTTACTCATATGTGTTTATTGTATATACTTGCTACCTGTTAAAATTTTGTGTATGTTTGTCACAAATCCTAATGATGTGATTTATATGGCAATAAAATTTGTTTAGTTTTAGTTTAAACATATTTTATTTGTACAATGAACAAACAGGATCAGAAACAAGTAATACATACTTATGAAGTCTTCTCCGTTTAAAATATGATACAAGTAATATATGGACATGGTGACATAACATGAATTACATTCAATTATACAATAAATAAAGAAAGAATCAATTATAAAAAAAAACAAAGAAAGAATAATCAGAACAATGACAGGAAAAAGGATAAGGAATGAAAGGGTTGTAGAAGAATTGATGACGCGTCGTGTGTTGTTGTCGCTAGATGATATGGTTACTCTTTCAAACAATAAGGAATCGTTTAGATTTCTTTATAAATTCATAAACATTAGTAAATATCATTTCATTTTCGCCTTGTAAAAGTTCATTGCTGCCGTTTAATAAGAGGTTTAAGTTGACTGCTGTATTGTTTGGTAACCAGTTTAAGCCGGTAAATAAGTCTCTTCTCAGATCCGTATACTCTGTACATTCAAAGAAAAAATGATACTGGGTTTCTTGGCTGTAGCCACATTTACAGGAAGGGTTTGATATGTTAACAGTGTACAAATCATAGTTTAAGAAGGACGCATTACATCTCATCTGAGTTAGTATAATATTTAGTTTTCTTGGGCCAAAATAGTAATGAGGAGGTACATAGTTTTTAACACTGTTACATTTAAGAATCGATTTAAATTTCAAAACTGAATCTACATTTCTGAAAGAGGAGTCTAGTTTGTTTCATTCACGTATTGTAGAGGGAATAAAAGAATCAATAGTTAGAGATAATCTACAGAATGGAACAATAATGTCTTCTCCGTTTCTTAGAAAGTAGTCAGTTATACTTTGAATTGAGGGGGGAATAAGTTCACATAAGTATAGATGGGGCAATCTTTTGGGTAATAGTATAAAATTTGTTGTTGCTGTTGTTGTTGTTGTGATATTTAAACCAATAAAATGGGCCCCGTGCGGGATCCGGGTGGCTAAAAGAATAGACCGCAGTCGCGCTAGCTTGTCGTAAAAGGCGACTAAATAGCGCCCAGTACCCTGACCGGCGTGTCAGGTCGGTTTGCCGAAAGACCGACTGGGATGTGTGCCCCAGGTGGTTGAATGGGGTACCCCTGGCAAGCTGGGGTTGTCAGGCCATAATACGGAAAACCTGACCGCAAACCATATTAGTGCACCGTGTTGGGAAAATGCCACGTTCCTCGCACGTTAAAGAACGCTGCTGTAGTATTCGCTATGAGAAGGGATTTCGATCCCGCTACAGGAGGCTAAATTGCCCGACCCTATCCATCCTCCCATTTGCCAGTGGCAATCTAAAATCCGTTACCCCTATTTTTTCCTTGTGTCCCATCCCATTTTCATTCATCATCATTTCATGTTCATTTTATCATCCATTTCATGTTCATCGCCTGAATATAGCTGAAATATTGCTGCTCGGGCGTTAAACACCATTAATCAATCATCAATCAACCAATAAAATGGTACTTATTGCTTTGTCGGGTCGCAGGAATGTTCTATTGTAATCTGGAGACTGTATAAAAATTAATATTTCAACTCTTTACTTTAGTTGTAATTAACGATTAATCTGAATTGTAGCGACTTGTCGTCTGTGACAATTTGTATATATGACGTAGGCAATATTATACCATTGACTCATTTCAGTCAACAATAGCCGATCTTCTTGGTTTCTCACGGATAAACGCAACAAGAGCTACATTGGATGCCTTTCTTCATGCAACAAATTACTTCCAGCCTGATTTGGCCAGAGTTATTTTTTGTAATTTGTTAATTTAGAACTTTTATAATTTTTTCCAGCAATTTGAAATTTCAGTTGTGGACATGGTTTTCAAAGTGTATTCCAATCGGCACTAACTGTGCATCATCGTTTGCCTATTTGCCCTACATTCATTGAAGCAGAAGTTTTATAAACGTTTAGATAAGACAAAACGCAAGTCTTTTAATTTGAACATCCGTTACTATCACTAAACAATCTTTGATTAAGTTAATTTCTTCATCTCATTGATCCAAAAAGATTTAGGACTTCACAGTCTCAAGACTTGGTCGATATTTTTGTTTGAATGATGTTTAACGCCATTTTCAGCAATTTTTCAGCTATTTCATGGCGTCCAGTTTTTATTGGGGGAGGAAGTCGGAGTACCCGGAGAAAAACCACGAACTGCGGTAGGAAAACTGGCAATCCTTGTCAATGAAGATTGGATTCGAGTACACCCTGACACACATTTAATAAAAACCCATAAAATGTGTAATAAGAGACGGTAAGATTTTTAGAAAAGCTTAACTTGTATGATATGATTTTGAAAACGTTTCATGATTTGCTGCGGAGGTTGAATCAATTTACTGCAGCTATTATAATAAAAAATAATGATTAGAGTTTACCGGTGTTACTAAAGCATAATATATAGTATATATTTTGAGATTAATGTGGTATTTTGTAATGCAAATTTTAGTTAATAATGAGTCAGCAAAAGTCCGTCACATTTTGTTTACGGTGTTATTTTTAGATACATGACTTTGTTCAGATGTTGTCTAGATCACGTCGACGTATATTTGTTGATATATATCATACTTGACAATACATTTTAGACTCTATGTAATAATGTATTTTATTGAAATATCAGAAATACAACGTTTACTTAGTTGTATGTTGAAAAAAGACGTGAAAGTCGTTAAATTGCAATGTTATTTTTGGATTAGACTGGGAACAATGTTTCATGTTCCGTACAACCATGACAACGATACGGTTTACATGAAATTTTACATTTATAATCGATAAAAATATAATCTCAATAAAACCAGAGAGAGTCTATGGGAGACGGTATACATGGTCAAATGATGAGCAGTATACGGAGTAAATAACTATCTGTTACTTGATTGGGTGGTTCACCAAATCTATAAATATATTTGTCATATCATTGGTTTACGTCAGGATTGAACTAGTATGTGTTCTAAAATTTCGATATATTCCTGAGTTTAATTGGGATTATAATCAGTAATTTTGTGTAGTAATGTTACGTTCCATATATTGACTTATTTCACTCAGTGCATTGACCAGTGAACAATTAAAATGTGTAGTAATATTACGTTCCACATATTGACTTCTATTTCACCCTGTGCATTGGTCAGTAAACAATTAAAAGGTTAACATTGCACCAAAATCTCCCTAGTTTTAAAGCTGTGTGGGAAAAAACTAATTTTGTCTGTATCTTTATTTTCGTTCTGATATTAATGCAAATAGAACAACACAAAATTACCGCTCATTTTGTAAGCAATGTACCATTTAAGGACATTGTTTACGTTAAACTAATAACCAATGGTTCTTGAAAAATTTTTAAAAACTTCACAAGTGATTTTTTGAAAAATAATTAAACAAAAAAAAACTACTCCGTGAACAAATGTTCAAAACACAAAAATACTGATGTCAATCCCGATTCAACAAACAATATATCGAAATTTCAGTACAAATACCAGTAAACCAATGATATGACAAATATAATTATAGATTTAGTGAACCACCCAATCAAGAAACAGATAGTCATTTACTCCGTAGACTGTTCGTCATTTGATTATGTATACCGTCTCCCATGGGAGAGGCTTATCACATGCGTTATATCTAAAGTAAATAAACATTTAACTAAAAATCGGTCACGTGAAATCTGTTGACATCGATGATGGACATTGCCAAGGGCTTACATATATATAGGCATTGAAAATACATAAATCGGCGATCAGATGATGCTATTAAGTTTTATCTAAATGGCGACCTACACGTGACAAGTTGTAAATTTCTATTTATTATGTGTGTTAAACCGTTTGCAGATTTGCAATGGAATACAGATGGGTATTCACCACCCTTGTCCTATTTGCAATAGGATATTATGTGTATATACCTATGCCCCGAGATGCAGCGGAACCATGGAAACAACACATACCTGCACTAACTATAAGGATAGTTGACGACGTGGTGAGTTTAAAATTATAAAATAAAAAATATAAATATTTTATTTTAACGGACAAACGAAACATGCATATTTTTGGATGCAGTAATAATTGATATGTAATCCAAAATATATTACTAATGTACCCACGGTGCACTGTCGTGTACTGGAAACGCGTGACTGAAAAGTACCGAATGTAATGAGCAAGTTTTATTTATTTAAGAGTCCCTTAAAGAAGAATAAATATTGAGGCTCTTGTTTTCAACACGAAGACTGAAATGTAGCAGTTTTGCTCTTAGTGTAAACTTGAGTACATTACGTAAAGTTAAAATATTTTATTGAATCATTTCAGTCAACAATAGCTGAACTTCTTGGATTCTCACGAGTAAACGCAACAAGAGCGGTAACTGATGCGTTTATGCACGCAGCAAAGTATCTAAGGCCGAATTTAGATAGAGTGAAGGTTTGCTATTTTATGTCACTTGTAAATCTTTTAACCTATACTTTGTAATTATTGGTCATGTACTACACATTACATTTTAATAATGACACCAACATTTATCGGTTGTCACTCAGTTAAGGTCACACAATCGTACCAAAAGTCGTTGTTTTTCACTTTTATATTCTACACATTTAGAAAATATTATGAAATTTAATTTTAAATTAAAATTATCTTGTACGAATTTGAAACAACACTTGTCACGAATCGAATTTTACGATCACATGTCGAACACACTATCCATTTGGCAATTTGTACAATTTGCAACAAATTTAGTTAGATATATAAACACTATTGGCGGTGTAAGGATTTGCTATAAATTTTGCAACATTACATTAGCGGCATTCAGTAGATGAAAGGTGGATAGTTGTCCATCAACGGATGTCTATTGATGTGAATTAATATAGAAATGATGGGTGTAAATTCCGCCTCGGTACTTTATAGTTCACACCGATCAACCGACTTATATCATTTTGGTGAGAAGAAGTATGACACGATGAAAAAAGATATAAACAAGTTAAGACCTATACGTATACAGATGACTTTTTCAAAATCGCTACGTTTAAAACTCACTGTATCAAATATAGTGTAGTAAAAAATTATTTGGCATATATTTGTCCATTAACATATTCAATCGTTTTAACTAATGTTTTCATTTGTTATATGAAAATAGGTTCCAAAGGTACTGGCATCACAAATTTGAACAAATAAATGCAAAATTTACGCTTCTGCACAATATATTTCTGTATCAACTGTTTTTGTTCAAAAGGACATATATCCAACTTTTTTTCTGACCCCAAAATTATTCTTTCAATTGCAATTTATTAGGAGTTTGAATCATTTTTCTTTACGCATTTACTGAAAGAATGATACGGAAAAAATCAGCTCATCTTTTTATAATGACACGATGAATAAAAGTTCCTTGACACGATTGAAAACAGCCACGTATTTCTTAAGTGATTAGTTTTATACTTCCACATGGGGCATTTCAATAACATTTTACAACTAATGTCTGTATATCTTTGAATATTATACAAAAAGTCTACAATTGTTAATACAATAGGACTATGATGTATACATTCTTGACACAAATCACCAGACATGGAACAAGGTAACAAGCAGCGGAGCAGCTTTGTAATTCATCTTAAAACCATAGTGAGGAATTAAACATAGAGTAAATGCTCTCATTTAGACAATCCCAGAGCATGGCTTAAGCGGAAATCAGTGTTATATGTCGATAACGCTCTACATATGAGGTCTCACCTATCAAATAACACATAACGAACAAGATTTTGTACAAATATTTCCTACTTGTACAAATATTTCCTACTATGTCGACATTAAATAGTATATAACGGATCCATCTACTTGGTAGGTCATTATATTGATGTCAAACTTTTTTTTACAAATTATTTTTAAGGTATGAATTTAGGCAAACATTATCAAATGTGCTGCCTACAATCAGGAACCTATATACTATTTCAGCTTCAATTTATAATAAAGACGAAGAGCGAGAAATTTAAGGTTAAGTAGCGTACAAATGAGAGTTAAATCTCAAGAATTCATATATTATATATAACTGTAACACGAATACTGCCTATGTCTAATAATTTTTAACAGTATCGGTTGCAAATATTTTGAGAATTCCGTAATCGTTTACATCAAAACAGAAAAGGAAAACGTGTAAGACATGTAGTTACTAAGGACAATATTTTATCATTCAAACAGAACGCGAGATTTACCTTCATTGAACGAATTATACACAATTTTCATGGCGTATTACCCCTGTAGACACCTAAAGATACACAGAAAAGAATCTACCAATCTGGTTAGAGAATACTTACACAAATGTTCACTGTTTTGTTACAATTATATTTATGGTTTAATTACCCGTTTTCTTTCATTGTTAATTCTAATAAATGAATAATAAATAATGATAAACAATCAAACAAACACAAATCAAAACACCCTGCCTTTAACGATGTCATATAATATTGTCTTTATTTTTATGTCAACGCCCCAAATGCGAAGGCCACCTTCGCCATTAGACGGTGACAAAAAAATTCAGTTTTGCAGAAAGTACGAACGTCGAAATTTATTTTGTCACTCTTTTGGGTTTTCTTCAATCAAAATAGTTTGATGACTGATATGGTGATTTGTGCAAACGAATAGTACGTTATAGACTGTTATCCGACAGAACCCTACTTCTAGTTGGCCGATGTGCATTACAATGATTTTAGTTTAACATTTAACCTATAGCGATTCGTACTAATAGGCAGTAAGTTCTGCACAAATCTAACTGTCGACCCTCTACTTTCTGCTTGCAGCTTATACGTATTGAACAATTTCGTAAAACGTTTCTCGTGTTTCGTTTATCGTACTGGTTGGATATTTCATATTATGGTTTATACTAATGGATTGTATACGATTTAAAACCCTGGTACTTATTTGTCAATCAAAACAAAATGCGAATCGACTTGTCAAAGTTCAAAGTCTAATGTCTACAACGATGATAAGAGACCCATTGTCTAGTAATTATCTACCCACATGGCATATATGAAAAGGTTAGCCTATTTCAGCGAAGGTCGGGGTCTTCTCTGGGTACTCAGGCTTCCACTCCCATTAAAGACATCCTACAGCTGATAAATTGCTGAAAGGCATTAAAAACCATTCATACAAGCAAACAAACAGTCCAACAATTATTTTAAAAGTTATAACCGGGCGCGAAGCAATGACTAAAAAGGCATTGATGTTATCCTGGGTGGGGGGGGGGTCAAATTTCGAAGTTAAATATCCCGGACACGAAGCAGTCACTCAAAAAGGCAATGATGTGACCTTGGGGTCAAATTTTAAATTAAATATCAACACCTATGGCATGCGAAACATCGATAAGTTATAATCTACCCACATGCCAAATATCAAAAAGCCTACCTAAAAGGATAAAAAGTTATATCCCGGACAAGATTTGTAATGGCTGCACGGACGAACACACAACAATATGTCGACCTTTTTTGCCTCTTTTACAAAAACCCAATATAAACCTCCTAAAAATGAAAAGTCTTATGTAACACTAGATAAAGCTATCTTACATATCCTAAACGTGTATTAGTATGCGATTTGCAGTGTCAAATAAATTTGACTGAAAATATCAGTCTTAAAGGAGAAGAAAAGAAAAAAGAAGATGATGTAAATTACCAGACAAAAACAATATGTCTCCCATTTATCTTCGTTTGGTATAGATAATAAAATAAGAGTTGCATACAAATACAAAGATAGTTTGAAAGCTTTTCTGCAAATGTTATTGTGTGTCGCAATTTGTTCATTTCATATTTTATGCACAGTAATCAAAATTAATTTTCCCCATCCTCCTCTTCATGCTTGATATTGACAAGAAAATAAAAAATTACATATATTATTACGTTACGAACTCTTAAAGTGCATACTTATTCAATCGGTTAGCAGAATTTAATAGCTTATACAAAGTCATATTTCTTGTTTTAATCATATCATTGAACTGATTTACATCGTATCGTAATTTCTCGGACAGTGCAATTAAAATCAAATGAATATTGTTAATGCATTATGTTAAAGATACATTTTTGGCACCAAGCGAAAGCCAAAGGAATATTCTTTATATTTAAACGGTCGATTTGAAATAAAATTATATCATAAAAGGTCATTTTAGCATTTTAATAACTATATCTGCATTTTTTCGTTTATTTTATAAGATAAGTTGGACAAAAATAAAAGCAACAGCTTAAAGAACTGAATATATCTATTGCCAAATCTATGCTAAATCGTGTTTTAATATATTTTATTCGCTACAGTAAATTTAAAACAAAAAAAAAATTTGAAAAACTTAACTACGTTTTCATCGCTTCTAACTTGTTTATATCTTTTTTCATCGTGTCATACGTCTTCTCACCAAAATGATATACGTCGGTTGATCGGTGTGTAGTTGAACATGTGTAAATTAGGAGGAAATAAACTCGTTTGTCCGGGACAGTATCATGGGCTATTTGTTATAAGAATACAGAGAATTCAAGGAAAGTAGGTGCCGTTAACTTTTAGTCCAAAGTTTTATAATTCCGATACAAAATTGTTCTCATCAATGAAAATCACAGTAAGAGGTACAAAGTTAAAATAAAATAATATTAGTTTATAATTAGAAAAGAAGACTACATCAAATAAGAAATGTTATCGGTTTTTTAGTATAGCCAGCCGATATATATTGCTTGTGTCATTAAACAACTTCACTTTTCTGCTTCCTCATTGGCAGGTATGGGAAAGATATCCGAGTGTCGTGGTAAATTTAGTATCTTTTTATGCCAGTTGTTTGTGTCTGAAATTATGAATCAAAAATTGTCAATTAACTTTCGCAGATAAGATGATTTACACTCTACACAAAGAGTTACAAATTCAGGTGCCTTGAACCAATGAATAGACTGTAAGACTAAAGAAAGCCACCATTTACATATTGAAAAAGGGTCACATATTTAAAAGGGGAACATGGTTATTTTTTACTTCAAGCCACTAACAGTCCATAGTACAGATGGTAATTTGACGTAAACGTGTTGACGCGAAATCTCAATATACATGTATGGTTTTTGAATGAAAAAAAATCAAGTAGGAATATATTTTATTATAATATGTAAACTCACATGTTATTCATCTTAATATATCGTTGTCACACATTTTAGTCCACCGAAGACAGTTTTGATGGAATTGGTGTACGCATATATAGACCACAGGTGTCTAGAAAGAAATTACTTCCTGGTGTAGTTTACATTCACGGAGGAGGCTGGACGTTGTTAAGTGTCGGTAAGATTATTATAGTATTAGTGAGGTCTGACTTTCCTCTATATTTTTACGTTCTTTCCTTAAAAATATGTCTGGGTCCATAACAAGTCTAAACGATGCCAAGGCTGGAAACGCTCTTGGATCGATGTAGATTAACAGAGTTTTTATTTGCATTAAAGACAAGCTTTTCAATAACAATTTCCTTTTTTATCTGCATGTAAAGATGTTCTTTCGAAAATTAAATGCTGTTGAAAAGATGTCGCATCTCTACAGATGGTCGGTTCAAATGCAAGCGAACAAAGCTGACGGGCCTGTTATTTTTAAACATTCTACCGGTAAATAATGATATTTTAATTACTTTGTAAGATATAAATAGTACGTGACACTATGCATATTACCTACATATATAGGTTTTTCAGGTCGGTAATGTAGATTTCATCTTGCCAAGACAGTGCTTCTGAAATCACGTTTGCTTCTTTATCAGGAACCTCTTAAGTTTTTAACAGGTTTTATTTTCTAGTATTCTCAAAATTACGACTATAATTGCTATAAATTTTTTAAATGACTGAAATATAACCCACTTTTACTCAAGTTGTATATAAGTTTATATTATACTTTGATTTGCTACAGTTAAGTGCAGACAAAAGATCGATCTAAAACGATTCCGGACTAAAGCATCTGTACTATTTCTGACCAGCGTCAAGAACGTTTTAGAGCAGATCCTTTGACCGCTCTATAACGAATCTTAATTAGACCATCTGTACCTAGAACCGTTTCATTTAACGTACCACCCTTAACCAATTCTCCTGACCGCTATGGTACTATTTATGGCCAGCAGTTCTTCCTTACAACCATTCCCGACTGAGCTGCTCAACATAACAACATTTTAACCCCGCTACATTCATGAGATATTAGTTGGTCGAAACTGTATCGTATGGAGTACTTAGATTTTCGGATTACCAGACAAGTCTAAAATATACTGTTGTTTGTAAAATAATAAGGCCATGTTGCAGTCAGCAACCAAATCCTTTACTCTATATGTAATCCTTATCGAAAATGACATAGCATACAGAAACTCATGTTTGCTGATGTTAGAACACCAGACACATCTTTACAACCAACCCAACAAACAAATAACACAAACCACTAGGAACTTAAAAAGAAATTTTAACCTCGTATTAGGCATAGCTAATGACTTAAAAAAAATTGTATTTAATGTATTTTTTCAGATGATTATGATCCATTCACAAGAACACTTGCAAACAAGACAGACGCAGTGGTTGTTTCAGTAAAGTAATTCATTTATACTTCATACTTCCGTTTACATCGAGATTTATGCATCAAATACACCTACCTGTAGGTTAATAATAGACAAAACGCGTTGACAATAAATGATCTAACTATTGCCAGTTATTTAAAATCATAATGGTCTACAATTTAAAAAAACCAATTCATGATAACAACATATTTTAGCAACTACCAAAGCCTATCTTAAATAATTTCATTTTCTGCATCTATCACACTACAGTAACCAAACACTTGGTTGAAATGTGTTAACAAGAACCTGTCGTACTATGAATGTTTCGGTTGCTATGACCAGCTAGTAATACTCGTTATACTTGGTTTTTACAGCTACAGACTGGCTCCGGAACACATTTTTCCAGCGGGCTTTGAGGACTGTGTTAAGGCGACGAGATTTTTCTTACAAAATGCAGCTAAGTTTGGCGTTGATGCTACAAAAATTGGTATTTCGGGTAAGTAAAATATCAAAAAGTCGATGTTATACGTCAAATTTACCTATTTTAAAAATTTCTTCTACATTGAACCATGTATGATTAGAAAATATAAAATATCCATACATTATTAGCGAGTACAGCAGATGCGAGCTATATGGTTACAAGCATGGGTGAAAAAAAGGTCACGTCATCCATATGAACAAATTCATTTCAGATGGTAGCAGAGCTATCAAAAGAAAATATTGAAGACGAGGACTGAAATTAATTTAAAATTAGACAAAATAATTTTGACATTAATAAAATGATTGGAGCGTTTTATTTTTACATTACAACAAAAATGTCATACAATTTCTTTGCAATGTCAAAACCGCTGTATTTTTGTATCGTCATTAATACAGTAAAAAAAGATGTCACGTCACCAATAAAACGCAGAGGCACTGTTAGCGTGTTCTTAAGTAAGGTCATAAACCATAAAATATGCGATGCTCGCATTTAGGTCCTGTCTTTATTCATAGTAGAAAATGTAAGTTTATTGTAAAAGCCTAATACGAGGCTTTTCGAAGCATTTCGATACTAATTTGTACATATATAACCTTTTTACTGTCTGACAATGTGCGGATATATTTTTGGGTGGAAACGTTTGATAAGTAATGTCAATATAGATTGATATACATACAACCCGAATAAACATTTATTCAAATCCCTTAACTGTGCAAGAAATATAAGGGTCTCAGGATAAAAACAATATTCGCAAATTGTCAAACAATAGAGTCTTAGAAATAAAAAAGATATACCTGCTAAGCATTTCTTGGCTGTTTGACCATAAGTACAGATAACCCTTAAATTTTCTTTGATTCTGCGAAAATTGTTTGTATCCTGTAACAATAAGAGACCCGAAAACAGACGTACCCAATGAACAAATATCGTATTCTATAACATAAACCGATGAAGAATACTAAATATGGATTGAAATCAAGATTCGTATACTAGAAGAGTAGATTGGATTACTAATAATATTTCTAATTTTTTAGGTGATAGTGCTGGCGGTAATCTTGCCATGGCAGTGTCTTTATATTTAGCGAAAGAAAACATACAACCAAAGCTCAATTTTCAGGGACTGATTTATCCAGCTTTACAAGCACTGGATTATAATCTTTCATCTTATCAAGAATTTGATATTCCAATGCGATCAACTCATACTCCAGTAACGAAGACTTCTATGATATCTTATTATAATTTATATGGTTTCGGGGGACTTCAGTATGTCCGGTATTTTTATGAAAATTCTCATACCACACGTGAAACAAAAAAGAAGTATCGTAAACATGTAGATCCGGGTACTTTGCCAAAGCAGTATAAAGTTGATTACGATGACGAAATCTCTAGTGAAAATGAAGAAATAGCGAACAAAATATCACAAGTAATTTTAAATCCATACTTTGCTCCGTTGATGGCAACAGATGAAGAATTAAAGCTTCTACCTAAGACCTATTTAATAACAGCACAGTATGACGGATTGAGAGATGAAGGAATGATTTTGGCCAATAGACTAAGAGGTGTTAATCATCCTCTAGTGTATAAACACTGGGACGGTATAGAACATGGTTTTATGATTTACGCTTTTTATAAATCTTATTGGGATGGTCTTCAACATTTCTCGTCATATATTAAAGAAGTAAGTAAATAAGACATGGCCGATTTTGTTGTTTTGTATATTTGTTCGTTCGTTTTTCTTTATCCGCGTTTTTTCACATATGACATTACTTGCATAATTTCAGTAGCCAGGGGCTTGTTAAACTAGTAATCTTGTATGCCACATGCGATAATTTTTTGGACTAACCACTCCATTCGATATGATTTAAACATATTTAATTTGTTAATAACAAAATGGATTGGACGCAAGTCAATACATACTATAAAGTCCTTTCCGCAATACAAGTATATACATATACTAGAACAAAGTAGATACATGAACGTGTACACAATTTTAAATAAACAAAAATGGAAAATAATTACAAAAGAATAAAAAAATAAAAGTCAAAGTCAATAATGGCTGAAGATGTTTCCGTTTGACTCTTGTCACTACATAAAATAATTAAAATCTTTTGGATCTCTTAACATCTTCAAACACTTCTCTAAAAATACTTATATTCTGTTCATAAGAAAGTAAGCGTGTGTAAATCAATGTTGGTTCCATTTGGTAGCCATCTAAGACTACAAATAAGGTCTAATCCTAGAATGTTATATATAAGACATTCAAAGAAAAAGTGGTTTACATCTTCAATACCAGAACCGCATAAACAAGGAAGATTTGAAAAAAAGGTTTGATCTAAATAAATCGTAATTAAGAAAGGTTGCTGAACATCGTATTTGTGTTAATATTATGTTTAGTTTTCGGGGACCATATGCATAGTGTCTTGTGACTTCCTCAAAACAGTATCTCTCCATAAAGCATTTTTGAAGGCCGAAATAGAGTTAACATTTCTTATATTTGGATCCATTCTATTCAATTGCCTAATCGTATCTGGAATAAATGATTGATTAGTGATGGAAAGTCTACAGTATGGTAATATAATGCCATCGCCATTTCGCAATGGATTAGGACTTAAACTTTGAACTTTAGGGGGAATTAGTCTACTTATGTATTGAGGGGCATCATGGTTTTGTATTGTATAAAACATTTGTAACCTCCTTCTCTTCTTTCCGCCAACGATTCTCAACCAATTTCGGTATATAATGTTTCTAATTTGGTAAATATAAGCAGTTCTGTTACAATTCTATCTGCTTCTGACTGGAGTCGTTGCAGTTAAGAAGCATTGCCAACACCACAATTATCACAGACCTCAGATGCGTATTCGAATAAAGGTCTTATATAAGTGAGAAAGAGTTTTTCTAAATTGTTTCGACTCAGTTGATATTTAGGTTTTCTTAGAACATTCAAATGTTTCTTAACATTTGTTATAATGTTATCAATATGCGTATTCCATTTAGCATCATTACTAAATGTAACCCCTAAGTGTTTATGACATTTGACAATCAGAATTGTGACGCCATTCAGTGAAAATGTAATGTAAGGGATTTCAGCACTTGACAAAACCACGATTTCAGTTTTATCAGGATTAAATGACATGCGCCAACAATTTGACCATTCATCCAACTCCATCGGATCTCGATCAATTACAGTTTTATTTGTTTTTTATCTTGATTTGAGTAGTTAAACGAAGTGTCTTCGGCAAATAACCTGCATAATGAGGTTAATTTTTCAGCAATATCATTAATATAAATGATAAATTGCAAGGGCATAATACAGATCCTTGTGGCACACCCGCAGATATACCACATAAGATAAGGAGGACGATGCAGTATTAATGACAACTTCTTGTTTCCTTTATTAAAGATAGCTTTTGAACCAACGCAGCAAATTGTTTCTAATACCATAGGCGTGTAATTTAACTAATAGCCCATCATACCATACTGTATCGAATGCCTTTGAAAAATTGCAAACTACAAAGCAGTTAATTTCTCTCAATTCAATAGAATTCAGTTACTATACAGTTGTACATTTCAAGTAACTGATGAACAGTAGAGTATTTTGGTAAAAACCCCTGATTGGTATTCATATATCAAAGTATTTGAGACTAGATGATTATAAACATGTTTATGTATGATTCTTTCCATGACCTTACCAACACAGCTAATAAGGGATATCGGTCTGTAATTTGAGAGTAACGAATGGTCTCCTTTTTTAAAAATTGATATTACATTCGCAAGTTTCAATTGGAAGGAAACTTGCACTGCTGTAGAGATCTATTAAACAATATTTGCAAATGAATTGCTATTTTTTTCTGGAAAATGTTCAACATTTTGTGACTAATTATTCCTGCACCCGAAGCTTTGTTTGGCTTCAATGTGTTTATAATATCAATTATTTCACTCGTATTATTGGAGTAAATAACCGCATTTATGTCATTTAGCCGAGAAATCGCCGAAAAACATTCATTTAAAATCAGACATTTACTGGTGTCATCAAATACAAAACATTACTGGTAGGATCACATGTTACGTTTCGGAGCGGTGGAATATTCGAAGACCCTTTGTTCGACTTTATCAACATTTTCATTATTTTCCAGTATGTTTTACGAGTATACGCATTTTCAAGAATAATATTATCCAAATGTTGTTCGTTTTTTTTTGCAATTTTCTTCAGATTATTGACCTTGTTTCTCTGCTGCTTATACCTAGCAATGCCCCTATCGTTTTAAAATTTTTAAAGTTGTTTTTCTAAAACGACCCCGTTTCCGCTGCACCCTTCTTAATTCGGTTGTAAACCAGGGTTTATCGCGTTTGCAGACCGTAACAAATTTGGTTGGTGTGCAATCTCTCGCAATTTTCAAAATATCCTAAGAAAATATTTTACACATATTATCAACGTCTGTATCGGCAGAAATAAATCTAACCAGTTCGTTTGATTAAGCTCGCTTTCAAATTTTTCTTTATTTAGTCTATTATAAATCCATACTTCACGCTTAAAAGTGCCTGTATTTTTCTCAGGACAATATATGAACGAGATACAAGTGCGATGGTCGGATATGTGTGGTGGGATTTCTAAAACATCAGAATAAGTGTACGTAAAAGAGTCGCTAATTATTATTGGATCAAGCAAGGTACTACTTCCATCAGTGACTCGGGTCGGTTTTGTAATTATATTTGTAAAAATATTCATGATATTCACAGATTATTTTTGTTTGTGTTCAGTAAATCGGTATTCAGATCACCAGTGACTACGAGATTGTCACTTAATTGATAGCTTAATCCTAAGGCATGATTTAATCGTGTATAAATTAAATCTGAATCTGTTGAAGGAGGTTTGTAGGCAGCACATGAAAGAGGCTTTTGACCTTTCGCACGAATTTCTACCCAAAGTGTATCGTCCGTGCAATTCTCAAAATCCGGAATACGTTTTATAAAAATATCGTCTTTGGAGTAAACAAGAAGACCACCTTTATAACTGTTCCGATCTTTACGGATTATATAATTTGAAAAACTATCAATGTAAATTTCGTCATTAGAGATAGTTGGACATAGATGTGTTTCTGTTACTACTAAAACGTCATATTCATCGAAAAAGTTGTTAATAAAGTCAAGCTTCTAATGTATGCTGCGTCTTTTTAAATTACATATGGATATATGGTTTTCATATTCGTTATCAGGGTGCAGGGGACCAGGGTTTTGCTCCACATGTCCCAGTAGAAGAATAAAGTGAAGCACAAACAGCAGAAAAACAATGTCAATTTTCGGAGCCGTTGACTGTAAGACGGTTATCGCCAAGACAAGAAGGGTACATTGCAAGTTTGTCATTAAAAATCAAAATAAGTTGATGTTATTGTTTCATTAAGAGATCCTCTTTTTTTTACTTCGTACAGTGTTAAACTGACCTATGGTCGCCCGGTATGCCATTAGATCGCTATCCATATTCTTTATAGATATAAACAGCAAATCTTTGAATTTCGGGAAACCAGATGTCAGTTAAACATAGATTGATTAAGTCAATGGAAACATCTTCACAACTTTCAATGTAAGTTAAGACAAAATTTATGTACATAAGTTAAAGTAAAAAATGAAAAAAAACAAAGACATTTTCAAGGCTTGTCTTAAACTGGAAAGTAGGAAAACTTTGGGAGTATTTGTTAGTTATTTATTTGGTTATTTTTGCTTTATTGACATTTTTTGTCGGACAGCCAAAGATTGAATCAAAAACTTTCGATAATCAATTCTCGTGTCATATTCAAAACCGGCATTATTTTTTACTTAAGTTTAAAAAGTACACGAATTCTAAGAAATTAGCAGTTCCATTTCTTGTATTTTGTATTGTGTATAGATTGATAGTATTGTCAAACTGCAGCATCAGAGGCTCAGAGCATGTGATGCAGTTTGTCAAGCCTAGCAGCAATCCATATCAAAATAACTTACAGGGTCTGTTTACAATATATATATATATATATATATATATATATATATATATATATATATATATATATATATATATTAATTTGAGGCAAACATATATTATTCTGCAAATTAATAAATTTGTATCAATTGATTCGTAGTCGTCTGCATTCATCGATATACAATAATGTTTAAACAAATAAGGCATGCATAAAAACAGTAAAAGCAATTAATTCATGCATACATATTCCAATTTGGTCATATCTTGATCAAAAACATTTTTGTTATTTAGTACGAAATAACTGTTTCCGGGAGCTTTGGATTCGAAATCATTTCATATGTAGGCTCTTTATAGAAATTCTATTATTGGATCTGCAATTTTAAAATTTATGAATATGAAAAGAAAAAAGCAATGACATTGTCAGACTTGGCAAGTGTAATTATTCAAGTAATGATCATTAAGTTAAATTTAGAAAGATAGCAGGTAAACTTTCAAGCTCACTAAGTAAAAAGTTCAGAGACTATTAGAAAACAGTATAATAAAAGGTAATATTTGTATATAGAAAAATTAAGGTTATTCCACACAAGTAGGTTTTGATGCAACTCGCTTTATATGACAAAAAATGAACAAACTACCAGATCAATTATAATGTTCCAGGGAAAAAGTATAATTAGTTAATTAGTTTATTATGCCATTTGATAACTGAGGTCTGGTTGCGATGCAAGATGGTCACCTGAATCAAATGCGGATTTCTCAAACGGTCAATGGAACGTGTTAGATCGCTTATATCATCATGGTCGCGGATTACTTGTTTGTTACTTTCTGCAGTTTTCTTGGCAAAATTTCGACCATCAATGGTCCAATAAGCTGCTATCGAATTTTCATACTTAAGTTGAGATAACTTTTGAACTAGTTTTGTTCTGAATTAAGTTAAGTTTTAGGTAATATAGATTCCATCGGCACCCCCTTTAATATGTTTCTTATTTGTATATACACGATTTCTCATACGACAGAAAATAAACCGGACAATAACTTTTCCCATTTCTGACTTTTCCAATGACATGGGAACGACCTATGTCATTGATGGTTACATTTTCAAGTTTTAGCTTATTATTTATTACGTTTAACACAAGCTGGTCTGTATCCACGGGATGAATAACTCTACCACGCTCGTCTGTAGGAACAGGTATATTGTGGAAACGAAGACTGGTCCTCCTCGAGTATTGCTCCTGGTTTACTAATCGACCTTCAAGTTCAGCAATTTTACAGTGCAAATACTCAATTTCCTTTTCATGCTCTTTCAAAGTTGTAATGTGATCTGCAGATGACCTCTGAATACTTGAAATATCAATTGTTTGTGTACACATTTTTTTGTTTATGGGATTCTATGATTTCTGCTTGATTATTTGTTTCTATCTTGTAGGGGCTTTATTTCTTCAATAACCCTTTTTTGTACCTCGTCTTTAATGGTTGCCGAGAGAGACTGTTAATTTTTCAGCAAGCATTGGTATGAGGGTATTCAGAACCTCTGGACTAGTCAATGCTGCTAGTATTTTATCAGCAAGGTTTTTCGTGTCGAGGTTTTTTTAAGACGAACCTATTTCGCCCAAATCGCCAATCGAGTTTCTGCGTCGAATTTGTCGTTCAGTTTGTTTTTGTGTCGCTAGTAGTGTATCGGGGCTATCTGGATTGGATCGTTTAGAACTTCATAGTGATGGTGTTGTAGTGTTAGGGTTGGGCTGTGAAAGGGATTGAAGGCTATCAAAAGTATGTTGTTGTCCCGACAAGGAGGCAGCCATTTTGGCGTCACTCGTTTTGATCTCTGCATTTTCACTTAGTTTAAACATTAGTCTAATTAAGTAGATGTTGGTAATAAATTTCACATATGTTCGTAATTCACTTCATAGTTGATTCAAACACAGATAATTTAGCATTTCATACCAAAAACTCCCAATGTACCGGAGAGATGTTACGACAACATACTGCTTGGTACACGTCCTTGACCCAAGCCCATACTACAGGAAAAGAAAATTTTAGATTACTCTTAACAACGGTAGTTAGGTTACCTTTTTCCACTCGTAGTAAACATTGACGATGATAATGGTTATTTAAAATTTCACAAATTAAAAATGTTACATCCTTTCATAGGCCTTGAGTTCTAGACCACAAGATTTACCTGTTTTTCAAGTTGTCAGTAATCCGTCGACTGTACTATCAATTAGAATACTAAGGCTGGGATTAGACTCAACGAAATTAGGAAATATTGCTTAATGATGACATAAGTAAAAAGTGAATAAATATTATTCATTGTCAAAATCGTTGTATAATTTTTGTCAATTAGTGAGGGTGTATTCCAAAAGGTGACGCTTAAAATTTTTCCACCACAATCAGGGCCCAGCGCCATAAAACCTACTTGAGTAAAAAAATTTGCTCAGCATGAGAATTTACTCAACTACCATGACAACAAGGGAAAAGGATAGATTTGATTGGATGAAATTGAGAATAAAAAAGTTCTCAGCAAAGAAAATGTTTATGGCGCTGGGCCCGGAATGAACTGTTATCGTTTGATGATTCGGATGATAATTATCACTGTTTATCATGTGACGTCACATTATTTCGTTTTGTGGTTGTACATTATACCCGTATATATGTATCGTCTTTTAAATTCGAGAGTAGTAGAGAATCATTTAGTAGATAGTATTATAAATTTTAGGGATTTGATTGGACATTTAAGTGTATTATAGACAAAAACAAGATTACGAAACACGAACATCTAATGTTTGTTATTCTCGTTTTGAATATAGCAGACATATATTTCTAGCTGGACGTTGAGCATTCTGTCAGTCAATCCATCAATAATTGTTCTTAATCTTGATTGTAATTAATACTGTGTTTAACCAAAACATACTTTTTACAAATATTATCAACTTAAATGATTCATTTTAATGCGAGTTGTTGACTACTAAAGTACTCAAATAATGATTTGTTGTACCTAGCTTAATGTTATCTCTCTAAAAGTTTTATGGTTGTCAACATGACTTAATAGATCGTTATGGGAAATCATTCCCTCAAATACTATCGGATATTTTCGCCGAGTCAAAGGTAGTGTTTCCTATTCCTGAATTTGACTTTTTTCATAGGCAGGACAATGAGTAACTCGACGGGTTTCTAATTAGCGGCAGGCACTGTTTACTCGTCCGGAGGACCTGAGTGCACCGATAGTTTTTTACTAGGTTCGGGCTACTTTCTTTTTGTTTTTATGTTGTGCAGTAAATGTTTGTTTATATCATAATCGTCCTTTGGCTCTTGTTTACGGTCGGTTTTCCTTGCTATTTGTTTAATTATTTCAATTTAACAACTTGTATCATTAAACCTCACATTTACTGAATGGCTCAGAATAATAAATAATATCAACTGACTTGTAAATGAGATGTCTTGTTAGACAACTTCGAAAATATTCTTGCAGTGAGGTCAGAGAGTGATAACCTCGAAGCCGGATAGTATAATTATTATACATAGGGGCGACCAGTATTATCAATTTCAATTATCAAAAGATGGAAAACACACACTTTTATATCAAATATAATTTCATTTGCTTACGTTCTTCTAAATCATGGGTTCCAAGAGAACGTGGACTCCAGAAGATGTTTTGCCTTTAGCAGAGCGTTATACATGTATTAAAATATAAACTGAATTTGTAACTTTCATTTTAAATGATTTAAAACACTGCACAAGTTCCTTAAACGTATGAAATACAGTTAATTGTACAATTACATGTATTTACAGTTTTTTAAATAACATTAAACTGCGTCTTGTATCTTAACAGTAAGATGTTCTTTTGAACGCCTGTTCTACTTTTAGTGTTATCTGAAACGAAGAGTGGAGTGCAAAAAAGTGTACAAACCGTTTTTTTCCTTATTACAGTGTAATTCTTCTTTATGTTGAAAATAGAGCCTCTTCATTTAAATATTAGTTCATATTTAAGTATTATAGTAATGTCCGTTACAGATATATTTTTTTTGTTTCAAATTGCTTTTTTTAAATCATAAATATCCACGGGAAAAACAAAAATATTTTAAAACCTAACATGCATCACTTACATGTAGCCAGCCTTAATATACTAACTATTGCTTTAAAGTAATTATAGCAAACAATATCGTCGTGTAATATTACAGAGAAGAATATAAGTTACCCTTTTTTAACATCCGTCACAACTTCTCCTGCACTTGTGGAACATATATACAGGATTCTTGGTACATTCACCAGAGTTAGCCCATTCAGTACAATCCGGATCCTTGTCAGCACATTCTATGGAATATATTAAACGTAACGTCAGCAATAAAATATGTCTTTGTTTATGCAACTGTTTATATTTATGCACTTCCTTGGCTACCAATTTCACATTCATAATAAAGAAATGCATTGCAAGACACGATACTATATTACTAGGTATAATTGCGAATCAAATAATTATTTTAATTAACGGAAAGTTATGGCCATGGACAGATTTTTGCCAAACTTGTTCGGAAGTTTGGCGATAAATTTTTTTTAAAACTGTATTGTTAGCTTTTCAAATATTTTTGGTTCGAACGCCATCAATGAGTCTTGATTAGATGAAACGAAACGTAGAATATTTTATGTACTTTATATAATAACATGTTTTGCAGTTGAGCATTTTTGTGTTCAATGACAAAATTACCATGCGCTATATGCTAGTCTATGCAACATGGCGATAAACAAGATGAAAGCTTGCTTAATGGTACTAAGTAAAAGAATTACTGCATAAAAATCTAATAAACATTATAACTTAACTAATATTTTTCTGAGGCTTATGTTAAACCCCGAAAGTAAGTAGTCAGTCAGTAAGAATAAATTTTTAAAGGCTGTAACAGGTTCTCCGGAATGGTAAGAAACTCCTGCCCAACGCGTGGCACCCGTCATGTAAGTCAGGTTAAAATCCGGTAAATTGCCACATCGGGAATATTCATAATCTAGAAAGGAGGAAAATGGTAACGACAAACAGAACAAATTCATGGTCATTTGTGACACGGATATTCCGTGAGTCAATCAAGTCATGGTGACCACCTAATGACTTCAATCTTTCCACCGTGAACAGAATACTTGTGCATCACTAATTTTGGTTGTTTGTAGCAAAATGTAGACACGTTCTCAAGACATGACCTCTTATTAAGTAGCAACTGCTTTTAGAAGAGAAAACTGAAATTTACGAGTACGAATTACCTTCTTAGCCAGACGAGATGTACACAGAACTGCACATAGCGTTATCATTTATAGTAGTGAACAGCTAAACAGCTATCAACATTTATGTAACTGAAACGGATTTTGACAGCTATTCATGAAATGAGGATACAAATGGCATCATTCCAGTACAGCAATTCAATTTAGAATTTATGGACTATTCAATGTAGTAGCATGAAGAAATAGCAAAAAAACCCCAATCGATCGAACAACAAGAGCCAAAAGTCAAGGAACAGTTATAAATCCGGATATATTCAAACAAACACAACGCAACACAAAAACCAAAAAAAACCAGAGAGTAACTCGAACCCAATAAAAACCATGCGTGCACTCAGGTGCTCCGGACAAGTTAACAATGCTTGCATCTAATTAGACAGCCGTCGAGTTACCCATTGTCATGTCTAGGAAAAAGACAAATCCAGGAATAGGAAACATTACCCATGACGATCAATGACGTCATGATGACGACATATTGTGTCATGTTACTTACCACCTATACACTTATATTTCCCTCGTAAACCGCCTATTTTGATTAATTCTGTTATGGTTATGGAACTATCTATGTTATCTTCATCTGATATTTTGCAATCCATTTTTAATTCTTGCATGCTCTCAGAATCTAAATGAAAAACCTGTGTTGTTAACAGACTGACATGGGATTGAAATGATACGCATCCATTTTGTTTATGGATGGGTAATTGAATTATTTCTTCTCGAAATATTAAATACTAATCAAACAATCTATCTAGCTTTAGTACTGTGTTATCTAGCTTTAGTACTGTGTTATCTAGCTTTAGTACTGTGTTATCGATTAAGTGTAAACATTATTATTTTATTTGAATGCTAAAAGAGTTTTAGTCGATATTAGTAAATGCTTGTCTCATCTGTCTGAGCTGAATCTGAATGTAGAGAATGCTGAAGCGAAAAAGAAAACAGCAATAATCTAGTACAACACAGAAAAAAGTGTCAATTTAACACCCATTAAAAACTTGCTCCTAGTTTTGCTATTTGTCATTCTGTAATTATTGACGTGTATGATGAAAGCACTGATTTTGATTAGAGGGACTATTGTGTCTTTTTGTCACATTAACACCAAACATTGCAAATTGAATTTACTAGATTTCTACAAAATTCATTTAGGAAATGTCCGTTAGTCAAAAAGGTTATTGGAAAATGCACCACACTCAGAAGTTTAATACCATCACAATGACTGTGCTAAATTCAGTACTACGTACATGATTGTAATCTGCCCTGGTATTTATACTCCCTTATGGTTTATTCCATTTTCATAGGACGATTCAAACCTAGCCCGCATCCTAGCAACGGGGGTTAGTGAAAATACGTAAACTGCGTCACTTTTACTTCCGTTACCAAATATGCATTTTATTCATAATACAGCTACACATAATTAACAAAATCATCCCAATATATACAAATACTTATAAAGTTTCTTAATAATTTAAATGGCGCAAGATAATTTTGTTCTTAAATAATAGGCATATTTGTTATATCCTAAGGTCTAACAGTTTACATGTACGTACCTCTGTCAGACTCGCAACTTTTTAGATAGACATTGTTACAAGGGAATATTTCCCTAATTAGCTGATACAACACTGGGTCATATTCCTTTAATCTGTTCCGTGTACTGATTGGGCCGTCCATTCCGTCTGGTTCCTCAAGGTGATTCTTTACATTGAAAAAACTCATAACACCTTCTGCCTACATGAGATGTTACAAAATGTACGAACTTCATATTCACACAGAAGGCAACAAACCAAGCATCTTAAATGTGGTTTTGACTACAATCAGCTAGATATTGGATCTTAAAGCTTGTAACCGATTAATCATATTTAGTTATTAAGCGATTATTTAATCAAAATTTAAGATTGTTGACAATAAGGCTAGAGTTAACATTCATATTCTACATTATTTGAATCCGATAAAATACCCTGATTGGATGTCCTCGGCTTCTTTTATTTGAAATGAAAGAATTATTTCAATTAAAAGAAGCAAAGAACATCCAATCAGGGTATTTTGTCAGATTCAAATAAGTATAAGTCGTACGTAATTAATGACATTTATATATATGACGGCTGTTGTCAAATTCAGTTCATTGAAATTATTAACGAATCTAATCCTTCATACAAATTTCTAGACATTTCATTGGTTAATACCAGTATATTATTCCAGTTTAATTTCTAATTGTATTCATTTCCCGGTAAACCACTCTGATTTCTCGCTCAGACAAAAATGCGGAAACGGATCATACCCTTTCGATCCGTTGCGCAGTCAGATTTTGATCGAATGTTACTTCGCCACGACCAAAATTGGACGTTCGCAATCGTCTGCAAAGATAATACTGCAGCCTTGTTTGCGACAAAGGACGCAAAAGAAATGGACATGTATTTCATACAGTATTCAGTGCAATACAACACACACAGCCTGCAATTGAGAGCATTGCACTAAGACACAAATATCGCCCTCAACTTCACCTCTTTCGTGTGGTAATCTACGCAAATGCAGACATTATGAGTATTATGGTTTACAAATTTTCAAAAGTTAACCATCAATATGTGATCACAATCATCCATTTAAATTAAAACATTTTTCCCTACCATAAACTATTGCCATGTACTTGTTTTTTTTTTTAATTAAATAATATACAAATTGGATTGATATGGAATAGGTCACGTAAATCTGGTAGGATGAACTAAAGATGTCCAAAAATAAAAAATGACGCAGCTGTGGAAAGCAATTTTTGTTTTGCAGTGCTTTTTTAATGCCAATCTTACAAATACATTTGCTTTATTCAATGTTTATTTGATTAACTTAAATATAGTTTAATTGCGAGCACAGCTCGCAACGGGCAGCGACGCTTTCCGCGAAGAGCGGTGAGCTCTACGGAAATTACGTGTCATGTGGTCAAAATGAAATCACGTGATTAAAATCTGCTTAATGCTCATATCGATTGGAATTTCCAAGATTAAAGTTGATTAATTCCAAGAATAAAGTTAGAATTTCCAAGATTAAGTCGATAACTCCAAGTTTTAAGTTGGAATTTCCAGGATTAAAGTTGATAATTCCAAGTTTAAAGTTGGAATTTCCATGATTAAAGTTGATAATTCCAAAAATTAAGTTGATAATTCCAAGAATAAAGTTATAATTTCTAAGATGAAAGTTGATTTGATAATTCCAAGAATAAAGTTGGAATTTCTAAGATTAAAGTAGATAATTCCAAGATTAAAGTTGATAATTCCAAGAATAAAGTTGATAATTCCACGAATAAAGTTGATATTTCCAAGAATAAAGTTGGTTTTTCCAAGATTAAAGTCGACAAATTAAAAAATAAAAATAAATAAATGTGGCACTAATTCCGTACAAAGTGAATGAAGAAGGGCTAAAATTAATTTCAAAGAATGACTTAAAAATAAAGTGGACATCGATAAAAAAACAAATGTTATATTTAAAAAAAAAACAACAAAAATTTCATACTATTTTTTTTTGCATTCTCTAAATCGATCTTTAAAAACTGACTATATCATAATACATTTCATGTGACGTCACCATTACCAAGAAAGACGTCACATGATCGCTGGAATGAAGTCTAGGCCCATTTAGGGTATTCGGAATTAACGTCAATTATGAAAGCGCCGTATATATAAATGATAAAGGACTATATTGTCTGTGCTCGCATTTTGGCAATGCCTACGCCATATTTAACCTTAAGTTGAATACGTGAATATAATTTTCCACGAATTAATATTACATACAGTTTTTAAATCTATATTAACATTTGATTTTTCAGTTCATTCTTTACTGACAATTATATAAACAACAACAGAACATATAAAAATTTTGAAAAAGGGATAAGCAACTTAAAAAAAAATCCTTTGTATTTTAAAATATTGTTTGATTTTGAGCGCCACATATGTGTCTTGATTAGGCGACACGCGCGTCTGGCGTAGTGAATTCTATTAACCTTAATATCTTTGATATTTTATTTAATGATAACGTTCGATTTTTACAGTAAATCTGTGTAACTCCATAACATTAAACTTGCTGTATGAGGACTTTTATGAAACTGAACAACGACAGTAGTTGAAAATACTTTAATAAACCCGCGTTAGATGCATATCCGAAAAAATATAAAAACGTTATTATATTTTGAACGATTTAGAAATGTTCATAAACGTAATAAACTTCACATCAAACTCGACAATTCATCAAAAAATTGTTGGACATCATAAAATAAATTGATGTAACTATACTTTTTATGATTGATCGGATGTTTGCTTTGTGTCTAGCGATCAGTATTACTTCTATATTCAGAACGAGAACAAGTTAAGAAACAATTAATACTCGGTAAATAGAGTGGGATGGGACACGTGGAACATAATTTAGACTCCTGGTTCACTGAAAAAGTATGGAGTTTTAGGTTGGGGCGGAGAATTTAGCCTTTTGTAGCGGCTAAAATGAGCCTACTGTTTTTCAAAATCTACAAAAGGGGATCTTATTGTGCAAGGGGCGTGGCGCTCTCCAAACAGATTACCCACTACTGTCCACGGCCAGGCTTTCCGTATTATAACCTGACAACCCCCCCCCCCCAAACGATAGGGTCGCCCATACCTTCTACCCGGGGACGAGCTGGGCTGCTCTGTGGGTCGAGCGCTGGAAATTCTCCTAGGATGGTCCCAGTACTTTTATAGGCTATTCCACTATTATTTAATAAATATGTTTGAATAATTGAATGGCTCTTTAACGTCAAGTAAAAATAGTATGGACAAAAGTGCAACGAGAATAGTACGGAAAGTTTGGTAGGGACCGAGAATTTTCTCATTTCGACTCGGCCAACAAGTGCCTGCTCTTTTCGGCATTTATAAAAATAATCCTTAAAGGAGAGTGGACGTCTCAAAACATTACCTAATCTAGTCAGGGCGATGCTTTCCGTATTTTAACAATCCTCATCGAAAGGTAACATTCATCTGCTGGGAAGATCAGTGGGTCGATTCCTGGCTATGGTTCTTAGGCAGCAACCAGTTATACATAAAACGTATCAAACAGATACCCTTTACTATTACGAAAATTGTGAAAACAGGTTTCTAAATAGTACTTATTGATATATGAAATCCTGTACACTTTACTTACGAAATATTCTTCAGTCGACTGCATAGCATATGTGTCCTTCCAAAGGCCAGTTATCTTTGCAACGTTGTACTGCTTTCGCAGCCTATTATTCCAACCGTTAATGCCAAATTTTGCACCGAGGAGATGAACACCGTGAGCTACTTCGTGCACAAATACATCATTAGGAAAGTCGATGTCATTACAATGACACAAAATATTTGCTTCTCCACTAACACAAACGGGTGAACCGTCGATTGCACCAAGTCCAGCATAACGATTTGAGGATTTCGGAAGCCATCTTGTTTCAGGGATATCGGTGAGCTTTTCATTTATTCCCATCACGGCCACTCGTCCAGATCTTTTGTAATAAGAGTTCCGCACGGCATAATTATCGGCAAAAAGAAATCTAACCACATAACATGCCCTTTTCAGCGCATTATCAGGCACTTCAGCTGAAGCTTTAAAACACTGCGCAAATCAACATAGTGGCAAACAACTAAATGTGGTCTAATGTAGAAATATATTTTATTTAACACTAGTGTCTTTTTCAGAAGAAACTGTTTTTATTTTTTTATTTGACATTAGATCAACAATACTTACTGATGCAACTACACATATTTAGTTTTATTTTATTTTAATGGTACATCTGTTTTAATTACACCTCATATAAAATACTGGCTTTTGATTGGTCAATAGACAATTTACTTTTTACACATTTCCTTATTTTTACCGGGTAGCTCTTTAGCCGAGTGGTTAAGGTAGTTCGTCTACTATTGATCACTTGATCTGTCAACACTGATGTTGCGGGTTCTAGTCTGCGGGCAGTGTGTACTCAATTCTAATCTTAACTGACAAGGCTTGTCAGTTTTCCCACAGAAGGTCGGGGTTCTCTCCGGCTTCCTCTCCCAATAAAAACTGGACGCCATGATATAGCTGAAAGATGCGTTAAACATCATTTAAACAAACAAATCATTTCTACCGCGTGCAAAATATGGGAAATTAAGGTCGATTTTTTCAATGCGCCGAAAAATTTCAAAGTCAAAAATCGGCTTGACGTGCACTTTTTTAATGTTTGTCATTAGTATATAATGAATTGTAAGGTTGCATGATATACAGTGTACAAACAATATTCGTACATTGTCAGAAAATTAAAAGTGTATTTGTACTCGCGCGAAAAAATGAGAAAATATATCGATAAAAGAGACACACTGGTTTAAAGTTAAACTGCTAATTAAGGTAGATAATGAAATAAAAATTAGTTCGCGGAAAATAGTACTTATGCATTTCCAAAATCCTCGCGACATGCTACTCAGCCTTATCATTGAATTAGACAAGAACTCAATCTAAAAGTCAGACAAAACAAAATCATACAAACTAAGTTAAAGACAACACTCTATCGCAATCCTAAAACCTGGAGTGAAGCCAGGTGTTCCGGAATTGTAATCGTGTTTTGAATTCTTGAACGAAAAACATTGTGTTTCCTTCAGCATAAATAGAACGACATCAAAATATTGAAATATTGGGATAAACTGGGTTGACTAACAAGCTCGTGATGTTAATAATAAAATTTCTTTGTTGTAAATAAACACAAGATTATCTTAAGTTATGACGTGCTCTAAATATTTGCAAATTCCTCTGAAAGTTCAGCAAATCCATTTTAGCGTAGCAATATGTAAATACCATAAGCTTACGACAGTAAACTTTGCTGTTGATGATTTTACGTAGTTCACGATAGGTAAATAGCAAATATCCCTAAATGTTACAGATTTTAGTTTGTTAATTTTCATTCTCGTTTTCCAAAATACGAAGTTTACCTTTTAGTGTTTGTGATATTTTTCTTTTCTAACTTCCTACCGAAGGCCAAGGGTTTTCTCTCGGTACGTCAGCTTCCTCCCCCAATAAAAACCATACTTCATGATATAGCTATACAAATTGCTGGAAGCAGCGTTAAACACCATTCGAACAAACAAACAATCATTTTTTTAAATAAGTGACAAATTTGTTATACATACATCATCTATTTTGATTATGTGATAGAACGTCACATGTATACTGAAATGTGAAATTCAAAGTCCAGTCCTATTTCGTCCAATTGTTATATCTTAATTAAATTCAGTTGCATACAAGTACAAAAACAAATCCGCTAGTTGGGATGCACAGTTAGTTCCCATTAAAATGCCAATCGTATGTCGAAATAGTTCCAAAATTAGACAACCATAGTATCGACTTGAAAGTCCAGGGTATTAGCATGTACTTTTTCGATAATTTTTGTTTTTAATCAATGTGAATTTTTACAAAATAAGCCCATGCACTCTCTACCGAGAATTTATTACCTGTCTCTGTGATTGCCCCAGAATATCTAATTGTTTCTGACAAGCTTAATATTAGAATATAATATACTTACCTATTACTGGTATACCATAGGCTTCTGTGTATTTCTGGTAAAATATATCCAAACCATCAGGATGCATTATGTCTGATGAACGCAATTCGTCAGGAACATGTCTTACGTAGCTACAACTATGATTCTTTGACGATTCACCTGGTCGAAACATGTCTGAAAGAGCGCTTCTTAATTTACCAAAATGATTATAAAACTTTATATCAACACAAGAGATTATAGATTTACGTCCAGCGAGCAGTATTTCAGCTATATTCAGGACGGGAACAAGTAATAACAAACAATAAACAACGGAAAATGGGGGTGGGATGGGTCACAGGGAATACAATTTTGACTGCCACTGGAAAATTATGAAGTTTTGGGTAGGGGCGGAAAATTTAGCCTTTTGTAGCGGCTACAATGAGCCTACTCTTTTTCGAAATCTACAAAAGGGGTCTTTATCGTGCAAGGAGTGTGGCACTCTCCAAACACGTTACCCACTACGGTCCGCGGTACACAAGAGATGTCAATATCTTTTCAAACCACTAACAGTATACATGTGAAATTGCGCGTAAAAGCCTTAATTATTAGTTCTTATATATTGTTTGATTGAATATTGTTTAACGCCACTTTAAGTAATAATTCAGCTGTATGGTGTCGAGTTTTTATTTTGGAGTAACCCCCGACCTTCAGTAGAAAAACTGACAATTCGTGTCAATTAAAATTTAATTCAAACACACCCTTCCCGCAGTGAGGTTGTTTTATCAACAGATTTTAAAAAGTGCTACTAAACATTTAACATCTTTACAAAAACTGTATCTTAAAAGTCCAAAAAATATGGTACTATGACACCTATTTGAACGTACAAGGGACATTACAAAAACCTTTGAAAAATTGCAAAAACTGGAAAACAACCATTTGGTTTCTTGTGTTGCCAGTTTTCCTACCGCAGGTCGGGGGTTCTCTCCGGGTACTCCGGCTTCCTCCCCCAATAAAAACTGGACGCCATGAAATAGATGAAAAATTGCTGAAAGTGGCGTTAAAACACCATTCAAACAAAAAAAATCCTTGTGTTGCATATCGATATCTTATCAATTACAATTAAGATTTGCGTTACTTAATTTATAATTATACGACAATGACTAACTGTTCAAACAATGCATTTGGTAACTAGCACCATATACATGTACATTATTGCAATGTAGACTACTCTACCATATATAGGATTTAAACTATTTGTAAATAATACAGACCATGCCTTTCGCTAGTCACTACTTCCATAAAAACTAAACGGAAAGTTGCGAAAAATAATATTAACGCTTTCAACATTATATATATCCCAAGTAGATGTATAAATTAAATAATTCTAACAGTCTGATAAACAAGGCCGACAGACATCAAAAAATATATATATAGTCACTAAGGTGCCAAATACTTGGTTTGGATACAAATGCGCATATCTCTTGTAAATTTTGGTTGGTTAAATTGATGACTAAATGCATATTAACATTCCTTAATAAAACATAAAAGTAACCAAGACTGTTGAAATTAACCGTGGTGAATGAAGTGTCGATAATGGTTCTTTAATGCATGGAGGTAGGTAAGACTGAAATTTGAATGCATACTTACGTGCGTTAAATCATAACATTAGCTTAAGACTTAAAGAGTTTACCCGTTTTTAACACATAATGCGAGTAAATAATGCCCTAATGGGCTCTAATGCATAATGATCGGTACAATTTTGCTCTTACTAACTTACTTTGGTACATTAAAGTGAAAATTGAATTGTGTTCATGTTTGTAAATCGTCTTCTTCTGACAATAATGATTCAAATTAACATCTATCAATGTGAAATG
Organism: Limnoperna fortunei; assembly: GCA_944474755.1. NCBI lineage: Eukaryota > Metazoa > Mollusca > Bivalvia > Mytilida > Modiolidae > Limnoperna > Limnoperna fortunei. The sequence goes on along the minus strand of OX104113.1, from coordinate 92,450,068 downwards.
TGTTGATGTAACTGTCATAATATGACGCGCTGTTTAACTATCTATTCACTATTATTTATATTAAAATATCATTTTCAAAATGGAAACATTTCTATTGCAAATTTATACCATGAATGCTAATGTTAGAATTCAATTAGGTCAAAACATGATGTTTTTTGTCAATTATGACCGAGCATTGCTCATATTTATGGCGATCTCTCTGTTTGTGATCCAATGGAAAAACAATTGCTTGTTTTCTTACAAACTTAGAACAGTGTAATTTATTTAGGATCATCTGCAGTTTTTGGCACTGATTGTTACTTGATTAAATTAATATAGAAGTAATTACTATTATATTGCTGTATGTCTGATAACTGAATTCATTCAAAATATGAAATAAATATAAACTCTCAGGCAAAAAATCCATATCATTTTAATGAACTTGAAAAATCTATTTCACGTGCAACTGAATACAATGCTGGCTATGGAAATGAATTCCAGGATTTGTTCTTGTTGAAAAGTCACAGTTATGAACATTCTTTACAAGAGCCACATGACAGCTTATAGGACTGTGCAGCCTTCAAACCCAGAAACAGATTTGAACCTATGATCAACACAGGAAATGCTTACAATAACCTCAGCATATGCGAATCAGACTATAATTTTTAATAATGAGAAACGGTTGTTATTAGTTTTCAGTTTATTTATATACTTTTTGTCGAAAAGTTCTTTATATCTATATGTGATATCGTGAAGGCCCATTCCATGGTGGTGGGTTTGGGTATGTTCATTGAAGGGTCATTCCATGGTGGTGGATTTAGCTATGTTCATTGAAGGGCCATTCCATGGTGGTGGGTTTGGCTATGTTCATTGAATGGCCATTTAATGGGGGTTGGTTTGGGTATGTTCATTGAAGGGGCCCTCGATGGTGGGTTTGGCTTTGTTTAGTGAAGGGCCATTCCATGTTGGTGGGTTAGGCTATGTTCAGTGAAGGGCAACTCCATTGTGGTGGATATGGCTATGTTCAGTGAAGGACCATTTTATGGTGGTGGGTTTGGCTATGTTCAGTGAAGGACCACTCCATGGTGGTGGGTTTGGCTATGTTCAGAATAGGGCCATTCCATGTTGGTGGGTTTGGCTATGTTGGAGGATAGATGCAGGCTTAGACTTACCGCACCTGTGTCTGTTTCGTTGAAAACTTTTTCTATAGTGGTGTTACAGCTATTTGTATTCTCTACATTGTATTTGTTTAAAAAGAGTATTTATAGCCTCGCGTCCATATTAATTTACCCTTGTTTTTGCGTCCGGGTTGGTTTGTCTGGCTAACTGCTCGTGCAGTTTTAGGGCTACAACATGTAGCATGTTTCTACAGATGATGAAGGTATGCAGGACCAAAGAATTTAGATTTTCATCCCATTTGCATAAAATGATAGATAGTTGGCCTTGCAGATAGATTTTAATGTTACTCCTGGTAGGTATTTATGTAAGGTCAGAAGTTTGAAGTTGATCGCAAAAAACTTATATTTTCCAAACACTGACAACGTTTAAAGCCACTTGTATCACGAAAATTTTTCTTACTAGACTTACTTTGAGAAATGTATTGTTTACGAAGCAATTTCATACCAAACTCTAATGGAAGCGATTAGTTAAGTATGTGTTAACATCTAAGGCAACATCAGTAAGAACTTGTAGAATGGACAATTTTTTTCAAATATACGTTTTTAGTATATAGAAAATTCATATAGCTGTCGTTTTGTTCCAAAAGTGTCTTTAACCTACTGCTTTAACGATATTAATTTGATTTTAAATGCATAGTCAGAAAAAGTAGGAAACGATATAAACCAGCGCAATGATACGATTTAAAAAGAAATATGATTGTTTGCATTCCTTTAAAATAATGCTCATTCACCTTGACAGTGACGTTGTCTGATTCATAAGAGTGTGCCTAAATGGTGTGTTTCACGGGTAGTCAGCCGCCAAAACCATAACAGAACTTTCTAACATGTACTTACTAGCTAAGGCATTAACTTGTGCTTTGCAAGAAGAGTCTTCTGTCTGCGTTAAATGCAATATACATTTCAATGACACTATTTTGCATATTAACTCTAAACTGTCCGCACACCAAACCATCACGCGACCGTTTTTGGTGGACCACACTCAATGTATTTGACGCTCAAGTATATTGTTACTTTAACAGTATGATTACTACTTCAGAGGAAGACTTGTTGCATGTACTATTATGACGCACTGATAAGTTGCGCTAAGTTGGTTAGAAAAACTGCGCATGTCTTTTTCTCCAGATAATATTTCCATTTGTTATACAAATAAGCCACTAAATACGCTGCAGAGTCATGAACTTAAAGAAAATAAACTTGTAATTTAAATTACTTATTTTTCGTTGTATTCCTATAAATTTGTTCAAACTAATTTGTAAATTTGTTTGTATTCTTGTATAAGAGGAATTAAAGAATATCATTATTATTTATGACATGCTAGCATAGACGACAAAAACTAGTTTACTGAAAAATTATTTCGAGTCCAAAACATGTATACCCCATTCACATCGATGAACCGACTAACGTCATTTTGGTGAAAATAAGTATGACACGATGAACATAAGATCTTAACAAGTTAAGTGTACAAGTAGCTGTTTCAATTGCTATTTTAAAACTCACTGCAGTAAATACCGTTTAGTAAAATTGGATATGGCCTATATTTGTCAATCAACATATTTAATTGTTTCAACGAATATTTTTATTTTAAATCTGAAAATCTGTTAAGGAATACTTCAAATTTCTGAACAGATTATACGATATAATATGGTTTGGGTCTGTTTACGCCTAATAAACCGCAAATGAATGGTGTAAACAGACCCAAACCATATTATATCGTATAATCTGTTCAGAAATTTGAAATATTCCTTATAATTTAATTTTAACTATAAATCTTATCAATTTTTGCGGTAAAAGCGTCGATGACGTCGTGGAACTATTTGAATTTTAACGGCGTTAGAATAGGTCATAGGTCACGCAAGTTATTTTTTATAATATGGGTTGCCCGATTTGAATTGACCAATCAGATTTTAGCTTACAAAGCAAATTAAATTATTTACAAATATTGTTAGATAACAAATTTGATCAAATAATGCAAAATTTACGCTTTTGCTCAATATATTTCTATATCAAGTGTTTTTGTTTAAGATATAACATTTATCGAACTTTCGATGCCAAAAATGTTCTTCCTGTTCTAGTTCATTAGGAGTTTGAATCAGTTTTGTGCCAGTGTGGGAAATTTTTGTTCAACTCACCATTCTGGCTAGTACCAAAATAACAGTACTCACCGAATTAATATGAATGAATGAATAGTTTATTTGCAAATAGCACTAAGACATGCTATGGCAAACAAATAATATAATACAATTGTAACAACAATGACAGATAATAGAGAACAGTTAATCAAAATAAAGGTATTATGAAACAATGTGAGATCTGACTTTCCAAGCTGAATTGAGATAATTACACAATTTTATGGTGAGAGAGCGATTAGAAGCTTTCAACAAATTACAAAGTTTATGCTTGTTTGGCCATGAACAGTAGTATTTAGGTAAAAATTACATCTCAAAAATCTATATGCCGGACAAATTAGTAGAAAATGATATTCATCTTCTACAACGTTCATTTTACAACAAGTACATATACGATTCTCTCTCTGTGTATTATTATAACGACCAACCTCAACATTTAACTTGAGTGTACCACTACGTAATTTAGATAACAAATAAAAATTACAATTGAAATCTAAATATTTTTCTATACAAAAATCTAATAATCTACTAGCCATAGTTGGGAAGAAGGTTTTCAAAGGTTTTCAACAACAGCCAACACCATTTAACATTTACACAGGGTAAATAAAGATCTTAAAATTAAAAGATTCTTGAATTAACATTGACAATACACCGAACATACTCTTATAAGATACATTTATCATTTGTAAAGTATGAGATTGACTTGTAATTTTTTTCTTGAACTCGCTTCAAAATTTCAGCTCGCCAAACTGGCCAGTTGCAGATGAATTTAACTTGCCAAAATTCTTGTCATCTCTATTTCGGCGAGTTGGCTAGTGGCCGTTTCCCACACTGTTGTGAACGTATTTAAGGAAAAAATGATCAGAGCAGAGCTTAGAACAATTAGCACCTATTGAAATACCAACAGTCTATTAAAAGACATTGGCCCCAAACATGTTGCCAATAAAAAAATCTAACATTTGACAAATTTTGTCTTTAGTATATTTTTTATTTGAATTGGAGTCATTTATGACGAAGTAAGTTCTGTCAAGGCTAATTACCAGGTATTTATATCGTCTCTTTCCGTTTTTCTTGAAAAAGCATCGTTAAATGAAATATTTTAATTGGCGTATAAGGGATGGCCGTGCAGATTGTCAACAAATCAGGTTTTCTGCTGTTTTAAGAATCCATATTTCATTTTTGCTTCCCCTGGAATTTTTTTTGAAGCACCGTTTTATAGTGGTCAGAATATTGTTATAGAGGTTTGATAGTACACATAGACGATCATGTTATTTGTATTTATTTTTGTGGTTTAAGTATTCAATACAAGGATCACTGTCTTTGACTTTGATATGGTTTTTTTTTTGGTTTGAATGGTGTTTTAACGCCACTTTCAGCAATTTTTCAGCTATTTCATGGCGTCCAGTTTTTATTGGGGGAGGAAGCCGGAGTACCCGGAGAGAACCCCCGACCTGCGGTAGGAAAACTGGCAATCCTTGTCAATTAAGATTGGAGTCGAGTACACCCTGCCTGCAGTGAGAATCGAACCCGCAATCTCAGTGTTGACAGACCACGTGATCAATAGTAAACGAACTACCTTGACCACTCGGCCACCGAGGCCCCCTCTTTGATATGGAGACCGATGGATTCCTACACCGATTTGTGAGACACATTGTCTAGTAACTATCCATGCGTGCGATATATCGATTAGTTATAATGTACACACACGCCAAATATCAAAAAGGGTACCTGAAGGTAAAAAGTTAAAGCACGGACACGATTTCGTATAGACGGACGAACAGACAACAATATTGTGACCCTCTTTAACTTCTTTCACCAAAACCCAATCTGAACCTCCACCAGAAAATGAAAAGTAGAATGCACCACTAAATATCCCTATCTAATACATCCTAAAATTGTATTATGACGGGACGAAGAAATTTAGCTCACAATATCAGCCAAAAAGGCGAAAAAGGAAGTGGAAGAAAAACATTAAAAAAAAAATGAAGAGTGTGTCCATGGGACACGGATGCCCCCGCTAAATGAAGTCCCAAACAGGAAGTAGATGTCCGACAGGTCTGAAAGTCGCTTAGGACGTACAACTTGTGATACTGAACCACCCTGCCAAATTTCAAATTGTGCTGATGTACGGTTTCTGAGAAAAGCTTGACGGAAATTTTCATACTCGTGTTAACACATTTTCATATCAGCCCAGTCGCAAACAGGAAGTAGTTGTCCGACAGGTCTGAAAGTCGCTTAGGACGTACAACTTGTGATACTGAACCACCCTGCCAAATTTCAAATTGTTCTGATGTACGGTTTCTGAGAAAAGCTTGACGGAAATTTTCATACTCATGTTAACACATTTTCATATCGGCCCAGTCGCAAACAGGAAGTAGTTGTCCGACAGGTCTGAAAGTCGCTTAGGACGTACAACTTGTGATACTGAACCACCCTGCCAAATTTCAAATTGTTCTGATGTACGGTTTCTGAGAAAAGCTTGACGGAAATTTTCATACTCATGTTAACACATTTTCATATCGGCCCAGTCGCAAACAGGAAGTAGTTGTCCGACAGGTCTGAAAGTCGCTTAGGACGTACAACTTGTGATACTGAACCACCCTCCCAAATTTCAAATTGTTCTGATGTACGGTTTCTGAGAAAAGCTTGACGGAAATTTTCATACTCATGTTAACATATTTTCATATCGGCCCAGTTGCAAACAGGAAGTAGTTGTCCGACAGGTCTGAAAGTCGCTTAGGACGTACAACTTGTGATACTGAACCACCCTGCCAAATTTCAAATTGTTCTGATGTACGGTTTCTGAGAAAAGCTTGACGGAAATTTTCATACTCATGTTAACACATTTTCATATCGGCCCAGTCGCAAACAGGAAGTAGTTGTCCGACAGGTCTGAAAGTCGCTTAGGACGTACAACTTGTGATACTGAACCACACTGCCAAATTTCAAATTGTTCTTATGTACGGTTTCTGAGAAAAGCTTGACGGAAATTTGTACATACAGACGGACGTATTTACGTACAAATGAAGTCCCAAACAGGAAGTAGTTGTCCGACAGGTCTGAAATTTGCTTAGGACGTACAACTTGTGATACTGAACCACTCTGCCAAATTTAAAATTGTTCTCATGTACGGTTTCTGAGAAAAGCTTGACGGAAATTTGTTCGTACGTACGTACGTACGTACGGACGGACGGACATGAGTAAAACTTAATGCCCCCCGACATGTCGTCGCGGGGGCATAAAAATACGTCTTCAAACTTCGTTTGAGATCCTTTATAAAATAAGATGTGCATACATTCAAATGTATACAAGCACTAAGAATAGTTTAAAAGCTTTTCTTTGACTGTTATTGTGTGTAGCAATTTGTACATTGCATATTTAAAACACAAACATGATCAAAATTAATTCCAATATCTTGCTCTTCAAGGGGGCCTCGGTGGCCGAGTGGTCAAGATAGTTAGTCTACTATTGATCACGTGGTCTGTCAACACTAAGATGTAGTCCTACGGTACTGGACAGGGCTGGCCTTCCAATGACTTCGCGTTGTGTGTTTCTTTGGATGTAGGAACACGTAACCGTTATACTGGTATACCAACACTGGCCGTAATTGACTAACTCAGTTCGTTAATAAAATGTATTATCAGCAAAGCGTCAATACAGAACAATAAATTTAATTTAACAAGGTTGCCAAATCCAAAGTATAATTTCAACAGTTTTCGTAACAGGGTTTAAGAGCAGGCTGACGAGGGTTGGAAATTGAGCTGCTTATATAGACACAGTAAAAATACGACGCAATTTCCATCACTTACAGCCAGGTCATACGAGGTTACAGTCGCAGAGACACAATGTCTGGCTCTGCACCTGCAGTCTCGAATACACAAAAGCAAATAACTATTTTGAAAAATAAAACAATAAGAAATGTGACAAATACATATCACTAACACTACCATAGTTGGTCCAAGTTACATTGTTTGTCAATCAATTGAATCGTCGTGCAAACACCCTCACCCATTATGGTAACAGCACTGATTGTGCCTTACGGACCTACCACGATCGCTGGTCGACATTATTTATATTACAGATAGTTTTGGAATTAAAACTTGTCAATAAGGCTCTAATTAGATAATTTGTTCAAAATACTATCAAGCCCGAGTACAAACTTTTTACGCATTGCACTTTAAAGATAAACTTCATACAATTACAGATAAAATATGTTAAAATAGTTAAAATATAATATTTAATTAATGAATTTAATATTGAAAAATTATTGTAAAATGTTAACGACTTCCGAGTTGGAAACCCATAGTGTTACACACCTCCCATAACAAAAAGGAAATATGCAAATATTTCCTAAAGACTCTAAATATAAGTAGTAACACTATTACAATTATAAAATAGTATACAAATCAAGCATATATGACATATAAACGAATATATTTAACATGCAAGTTCAAAGTTTGGTGAATACACATCTATGTACAGTACAAGTTTCTTTCCACGACGTTTCATCATCGGTTTGCACGGATATGTAACGCACACAACATCAGGTATAAAACGGAATATAGCAAATGTTAATGTTTATGTCCTCATTTCCTCACTTCTTCACAACTTCGGAACACCATAAACTTTATTGTGCTTGTCTTCTATATCACGTGTTCTATATACACAAAGCATTGTCATTGTAACGGGATTCAACTGACTATCATTATAACATGTAGAGTAACTTCTTCGTATATATCGAATGTCAATGTTCTGAGTTCATTCAGTGTTCGTTTATGTACATGACGGCACTGTTTATCTTCTTAACCGATTTGTAGTCTCGGATAAAGTTGTTTTACAGTGAAATGTCCTTCGTCACTATTGGCTTTCCCATTCTTTGATGACAGAGCCGATGCAGCGTTTTGCTCATCTCGGTTGACGGGTTCATCGTCATCCAGTTTTACTGGTATCATCACCATTTGGTTAACTGCTTGAAGTTCATGTTGACAGTTTTGGTCCCCAGATATAGGAGAAGACTCCGTTTCCTCGTTCCCACTCTTGACTAACTTTATAATTTTGAAGTGATAATAGCAAATAATTAAATTTAAAAACAACAACAGCAGTGCTCAAATTAGATTGAATATAAATATAGAAGTATTCAATATAGGCTCTATCTCTGTATTTACCCACTGTGTATTTACCTATTAAAATATTTAGTACACAAAGAATTTCTATTAACCTCCCGTACGTTGGGTAATAAATTTATTTCATTCACATTATGAAACTTTTATAAATACTTTATTTTATTCTCCCTTATCGTTTGTTTTATTATGTATCAAATTTTAACCCATCTGAAAGGTTTTAAAAATTTCACTCACGCTCAAATTAGCCGTATGGAAATACCTTTCAGAATCAATTATAATTTATTTTATTCCCACACTAATTTCATTCATGTTTAACATGTTTACTACAAGGTCATCAAGGTTACTATCTGCCATAAAACTCCCGACAAAACAAAAAAACTATTTGACCTTAACACACTGATAATGAGAACACTGCTGTAACTGCTGTGGCAATTACGCACCAAATTTATGCAGTCGTTGACATAATTTATGTCTACACACATTTTGGAATAATTATGTGAGGATAAAACGAATAAAAAGATGTAAGTAACATTATTATTTATATTTTGTTTGAAATTGTGTTATAATGTTACACAAAAATGACTACATTAATTTTGCAATAGTTGCCAATAATACTTTTAAACTATCGTTACTATTATTTTGTTCGTCAGTGAAGCCTTTCTTTTTATTTCTGTTCGGTGATACAAGAGCAGTATTAACTAGCATTTCATCGGAATCAGAATTTTCATTCAATTCATTTGTTAACATTTCTTTTGGTTCTTCACTTGTTTCTTTAATTTCTTGGGCCTTTTGTCTTAACCTTTTCTTTAATTCAAACAAGGGTATGTCTTCTTCGGAAGACCAGTCTTCTCTTTCTTTTTTATAATGTTTAGTGATTCGAGACAGAGGAATATTGTCATCTGAGGATTCGTCCAATGAATCCTGTTCTTCAGATGATTCTTGAGGTACAACATAAGTAGTTTTTCTTAAAGGGCGACCTAATTTCTCCTTAGGGAGATCCCATTCAGGAATATTTGCTGGTCTTATGTGTCTAGCATGTGCCTTAGTAGACTCACCTGTCAATTGATTCTTAATAATAAAACTCACTGGTGACCTTTGTTCTACTATCCTGTAATAAGGTGTCCACTTACTATCTAATTTACCTATTCTACGATGGTTTTAAGGTAAACGGCATCACCTACCTTCAAATCAACTTTTTGACTATCCTTATTTGCATATTTATTTTGCCTTTTCTTTGCTTGTTTCAAATGCTTACGAACCAAAGCAAAAGATCTATGCTGTTCTTGTAATGCAATCTTTTGAAATTCCTCACCTGTATATTTCCTCCTTGGTTTCAAAATATTGTCTAAGGGAAGGACTGGATCCCGGTTGTACAAGAGATAAAATGGCGAGAAACCTGTGGATTCATTAACATGAAACCTGTACGCTGCTAATGTTTGATTGAGAAAAATGTCCCAAGACGATGTGTCTTGCTTTATTTTCTTAGAAATAATATCATGCATTGTCTTGTGAAACCTTTCAACCTTTCCATTTCCCTGGGGGCTGTAATAAGAAGTAGTAACATGGTGAATGTTAAGTGCCTCAAGAGTTTCTTTTACTGCCTTATTAACTTGTTCGCTTCCGTTGTCAGTTAAAATTTGTAATGGCGAACTATGTACCGGAAAAATTTCGTCAATAAGTAATTGAACGATGTTTTCTGCCGATTTATCAGGTACAGCGAATGCTTCCGGCCAACCTGAGTACAAGTCAACGAAAGAGACAATATATTTATTACCCGACAATGTTACAGGGTAAGGGCCAGATAGGTCAAGTCCTATTTTAGCAAAAGGGTATGGAGGTATATCAGTCTCTTGTAGTGGTGGTTTCAATTTTCGTGCACTTCTGGTTTGACATGTAATGCATTTTTCTATGTATTCATTTAGCTCTTTATACATGTTTGGAAAATAATACTTCATTCTCATAGTGTCATATGTCTTGTCAAGCGCCATGTGACCTAAGTGATCATGATATTGTTTGATCACAACAGGTTTAAGCATTTCAGGTACATACAGTCTTAATATGGGATCAGCATCTGCATTTGACAAGAAATAAACAATGTCATCAAGAATAATAAATTTCTGATTCTCAGTTTTTGTTGCAGTTCCCCCTTTTAATCTTAGCTTTAGATCATGTATAGCCTTATCGTCGTCTTGTTCTTTACTTAGATTTATTTCTTCAGGTAAATTTAACTCTGGTTTACAAAGGTCATCGTAAGTGTCAATATCGCAGCTTGCAAATTTTCTGGGATTAAATAGATTTGAGTTCAACGTACTTATTTCAAAGGTTCTTTCATCTATGTCTACGTTTTCGTCAGAGGTCCCTTCGTCCAACTCCTTGTTACTATCCACATTGGGAATTCTAGACAATAAGTCTGCACAGGAGTTTGCTGTCCCTGCAATGTACTCGACTTTGCAGTTATAACCAGCAATTCCGAGGGCCCATAACTGGATTTTCTTGTTCTGCATCGGAGCGTCTAAAATATATTTCAGAGGCTTATGATCAGTTTTAATAACAAACTCTGCATTATGCAAGTAGTGATCTAACTTTTGTAATGCATAATGTATTGCAAAAGCCTCTTTTTCAATCGTTGACCATTTGACCTGCGATTTACTCAGCTTATGAGATAGAAAATAAATTGGTTTTTCTTCTGTTTCGACTGTCTGAGTTAAACAAGCTCCTATACATGTGTCACTGGCGTCAGTATAAAGGACGTACGGTTTGTTTGGGTCAGGATAGGACAACAATGGAACTACTGTTAAGCTTTTCTTAAGAAAATCAAAAGCACTTTGACAAGCATCATTCCATTTGAACCGTGCATGCTTTCTTGTCAACAAAATCAGTGGTTCCGCTATTTTTGAAAAGTTAGGGACAAATCGCCTGTAATAACTACACATTCCCATAAAACTTCTAACATCCCTGACATTTTTGGGACTTGGTAATGTCTTAATTGCTTCTACTTTCTTAGGATCTGGTTTAACTCCGTCTTGATTAATTACAAATCCAAGATATTCAGTCTCACTTTGAAAGAAACTACATTTCTTTAATTTCGCTTTTAGGCCATGTTGCCTAAGCCTGTCAAAAACTTCTTGAATATGAATTAAATGTTCCTCATAAGTTTTTTGAAAAAAATGATAATATCATCAAGATAAGCTGTTGCAAAGGTACACCCTTCTAAAACAATATTTGCCAGTTCCTGAAAAATACTTGGTGCGGTACTTATTCCGAATGGCATAACGTTAAAATGGAACAACCCCTTGTGACAGGCGAACGCTGTCTTTTCCTTATCTTTCTCATCAATCAATACCTGCCAATAACCGGACTTTAGATCGATCTTTCCAAAGAATTTTGAATTTCCTAACAAACATAAAATATCATCAATCAGCGGGAGCGGAAAAGAAATTGGTTTTAGGATTTTGTTCAATGGTCGAAAGTCTACACAAATTCTCTTTGTTCCGTCCTTTTTGTCAACTACCACAAGACCAAAACTGTAGGGACTACGCGACCTTTCAATAATCTTTGCTGATAACATTTCATCTATTGCATCATCTACAATTTTACGTTTATTTAACGGAATTCTGTATGGTCTTCTTTTGATTGGGGGATGATCACCCGTGTCTATTGTAAGTTTAACAGTATCAGTATGACCCAATTCAGAATCTTTCTTGGCAAACACATCTTGATTTGTACTTAATAACCTTTCTATGTCTGCCTTATATTCTTCAGGCACACTAGGATCTGATAAAAACTCTTGTTTATCTTCTATAGTAATTTCATTTACACTTTTAATATCATGACGTTTCAATTTCTCACCTTTTCCGATAACTGTGCCTCTCTTCAATTTAAAACATCTGTTGGTATGATTTATTACCATGACTGGTATTCGTCTAGGATTTCTTACCTTTGTAACTGACCTGCATAAAATTACGCCTGGTTCTGCACTTAAATAACTATTTGCAAGGTCAGATATTTCTAATGCATCTAACTCATCAAGGTTGAAGCCTTTGTTTAATTTTACTGTACAAATTGTAGTAGTTTGGGGTTTCAATAATGTTTTCTTAGTTAATCTTAGAATTGAAGAAATATGAATATCCTCCTCTAGCCTAATATAAGTTTTATTAATTCGTAAGTAACCAAGATCAAAATATAATCGAATTCCATTTTGTTTCAACCAATCAAATCCTAAAATTAAATTTCGGTTTATACCATCGACAATAAAAAATTTATGTTTTAACAATAAATTCCCCATTTTAAAGGAAATATCAGCACAACCCAGTACTGATAATGTTTTTCCTGAAACACCCTGAATTAAAGGACGCAAACGTGTCACTTTAGGTTTATCTTTCAAATTGTCAAATATTTTTCTGTGAATTAAAGATATTTCTGCTCCTGTATCAACCAATGCCCGAAATCGTTGTTTGCCTATTTGTAAAATACAAGAATTTGGTTTACCTGCCAAAGAAATTTTAAACTTTTTAAAATTAAATTTTTCATTATTCCTCTCTCCGACGGCTTCATTTCGAAGAGAGTTCATTAGTTTCCCTGCCAGATATCAGACTTCACTGATTCACGATTGGGACATTCATTTTTCCAATGACCTTTTACACCACACCCCCAACACACACTTTCTGCTTTTTTATTGGTTTTGAGAGGAGTTTTATGTGTATCATGATTTGTACGCCCAAAACGTGGTTGTTGGAGTACTTCAATTTTATGTATAGGTTTAACTTTACAATCTTTTCCCCAATGACCTTTTCTTTTACATTTATAGCAACGTTTTGGTCCGAAATGATTGCACTCCATAGGAGATTCATCGCTAGGAGGAGTTTTCAGATTATGATTTTTATTATACTTTTTGGGCTCAATTTCCTGTCTTAGAGAAAAACGTTTCCTAATGTTTTGTTCATGGGCGGCAATTTGTACGGCCTCGTCAAAAGTTTGTGGTGTTCCCTTAAAATGTTCATTTTTAAATAGTCATGAAATAACCCATCTAAAAATATGTTTATCATTTGTTGTTCTACAACTGGCCTATCGCCTGGCTGAGGGTAAGCATCTTCGGCAACATTTAATAATCGTTCAGCGTACAACTGAACACTTTCATTTGGTCCCTGTTTGGTTTTTCTTAAAACAGCAAATGCCTGATATGGATCAGTTATATCCGCGAATCTAGTTGTGAGGTTTCTTTTTAGTACATCCCAACTGGGATTTTCCCTTTTATTTTCTTGTTCTGTTAAGTACCTTCTCACAAAATCTGCTACAGGTCCTGAGCAACTTTGATACGCGACCCTGGGGACATCCTTATCATTTAGATTAGTTAATTTAGCATATTTTTCTATGCTTTTCACCCATTCCTTAAACTGTTTTGGATCCCCTTCAAAATTATTTACTATTTGAGAGACGCTTTGAGTATATACAGCAGATGTGAGCCCTGTTAACTGTGAAGAAATAGTTTCAAAATTTTGATTTGAGCCTGTTGTTCAGCAATTCGCTGTTGAAAAAGCAAAATGTTTTCGTCGAAGTTAGCCATAAAGAGAGGTACTTGAGAAAAACGAAACTCCTACCTTTGTTTTGGTTTGACTGTCTGAAACTTCTCAATCTCTTTGGTCTATGCTGGCCTAAGGTCGATCCTGGTCACGGCACCAAAACGAATCACGTGTAGTCCTACGGTACTGGACAGGGCTGGCCTTCCAATGACTTCGCGTTGTGTGTTTCTTTGGATGTAGGAACACGTAACCGTTATACTGGTATACCAACACTGGCCGTAATTGACTAACTCAGTTCGTTAATAAAATGTATTATCAGCAAAGCGTCAATACAGAACAATAAAGTTAATTTAACAAGGTTGCCAAATCCAAAGTATAATTTCAACAGTTTTCGTAACAGGGTTTAAGAGCAGGCTGACGAGGGTTGGAAATTGAGCTGCTTATATAGACCCAGTAAAAATATGACGCAATTTCCATCACTTGCAGCCAGGTCATACGAGGTTACAGTCGCAGAGACACAATGTCTGGCTCTGCACCTGCAGTCTCGAATACACAAAAGCAAATAACTATTTTGAAAAATAAAACAATAAGAAATGTGACAAATACATATCACTAACACTACCATAGTTGGTCCAAGTTACATTGTTTGTCAATCAATTGAATCGTCGTGCAAACACCCTCACCCATTATGGTAACAGCACTGATTGTGCCTTACGGACCTACCACGATCGCTGGTCGACATTATTTATATTACAGATAGTTTTGGAATTAAAACTTGTCAATAAGGCTCTAATTAGATAATTTGTTCAAAATACTATCAAGCCCGAGTACAAACTTTTTACGCATTGCACTTTAAAGATAAACTTCATACAATTACAGATAAAATATGTTAAAATAGTTAAAATATAATATTTAATTAATGAATTTAATATTGAAAAATTATTGTAAAATGTTAACGACTTCCGAGTTGGAAACCCATAGTGTTACAAAGATTGCGGGTTCGATTCTCACTGCAGGCAGGGTGCACTCGACTCCAATCTTAATTGACAAGAATTGCCAGTTTTCCTACCTCAGGTCGGAGGTTTTCTCCGGCTTCCTCCCCCAATAAAAACTGGACGCCATGATATAGCTGAAAAATTGCTGAAACTGGCGTTAAACACCATCAAACAAACAAAACAATCTTGCTCTTCATGCTTTATATAAAGCCCCAAAATCAATATTTTAAATATTTTATTTAAACGCAGTAGGTAGTACGTTGCAAACTGACAAGATGAATAAGCATTATTTAAAAGGAATGCAAAAAATCATATTTCTTTTTTAATCGTATCATTGCGCTGGTTTATATCGTTTCCTACTTTTTCTGACTAAACCTTTTAAAATCAAATTATTATCGTTAAAGCAGTAGGTTAAAGATACACTTTTGGAACAAAACGACAGCTATATGAATATTCTATATACTAAAAACTTAGATTTGAAAAAAAATTGTCATCAAATGTCATTTTATTCTTTTAATGTTAGATACCTGCATTTTTCCGCGTACTTCGTTAGATAAGTTGGACAAAAATAAAAATAAGAGATTAAAGAACTAAATATATTGATTCTCAAATCTATACTTAATTGTCATTTTATTCCATACACTAAATTTAAAATAAAACAATTAGAAAAACGTACCTGTTCGTTCATCGGTTCGAACTTGATTTTTTTTCATCGTGTCATACTACTTTTCAGCAAAATGTCGGTTGATCGGTGTGCAATTTGATAATTAAAACCACAATGTTTTTACAGGTAATTGGCATTTTAAAGACTGAAATGACTCTAAACGGATTTTATTTCCCAGTGGAAAATTCGCATAAAATACTATTTACTCAGTTTACTTGCACTGAAACATAAATGTGTGGACTTGTTTGCTTCATGCAGTAGCCATCTGGAGGAAAACGCACAATTCAGACCGACTACAGTAATGAGAACTCTTCTAACATTCGACAATGATTAAAGTCGCAAGCACTTAACCGCTCTGCGTAACAGGGATATTGATGTTACGAAGACACCTTCTGCCCAACATGAAACCGCTATAATGGGAATGAACCAAATAAATGACATAAAGTACAGACATCTACTCAATTGTTATAAATATTAATTAAATCAAGAAAAAATAATAATTGAACAAAACAAGCATTGATATTCAATAATACAACTAATGATTGAAACAGTCTACTAGCATATTTTCATGATTTCATCACTATAAACATGTTTAGTTTTAAGAATTCTTGATAGTAAATAAATGAATTAAAAAATTCTAGCACACGTGACAACTTCTCTTACAATAAAATAGCATATAAGCTGGATTGTTTGCACATTCTCCTATAAATGACCAAAAATGACACGACTCGTGCTCGTCTATGCAATCTTCTGAACCTAGAAAAAGTAATACTGATAAAGTCAGTTCAATTTTAGGGAGCTGATGCAAATAAGACAATAAATTATCATATAAATTTTATTTATTCTATCTGGCGTTGATTATGTCTTCAATTTGAACTGGTATTCTTACTTTATACATGGCTAGCAGTTGATATAAACTATTTCTTAATGAATTCTTCTGTGTGAACTATTCGTATGAATAGCTTAGACAATCGTACGACAGTTCATTTTAATTTTAAAAGGTGCATTTTGCCGTGTTATTTATTTCATCATTTGTTACACAATATAACCTTTATTTACAACATTACCGTCATGCCAGTTTTGTTCACAGGCATCGCAGCTCAGTTTACAGTGTTCGTACATAAATTCAGCATATGTGATACAAAAACCAGCAGAAACCCAGCATGGACAATAGTCATCAATATCTCTACAATCTGTGAATAGAAATATTTGTTAAAGAACGTTGGCAGCTACATTTTCATGAGCGTGATGATGTTCATTCAATTTAAGCAATGCTTACTAGTATATGATTTGAGCAGTTATCTTCGTTCCTATACTGTTGCAATGAATCTCAGACTTAAATTACTAAACTAAAACATTTTTATATAATGGAAATAACACTTGCGCCTGCCTTAAACGTCCGACGGCATCAAACGCGAAAGAGAATTTTCCAATAAAAATAAAACGAATCTCTTAAGCATTATCTGGTGTAGTTATATTAAACTATTATTTTTTGAAACATAGTTCTAGTATTTGTCTGTCCGGAAAGTCAAATATTTCTGTTACTACTTATCTTTACATCCTGTTTTACATGTTTGTTTACACAATCAGATTTAGTAATAAATTATAATAATATTATGCTACTATTGGACAAGTGTGCAATTAGTAATACACATTTTAGACTTTTAAATTTTAATTATGAAACCTGTTAACAACGCCGAGAAAATTAAAGGAAAACGAACAAAAACAAAATAAACAATTAACGATAACAAAATGCATCCATCAAATATTTTTTTTAAACTTAAAGCCAGAAACTGGTATCGATTAGAAGATAAACTAACAATTAATCGAACGCTTATACGTACACAGAAAACATTAACACAGATAAGTAAGTTTCCTTCCGTATTAAGTCTTACAACATATGTAGTAAAGCCTAGAGTTTATCACCATGGGAGACGGTATACATAGTCAAATGATGATCAGTCTTCGGAGTAAATGACACTCTGTTACTTGATTGGGTGGTTTACTAAATCTATAAATATTTTTGTCACTCCATTGGTTTACGTCAGGATCGCACTAGTAGGTGTACTGAAATTTCGCTTAGTAGTAGTAATGTTACGTTCCACATATTGACTTCTATTTCATTCAATGAATTGGTCAGTGAACAATTAAAAGGTAAACATTGTACCAAAATCTCCCTACTTTATAAAGCTGTTTTGGAAAAAAATTATATCATTAAATCAGTATTTTAGTGTAGTAATGTTACGTTCCACATATTGACTTCTATTTCATTCAATGCATTGGTCAACGAACAATTTAAATGGTAAACATTGTATCAAAATCTCCCTACTCTTTAAAGCTGTGTGGGTTAGACAAAAAATTATATGTTCTGTATCTTTATTTTTTGTTCTGATATTTGATGTAAATTTAACAAAACATATTTTTACCGCTCCGCTCATTTTGAACATTTGTTTAGGGAGTCAAGTTTTGTTTAATTATTTAAAATTTAAGTAACGACAGGCATTTAAAACTGGATAATAGTTTAGCAAATAAAGTCCTTACAAGGTACATGTACATTGTATACCTATCCCACATATAAATTACAAAAAACAGATACTTTAATAAATCCATAAAATTTGTAATGCAGCTAAGAGACGGTTAGCTTTTTAGAAAAGCTAAACTAGTATATCAACTATTGCCCTCATTTTACACTTGCCATTATCCGCACTGACATGTGATTGCTCTGGTGCTTCTTTTCTTTCATCTTTGTCATCGACGCATGTGGAACTCTTTTGCGTGCCTTCAGTGTCGAGTGTAATCATTGTTGCAACAGTTGTAAAAGTATATCCTGTGCTGTCATCTCTTGTTGCAAGATCTGTTTTTGGTTCATTATCTAAAAATATGTGCGTAAGGTAAACAATCGTTATCAACCGTAATATATTAGTATTTACTATGTCACAAGCCCTTACTTATTACCTGAATCAGCTGGCAGGTGCGTCAATTTAGTTTATGTTTAAATTTAAATATTGTCATGGTTTCGATTCATTAACCACTTATTAAAAATATATCTCCGTTAGAATGTGCAGTTTTACAATCGGCAGTCTTTCTACCACCAACATTCCTATTCTGACTTGGAACATTTTAAGTTCAAAGTAATTTGTAACAACATATAACTATGTAGTGATAGGAACGGATTAATTGATTGATTGATTGATTGCATGTTTGCTTGCTTTACGTCAAGCGAGCAGTATTTCAGCTATATTTAGGGCGGGAACAAGTTAACAAACAATACATCAATTGAAAAAGGGCTGGGATGGGATAAAGGGAAAATTACGGATTATTGGGTAGGTCGGATCATTTAGCCTTTTGTAGTGGCTAGAATGAGCCTACTCTTCTTCGAAATCTACAAAAAGATCTTTACCCACTATGGTCTGCGGCCAAGCTTTCCGTATTATGACCTGACAACCCCACCATACCCCAGCCCAACGAGAAGTTCTCCCCTATCCGCCATCCGGGACGCCTTCGGCTGCTCTACGGGTCGAGCACTGGGAACCGTACAGGTATGGTCCCAGTGATTGGAATGGAAATATAAAAATGTACTTTATACCTGTTATCCGACATGTGTCACAACTTCTCTGACATTTGTGCAACATGTATCCAGGATTCTTGCTACATTCACCCGCGTACGCCCATTTAGAGCAACTGACATTCTCATCAACACAATCTGTAGTATATTTTAATTCTAAGAAAGTATTTTGGAAGTACAAAATTAATATTGTTCAGACAAAAATATAGGTCATGTTTTTTTACACACAACTAGTATTCATCTTGCAAAGATTCTCAAATACTTACCAGTATCCATACTTATAATTAACTATAAAAGAGAGGTTGTTTGATTTGAAAATATGTATTTTAAAGCTTATTATTTCATACATTATGCGTATACGCCTTAGGGTTGAAATGATTTAACATTAGTTTTTCAGCGGGATTTTGTTCGAAATTTAGATTGTTCTTTTTATCACGCGCTTTATGATGGGTGTCTACTTAAGTTTCTTAATGAATGTTAACTGTTTTGTTGTTTCATATAAATGTTTGTCCTTTTTATATGGAGCTGAATACATTCATTTGTGAATTCTTACCTTGTTTTTCTGTGGATTTACAAACATTGCAGCTCTTTTTACAGGAATACTTCATGTAATCAGGATTGAATTCACATTCCCCATTATATGCCCATAAAACACATTCTTTATCTTCATCATCGCAATCTAAAAAAATCACTAGACGATAATATTTGAGCACACGCTATTTGCTTCTTGATGTTTATCATAAGATGATCTCTGTGTACTAATAAGGGTTTGTTTTACCTAAAGAGATTTAAGATAAAGCGCGCCGCCAAGTGTTGGATATCGGGCAGCCTTTCGTTGAGTAACTGTCAAGATTGTGATACAGAAAACCTTGCCGTGTTCCGTAAAGCTTAACATGTTTTGGAGAATGCTACGCAACTAGCGCAATAATGCTAAAATTAAATGAAGGATGTCAGAGTGTTTAGAATGAAATACAAAAATGTTGAAACCACCTCTGCATGTATACATCATTTTCGGAAAAAAAATATGTTTCACAAAAACTTGAATTGTCTGTGAGAATGAAACAAAAAGACATAACTAAACCTTATTCACGCATAAATGTTTACGCTGTTTTGAATTGCGAAATTTGTAATAAATGTATTTTATATTTCATATAATATTTTCTTAAATCTGTTTTGACACTGGTATTGTTTAATAATTTGAAAACAGATTGTTCGAATCATACAAGTTACTACATTAAAAGTATGTACTCTGTGTTTATTGATTGATTGGATGTCTGATTTACGTCCAGTTATTAGTATTTCAGCTATCTTCAGGACGTGAACAAGTTAAAATTATTCAACAAAAAATGGGAGTGATATGGGACACAGGGAACACAATTTAGACTGGGAAAATATAGTTTTGGGTAGGAGCGTAGAATTATGTGTGTTTCACCGTTATTTTAAAGTTCACTTACCACCAATACATTTGCCTGATGTACCTAGACCTTCAAACTCAGTTAACTCTGATGTGGTGTCAAACAAGGAGTTTTCGTCTGTATCATTAGTGTCAATTTTGCAATCCATTTTGATTTCCTCCAACAGCTCGGTATCTATGAATTTTTGAAGATAGACTGACTGAATTTTTTTATATGTTGGAAAAGATGATACATACTAGTAATACCAGTCTTTACTCTTGAAGTATTGTTATTTCTTAGGTTAAATAACAGACATGGTGCAGATATTTGCGTCGATCTGAACAAAACTAAAATTGGGCGCTCGACCAAGCATTAACATATCAAGCCTTCAACCTTGTAATATCTATGATCGATTTAGTATAACTTGATTAGGTTTTGATGTCATCTAAATGCATTGGTTAAGTGTTTGAACCGATACTTGAAAATCCACTGCTTGTATTATTTATTTTGCGTTTAACGCCACTTTCAGCATTTTTCAGTAATATCATGGCGTCCAGTTTTTATTGGAGGAGGGAGTCGGGTTTCGTTAGGAAAACTAGCAATCCTTGTCGATTAAGACTGGAGTCGGGTACACCCTACCGCGCGCTGTACATTTATTGGTTGTGTTCTCTTCCAGAACAAGTTGCTGTGCATCTTTAGTCTTAGATTGACATATGAATACTATGTCATGTTTGCATAATAAAACAATGACAACATATTTGACTGATTTGAAGTACGTACCTCTGTCGGATTCACAACGTTTTAAATAGACATTGTTACAAGGAAATATTTCCTTAATCAGCTGATAGAGCACTGGATCGTAGTCCTTTAATTTTTTCCGTGTACTAATTGGACCGTGTATTCCATTTGGTTCATCCAGGTGGTCGTTTACGTTGAAATAACTCTGAACACCTTCCGCCTATGCAAAATTTTTCAATCACAAAATCAATACATTTGTGATCATACAAACGATACTGATCAATCAACAGTCATACTTGTACATATGTATGTTAATATCATTCCCCTTTAACCCCAAATGAGAGCGGATGCAAAAGTAGAACTGCTTGTGCCAAAATATTGAAAAATGAATTACTAATGTGGATCAAACAACTTCGTCTTTAAAAGAGGACTTTAATACTTACTGAATATAAACATACAACAAATTAATATTGCTATTATACTAGTAATGGGAACTAGTACTTTATATTGATTGAGTTCATGTTTGCCTCACGTGAAGAGTGCTTGCCGAGAATGGCCGCAATATTGTTACATTTCTGTTAATATGAATTTTTCCGAAGGAGTTGGTATTTAATTTACTTTTTACCCTTCGACCTTATGACACTTCACCGCTCGAAAAGCAAGTCACGTGATCGTAATTCTGTTTCTTGAATTAGACGGCGATGTTCGGAAAAGTGTGGTAAGATGTTTAGTCACCTTTAAATTTATTTCTATTATTATGAGATTCTGCCGTCTATTTGTTTATGTATTTTATAGTGCAATTTAAGAATTACAAAAGAGAGATGAGCTGTAATTTGTAAAATTGTATAATCAAACACCTTGTACAAAAATATCAAATATATATACAGCCCAAATTTTTATGGGCTTTTCTGGAGTGTTATCGAAGTCAAAGAGAAGAAATTTTAATTCATATCTTTATTAAATCCCAATTAATAATCATTTTATGTACATGTTGATATTAAATCAATGTATCATTAATTGTTTTGGACGTCATATCTATATCAAAGGCAGTGAGTTTCAATACATTATAAATGTTCTTGAATACTTGTACAAAAACGATACATGTAGTTGTATGTAAATGATCAATTTTAAGTTAACTGTATTTTGATTGATTGGATGTCTGCTTCACGTCCAGCGAAAGTATTTCAGCTATATTCAGGACGGGAACAAGTTAACAAACAATAAATCAACGGAAAATTGGGCTGGGATGGGTCACATGGAATACAATTTTGACTGCCCCTGGAAAAGTATGGAGTTTTGTAGGGGCTACAATGAGCGTACTCTTTTTCGAAATCTACAAAAGAGGTCTTTATCGTGCAAGGAGCGTGGCACTTTCCAAACACGTTACCCACTACGGTCCGGGTTTTCGTATTATGACCTGACAACCCCCCCCCCCCCCCCGGACGACAGGGTCTCACCTTTCCGCCACCCGGGGAAGCGCTGGGCTGCTCTGTGGGGCGAGCACTGGATATGGTCCCAGTAACTGTATTTTAGTAAATCTGTTAATATCGAAAGCACCTTAATATTTTAATCTTTCGAAATATAAAAACACACATGCATTAATTAATAATTTTAAATTCATTTCAAACGGGACTAGTTGATTTCACTTAGTAATAATTATAAGGCTTGCCAAAAATTGTTTGCTTGCTGAACATTTCCATGAAGCATTTCAGGGCTATTGAAAAGTGGAATTTGTATGAAAATTAAGACCATTCGTAGATCTATGCACAACTCAATTTAAATTTCTACAGCGTCGGTTATCTTTTTTTAGTTTGTCATTGTTTTGTTTTATGGTAGATAGTGTTTATTGAACTTCATGTATTCTGGGAAACGCCTATGTGCAAGGTTATTTCTAATTTATATAATAAGTGACTGTGTGCAACCCGTACATTATACTCACAAAGTATTCTTCTGCCGATTCCATGGCATACGTGTCATTCCAAAGACCACTTTTCCTTGCATCATCATACTGAGTCTGTAGTCTACTACTCCAGTTTTCTATGGCATATTTTGCACCAAGGAGATGGATACCATGAGCTATTTCATGCAAAAATATATCTTCAGGGAACCATCTTTCCTTACAATGACAAAGTATATTTTCTTCTCCACACGAGGAAACGGGCGCATTATCGGTTGCCCCAAGTCCACGCGCTCTCAGATTCATGGATTTCGGAAGGCATCTATATTCAGGAATTTCTGTTGTATTTTCATTTACACCAATCACTGCTGCTCGCCCAGATCGTTTATAATAAGAGTTTCTTATGGCTTTATTATCAGCGAAAAGAAATCGTACAACATAACATGCCCTTTTTAATGCATCATCGGGTACATCAGCTGACGCTAAAAAGAACCAATTGCATAATTGTTTATATTGCTTCAATGCCCTTCAGTTTGAAATTCATTGTTATTTTTTATAGATTGCTACATAGTTTACACAACAATGTAAACATTTTAACAAGATGTTCGTTTTAAAATGTTATTTTTTAATAATTTTTTGGAAATAATGGAGTTTTCCATGACTATATATGTAACAAAATGTCATAATGTTACAGAATTGAGAATGTCAGACGCGCGTTTTTTTAATCAAGACTTGTTAGTGACGATGATACCAAAATTATAAGAAACTAGAAAGACGGATTTTTTGAACCCGTGGTATTGATTCTGGTGGTTACTTTTATGATATAGCAATATAAGGAACACAACTGTAGGTTTATATGACAGGGATCGTTTGCTTTGCATACATTTTGGGCCGTTGTCTCTCAGAAATTTACCAAAATGTTTATCATCTTTACTACTAAAATTATAGACCCCCTTTTTTTAAGAGCGCTTCACAAAACACAGACAAATAATTTAATAATCGACTTTATCGATATCATCATTAAATATTTTTATAATGTGCAACATCAACTGCATGTAACCATATACATATTGAAGTACGAACTACAGCTATAGACTTCCGTCACGTGAAGCAAGCGAACAGTTCGTTCTTGTTTAAATTCAGCCGGCTCACTTTAAGAAAACGATTGGAATCGAAGGGATTTTCACCAGACATGTCTGGTAGGTGCTACGAATTTAGTTTTCACTGTGATCAGGACTAATATGACATTAAAAAAGAACTACAGTTACCCTTTCACTGATTACATATTTACCTCGTATTAAATGTCATCTAATTTAACAGTTGCCAGTTGTGTATGCGAACGTTTTTTTTGTACCCCTCAAGGGTTGCCCCGGAAATAAATTTTTAAATGTAAAGGAGGACCGTATCCGGTACAAATTTGCGGACGTAATTAATCGTTAATTGCTAATTATTTAAAGCAATAATCGATATAAAAATTAAATATTTTGCATATCTAACATTAACTGCATGTAACCTTATATGGGTTAATACTGCGCTATTTCTCTGTGTTTTGTGATGCGCGCTTAAAAAACGGGTCTATAATTTTAGTAGTATAGAAGATACGTTGTATATGCAACATTCTTACCTATTACTGGTATTCCATAAGCCTCTGTGTATTTCTGGTAAAATATATCTAATCCCTTAGGTCTCATCACGTCCGCCGATCGCAGTTCGTCAGGAACAGATCTTACATAGCCACAACTATGATTTTTTGAAGATTCACCAGAACGAAAAACGACAGAACGCGCTCTACGGGATTTTCCTGAATCATAATAATTAAACGTTATATATATCTTATAATCATTTGAAGTCCTCTTAACAAAACAGTTCTCTTTTAACAATCAGTTCATTTCTGTGGGGAAAACGTTACTTGCATCCTTGTTTGTTTACTGTACATTAAGTGACATAATAAATTGTTACAACACAGAAAATAATTGTATGTGATTTTATTATATACTTTGAAAATCGACTTGTTTTAACAGTACTTCTTGTTGTTACTTAACTTTGTATTGCTTTGTGGACTTACCATGCTCATCGAAATTAAAGGTACCAAATTTGTAGTAGTCGGACTCGGTCATTATAACGCCATCACCGTTATCGTCCCATTCCAGTGTTATTGTATTCCTTGTTCCGGGCATTTTTGCATCTCCTTTAAAATGAAATTACATTGACATTTATGTACCAATAACAGAAATTTTCAGTCTAGCAGCATGGTGCTAAATTTACATTTTGCGATCGTCAAAATAGTTATATGTTTACTGGATACTAGAAATGTTTATACCAGCATGAACTTTTTTATTACCATGACGTGGGCTATTAAAAACGTCTTCTACAAAATAAGCCCCAACACAAAAATTACGTGGCGTTATAAATGCAATAATAATTTGAAAACAATGTGATGAGAAAGCAGTAGATTTCTGCACCATATGATGCGTTTGCGATATCATTCAGTCCCAATTCACTCGAAGATGTTTTTAAGGATTCGAACCCTAAGTGTTAGCGGCAAAGACATATAACACACGATAAACCTCCGTTTCTTATTATCACAAGCTAGTGTTTACAAATGACTAAAAAAACATTGTTATTTAAATAAGCACCATATTTCCTTTAATATTTATTTACAAACAAAGATATCATATAAAACAAAAACAACTATGACGTACACAATATACAACGTTTACAATTACTATTGATGCTTTTAAAAATCAAGTGTGTTTAAAAAAAAACCGGTAAAATCAATAATAATAAATTTACTACAAACCCCGCCATTTATCAGTAAGAAGTTCCATAAAAACAAAACGAACAGTTACGAAAAAGAATGCTGACGCTTTCAACATTATATATATTCCATGTATAAATCAATCAGATTCTATTTTGATAACGATGGTAAAACAGTGACATATACTCATACAATGCCGCCCGACATCACAAGAAAGCAAATTACTGAACGCATATAAACATGCTTTATTAAGTCAGGAAAGTGGTCAAGTCTACGTCTATCGCTACGTTTTGATGCAAATTGCAAATAACTGTCCCTATTGAGCATTCATGAAAAGGGTAATACTGGATGTTACACGACGTAACCTTGTTCATTATGAATATTTTAATATACAACGACATATGTGAATTGTAAATTGGCTAATTTTACATAATTCTGACACTGCAATACCGCTTTTTCAAGCCAACTTTCTAGGAATCAATTAAAGGATCGATAAAGGTATGGGTTTTTTACGTTCATATTTATGACTATTGTTTTATTCTTGTACCTTTCTCTTGCCGACCGTCAGGGTTTTCATTGAATACTCCGGCTAAAAAAGGCGCCATTACATAGCTGAGATATTACTGAAAATGGCGTTAAACTATTCAAACACACAAACACATACACTTTTTCTTATTAAATGTGATTTTAACACCATGTATGTAATAACAACAGTCTTAAACGTAGTTGACTGCGTTAATGAAAAAAAATATATCCACAAAAAAGTCGAGTTGATCCTTAATGAGTCTTTATTTAATTTAACAACGGAGGCAATAATAATGCCACAATAGAATTAGTATGTAAAGTGTGATACTTGGTAATTAGCCATGACAACTTTTTTCGTCATCAATGACTCGAAATTAAAAAATATACTGACGACAAAATCTGTAAAATGTAAGATTTTCGGACAACATATTCGTCATGTTTGGAGGACACGTTTTTCAACTGACAACTTGGTATTCCATTGGGTACTTATTGTGCTCTTCTCCTCGCCGACCCTATTTGTACTCTTATGAGGCAGAGATCCCATAAGAAAAAAGACACTGGACTAGACCTTTAATTTCACATTCCGCTATATTGATGACTTTTGTCCCTCAACAATGCTAAAATTTGGTGAATATTTGCGTTCAGTTTGCCCTAGCGAGCTTTACATTAAATTAAATTTAAATTAAAGACACTACCAACATACTAAGGTCAGCATAGACTCAGCAAAACTACGACAAACGCGATGAATTCAACTTTCCAATTGTCAACTTCCTGTTCAGTAAACCTCCAGCAGCTTCAGCGTATGGTGTGTACAATTCAAAACTTATACGATATTCTACATCATGCGATCGGTATTCTAGACCGATTACTGCTGTTGACTGCTAAACTACTCAAACAAGGGTTTGTTGTACCTAGGTTCTATTGCCGTCACTTTAACAAATGAGAAGTAAATATCTCAAATACGTCGGACACTTTAGATGAGTCATAGTGTTTCCTATTCCTGGATTAGAATTTTTCTAGACATGACAATGAGTAACTCGACAGGTGTCTAATAAGAGACAGGCACTACTTACTCGTTCGGAGCATCTGAGTGCAACCATGGTTTTTTATTAGGTTCGGGTTAGTCTCTTGCTGTTTTTGTGTTGGATTTTATATATCTATATCCAGATTTGTAATTGTCCGATTTCCTTTGGTATTTTTCTGATGAAAAACTTATTCTTGAATACTAAATTTTTAGGTAAGCATCCCTCAAATACACGAAATAGCGGGCATTAGCTATGGCACACAGTCCTCATCAGTAGCATCACGAATTCTTTATTTAAAATAATCGAATCGTCAATTATATGTCTTAAAAACTTGAACTGATTCTTAAGCGTCTGTCCGTTTAGTCGCTTATTGTTTGATTGAAGCAATATAACAATACTATACAATTACTGTCTTTTGCTGAGGTAAATGTGTGGTTTTATTGACTTTTGAAAAACTGATATTCACTGAGGCCAACGGCCGAAGTGAATATCAGTTTTTTCAAAAGTCAATTAAACCACACATTTACCAAAGCAAAAGACAGTAATTGTTTTATTCTATATTTCTAAAAAGAGGTATTCAAAATGAATAATAATACATTTACCCCATATCTCTTCTTAGTGTTATATTTTACCATATGTTCATTTAGACATTTGCTTCTGTTTTTTTTTTTGTACATTTATTCCATATTTTTGTTTTTTTTTATTATGTTGCAGGTTTAATCTGTGAATTATTCTTGTTTGTTTTGGTTTTTGCAAAAAAAGACAACCTGAAAGTTTCAACGATTGTAATTAACAATAACATCGTTAACAAAAACTATAAAAAATATCACACTTTTTCATCCTTTAGATTTCAAGGTATTTGTTATTCATCGAAAATTGTAGTGAACAGTAATACTACCATAATTATTGTTAATCATTGGCAGAGTAGGACACATAAGAGATTGATTATTTTGTACTGAATATTCAGTTATTTGATGTTGAGGCACATAATTTTGCATGGAATTTCCTGCAATTTGTTGACATTGTTGAGGCACATAACTTTGCATTGGATATCCTGTAATTTGTTGACATTGTTGAGGCACTTGTGTGTTTTCCATAGGAATAACTGAAGTATGGACATTTTCAGTAGGAATTGCAAAAATATTATCATTTGTTAACACGTTATCAGGGTTATCAAAACTAGCCACTAAATTTTCCATTTGTGAATTACTTAGAAGCAAAAAATCAGTTAAATTGTCATCATGAAAATCCTGAATATCTGTTTTAATTGCATTTTTGGACATATTTTCCTTGTTTTCTTCATATTCCGGACGTAAATTTTCGCTTATCACACTTGACATGTTTTTCAAAGCTTTTTCAGACGTATATCCGGTGTATGTTTTTAATGAAGTTTCACTTTTATGTCCCGTAACTGACATAATATGTCTTCCTGCGAAATCAGCTTCGTCAAGGATGTGAACTGTGGTAGCACGTAAAGAGTGGTTAGTGTACTTAGTTTCTAAATTTGCACGGTTACAAATTTCTGGCATCATACTTCCAAGAGTATTGTGTCCTATTGCAACAGCATCATACCATATATTGTTACTTGGATTCATTTTTGGTCTTTGGAAAAATATATCACATTTAGGGTTCAGTCTGTCCTTGTAGAGTAGAAAACTTTTCACAGGGCACCTTGCATCACCTGAAATAAGAAAATAATTACAATGTAAACAATTTCTTATTTGAGATATTAGTCAAAAGATAAAAGTTGTATTTTAATTTTTGTTTACATGTATTTCATTGTATCATGTTTTTGTAAGCAAATTTTATATCATCCATTCAGTTTTCTTTTCTTTTTTTTATTAAGTATTATTTCTTTGAAAAATGCAGTTTGTTAGTGGCAGGAATAATACAAGGAAATTTATTGATTTATTAATTTTTAGCAATATTTTAAACGTGTTATGCATACATGTACATGTGTGAACTTTAAATGGTGGTATTAATTAAAAAATTGAAGAGTGTGTCCATGGGACACGGATGCCCCCGCTAAATGAAGTCCCAAACAGGAAGTAGTTGTCCGACAGGTCTGAAAGTCTCTTAGGACGTACAACTTGTGATACTGAACCACCCTGCCAAATTTCAAATTGTGCTGATGTACGGTTTCTGAGAAAAGCTTGACGGAAATTTTCATACTCATGTTAACACATTTTCATATCGACCCAGTCGCAAACAGGAAGTAGTTGTCCGACAGGTCTGAAAGTCGCTTAGGACGTACAACTTGTGATACTAAACCACCCTGCCAAATTTCAAATTGTGCTGATGTACGGTTTCTGAGAAAAGCTTGACGGAAATTTTCATACTCATGTTAACACATTTTCATATCGGCCCAGTCGCAAACAGGAAGTAGTTGTCCGACAGGTCTGAAAGTCGCTTAGGACGTACAACTTGTGATACTGAACCACCCTGCCAAATTTCAAATTGTGCTGATGTACGGTTTCTGAGAAAAGCTTGACGGAAATTTTCATACTCATGTTAACACATTTTCATATCGGCCCAGTCGCAAACAGGAAGTAGTTGTCCGACCGGTCTGAAAGTCGCTTAGGACGTACAACTTGTGATACTGAACCACCCTGCCAAATTTCAAATTGTTCTGATGTACGGTTTCTGAGAAAAGCTTGACGGAAATTTTCATACTCATGTTAACACATTTTCATATCGGCCCAGTCGCAAACAGGAAGTAGTTGTCCGACAGGTCTGAAAGTCGCTTAGGACGTACAACTTGTGATACTGAACCAACCTGCCAAATTTCAAATTGTTCTGATGTACGGTTTTGGAGAAAAGCTTGACGGAAATTTTCATACTCATATTAACACATTTTCATATCGGCCCAGTCGCAAACAGGAAGTAGTTGTCCGACAGGTCTGAAAGTCGCTTAGGACGTACAACTTGTGATACTGAACCACCCTGCCAAATTTCAAATTGTTCTGATGTACGGTTTCTGAGAAAAGCTTGACGGAAATTTTCATACTCATGTTAACATATTTTCATATCGGCCCAGTCGCAAACAGGAAGTAGTTGTGCGACAGGTCTGAAAGTCGCTTAGGACGTACAACTTGTGATACTGAACCACACTGCCAAATTTCAAATTGTTCTAATGTACTTTTTCTGAGAAAAGCTTGACGGAAATTTGTACATACAGACGGACGTATTTACGTACAAATGAAGTCCCAAACAGGAAGTAGTTGTCCGACAGGTCTGAAATTCGCTTAGGACGTACAACTTGTGATACTGAACCACTCTGCCCAATTTAAAATTGTTCTCATGTATGGTTTCTGAGAAAAGCTTGACGGAAATTTGTTCGGACGTACGTACGTACGGACGGACGGACATGAGTAAAACTTAATGCCCCCCGACATGTCGTCGCGGGGGCATAAAAATAAAAGTTTATGAAAATATTCTTACCTTTGACTTCAAACATTTTTCCAACTGCCGTATTTGTGTCCGTCTGATGGTTTTTAGTGAGTTCATCCCTTTTTATGTAAATGAATCTATGCTCTACATCTCCGCCACCCTGTTTTCCAGACTTGACTTTTTTTTAACAAATAGCAAAGTCAGTGGTTTTCAACGTACGAAGATTTTCTCGACCCCTACGCCCAAAGTACAGCATAATGTCCACAAAAACCTTGTGCTGTAGTGTAATAGGGTCACTGTCTTTAAGACTTGCATAAATTGTTTTGAGATCATCGTTTTCAATGGGAGGGTAGTGATCAATACCTCCCATACCCTCACGTTTCAGAAGAACATTTACAGCTTTGAACATTTTATCAGAGTTCATAAACATTTTGTCTTTAATAATGTCAATGCCCTTTTTCTCATTCAAGTAACGATTGAGTCCATATCTCTTATTTGCCAGAGTGCTCTTTTTGTATAAATCACCCTTTTCATTACGGGCTTCTGAGTAAAATTTACACAAAACTTCATCCAGCTCTTGCAAAGTGTAATTTTCGAACTCCTGATCAAGTTCCTTCTCTTGTAGATACTTTTTAAACAAGCGCACTGACCTATCCGTTGCTTTGCGGGTGTTTAAGGAGTCCTTTTCTTTAAGAATATTACTAAAGTTATCATCTGTTAGACTGGCAAACCTAGGTTTTTTGGCGACAGACTCACTTACGTCTGCACCGTAGGCCATTATTATTTTGATTGTGGGACTTCCGATTCAGCAGACGACGTTTTTGATTGGTCAGTATTTTGAGGGGAATTCCGTTGTTCTTAAAATAGTTGCACGTGACGTTTGGCACAAGTGAATACCAATTTTCTCAAGTCAATACGTATTTTTATTCAGTGTTTACATTTATTTAGACAAATCTACTGAATTTATACTTATATAGAATAAACATTTTTATCAACGACAGAAGTCAGAAGATGAAATAACTTTAAAAAGAAACGCATATGCCTTTTGAATTTTCAAAAATGCACAACTGTATTTGACCAGATATATTGAAATGATCAATTTAATTGTCGATTCTTTACAGGTAAGTTTAAGGTCTTTTCATTTGATTTTACTTTCTCTCAAATAAGCACTGAGACTCTTTTTTGATTAATTAATTGATTGGATGTTTCCTTTAAGTCCAGCGAGCAATATTACTATATTCAGGACGCGAACAATTTAAAAACAAATCAATTCAGCCTATTGTAGCGGCTACAACGAGCCTGCTCTTATCGACATCTACAAAAGTGGTCTTTATCGTGCAAGGAGCATGGCACTATCAAAACGCGTTACTCTCTGTGGTCCGCAGTTAGGTGTTCTGTATTATGACATGACAAAACACCCAACGGAAGGCATCCACTATCCGCCACTTTGGTACGCTTGATAGCACTGTGGGTCGAGCACTTTGTACCCTAATAGTTTGGTCCAGGCGATGACTCTAAAAATGGATATCAATTATATTTCCTTGAAATTTGGCTAACGTTTTTCCATTAACTTTATGGTCACTTAAACCAATACATTAACGTGTATAAAGGAAGAGGTTTGAAGCTTTATTTTATTACATTAAGATTCTGCTATGACCAGGTTTGACCCTACTTTTCGAGACATTCTCATCGGCCGTCTCCATACCGGAGTATCCTAAAGTAAGATTACACGCTGTAAACGTAAACCAGAGCACGAACTCTAGGATGTGAAACAGATTCAAGCAGACTGGCTCTACCAATGATCGAGAAGTGGTCGACCTCGCATAAAGACTCCTGATAAAGATGGCTACTCCGGGGTCTTCCATTTCAAGCGTTGCTGAAGCCGACACTGCAGTAAGAATCAGCTTGGAAACAGTTTGCACCCACTTCGACAATATCGCATTAGACCCAGTGGACGGTATTTTGGAGCAGTTGTGACAACGTTACACAGACGAGAAAGGATTCGATGGTGCAACCGATTAAGAGGCTGGACATTCCGCAACTGACGCAGAATCTAGTTCAGCGACCCGTTGTTTCTCATTAGAGAACCGTGTATACAGGCGACGAAAAAACGTTTCCTGTGTCCATGGTATAGGTGGCGATCTCTTATGACCTCGAAAGAGAACTTATACATATCCCAGTCAATTTAACGACTGAAAGCTACCAAGACAAGTTCTCCAAACTGAACTATAGCGCGTAATTGACCTACATATGATGTAAATCCAACAAGACAATGCCAGCCTCACACAGCGAGCTCAACAATGGAATATCTTAAGCAGAACAACAGTAATGTTCTTTATAATCGACTTATATGAATCCGATTGAACACTTATGGGACCAGCTTAATACATGTTTGCGAGAGATCAACCTCCGCATCACTCTCTCGATCCACTCCTTCAAATATTGCAACAGGAATGGCTAACAAAGCCTATTTCACGTTGTAATAACATTGATTGAGTGTGCAAAGGAGATGCAGAGCTGTATTGGCAGCTCAACGTAGTCATAAATTTTACTAACCTAAACGTGACCGGAAGTATTCTTTATTGTTAAACTGACTTTTTTTCACTGATCTACAGGAATAGACTGTATTGCTTCAATTAAACCGTTTTAGTGAAAATCTATATTAATAATATTTTTACCAAAAATATATCTACTGAAATCTTTTAAAAAAAATCCATAATGCGTTTCTTTTTTTGCAGAGTATATTTATGGGTACTAGAAAAAGGTTCTTATACACAAAAGCATTCGACACAGTCCAACGATATATGTTATGGCATAAATTATCTAATAATGGTATCCAAGGTAAATTACTTTCTGTTATTAAATCAATGTATTCAAATGTTAAAACTTGTGTAACTGTTGATGGGTTTAATTCTGAAAATTTTAAGAATGAAATTGGTTTAATGCAGGGTAAAGTTTTATCACCCATACTTTTTTCTATATATGTAAACGACTGTGAGATGGCTTTCATAAATAGTGAATCTATTCCCTTTGAGGTTAAAGAATTAAACCTATTTCTGCTTATGTATGCAGATGACTTGGTAATTTTTTCAGAAACTATTTGTGGTCTTCAAACGTTAATAGATACTTTATCAGTGTACACCTCCAAATGGTCACTTAGTGTAAATATATCAAAAACAAAAATTGTTGTGTTTAGAACAGGTGGTAATATCAGTGAAAATGAAAAATGGTATTTTAATAATCAGGAAATAGAGATTGTAGGTAGATTCAGTTATCTTGAAGTTCTTTTAAATTATAACGGTAAATATAATATGTTACAACAGAAACTATCAGAACAGGGTAGAAAGGCTGTTTTTGCTTTACGAAGAACTACTAAAGATTTGTTTTTGAATTGTGTAACTTTATTGTCACATTTTGACACTTATATTAGTAGTGTGTTGTGTTATGGGTGTGAAATATGGGGCGCAAATAAGGCACCTGATGTAGATAGAATACATTTAAAATACTGTAAAAATATATTGAAAGTTAACAGCTCTACAAATAATGTTATGGTTTACTATTTACTTGGTAGATTGCCGATGTTGTACACTAGAAAGTGTAGAATCTTTAAGTACTGGTTTAAGCTATTACATACTACAAATTGTATTTTGAAGAACTGCTATCTTTTTTTATATGATGAGTTACTGAGATGTCCAAATAATAAGACAAATTGGTTGTATCTTATTAAAAATGAACTTTTTAGAATAGGACTTGGTGATATTTGGTGTAACCAAGAATGTTTTATAGATCCACAAATTAGCAATTATTTTTTATTTTTAATTAAACAACGTCTATATGATTGTCAAAAACAAGAGTTCGATAGTCTGCTGAGTACCTCTAGTAGATGTTCTAATTACCAATACATGGTACATAATTTATGTCTACAATCTTACTTGTGTAAACCAATACCAGATGTTTATAAAAAATGTATAACCAAGCTAAGGCTGAGTAGTCATACTCTAGCCATTGAGTGCGGACGGTTTTCTGCAATATCAAGAAACAATAGATTATGTATATTTTGTAAAAATGACATCGAGGATGAGATGCATTTTGTATTAAAATGTCCTGTGTATCAGGGGTTCAGATCATATTTTATCAAACCGTATTACTGGAAGAAACCTTCCATGTTTAAATATGTACAATTAATGAGTTCGTGTAATAGGAAAGAGTTGTGTAATTTAGGGAATTTTATATTTCGTGCTATGAAGTTACGATCTGATATGTTATAATTTACACAATGTCTTCTGCTTATTATTATTATGTATTTACTTTGTGTTTGTACGATCTTAACAATTTTGTAACCTATAGTTGTTATTGACTTTGGTTAATAAAGATATATATATATATATTGTTCGACACACAGAGCTGCTCAGCGTAAATCTGTTTACATAACTCCATACTTTTCCAGTAGTAATCAAAAATGTGTTCCCGTAGCTCCGTGTCATTGTTCTGACTGTTGCTTGCTAGACGTTAAGCATAAATTTAATCAATCAATCATAAAAATATTTCAGTTTTATTCTTAAACCAAAAGACAAGCGTAGAAGTGGATGATTAGAATAAGTTAGTAGGAAAAACATCTATACATGTACATAAACTACAATTTAACTCTGTAGGGCTATCCTACAAATAAAACCTGTCCAAATTTACATTTTGTTAATTTATATCAATCCAATACATCGTTTTTAACGCAAAGTTACCTGAAGGTTTAAGACGTAAATAAATTGTCTTGAAGTGTGCAACTTCTATTTTAATTACACCTAATGGGTTACAGTATTTACTATTTTAATACAAGGTGTCATGAAAATATCGAGACCAAGCATTTTCCATATTGAAGTCGCATTGAAGCTGATATTGTATTCAAAGACTACCTTAATTACGCAAGCAATCGTTTAGGAAATACTCAATTTCCGTAGAGGAAATCCAGAGAAATGCCATACAATGTGTCTTTAATTTATTCACAAAATACGGATAAATTGTATTTGTTTCTATGAAAATGAACACCAGCGGACAAGATAGAAACTATCAATTGTTTATAGACAATGGTTCAAAAATTTGAAACGCTGCGTATGTATGAAACGATATTAATTAGATACGAGTTAAACTTGACATGTAGTGCTTTTTGGAATTTCGGGTAATTTTATGTTAAAATTATATCGATGTTCAATATTGTTGCTCAAAAAAACGCGCACGTCTTCTCCACTGAACATTAGGATTTCTATTTGAATCACCAATAAAAAATCAAATAAAATGTAACTGAAAAGATTACTTTATAAATCTAACACTGATGACAACTCTTTTTACAATTTGTTAACATATATCCCGGATTTTTGCTGCATTCACCACTTGACGCCCAGTCTGCACAGAATTGATTATTGTCAACACAACTTGTAATTCCTGAAGCTGAAAGTATACACAATATTAAGTAAAAGACTCAATTAAGAGACTTTTCATCGGGAGCATTAGAATTGTCTCTTCCCCAGATTTCGGAGAAAGAAGTACGAAGATGAAGCAAGTCGCATAGTTAACCGGGTACATCAATATGGCTACAGACATGTAAGTAATACTTGCGGGGTACAACATTCCTTTATATGTGACACAAATTTGTTATCTCTGTAAATTTTTGTTATGTATGTTTAAGTGCTGTATATAGAATGCCAAACAAACAAACTACAAGGGGAACATACTTTTAAAAAAACATGATCAATTAGATGGAGTGGGAAATGTTCTCGAGAAGTTGTCCTGCTGATGATTGTTCATGATGCAATTATCCGGGAATGGGCAATCGTCCGAAACCTCTTTTCACGTATCAGGCAAAAAAGAATTGTTTAATATCAATTATGTATAAAACATTTTGAAAAATTGTTTACGAAATATATATTAACTGCATTTTTGTTTGTTATATTTGTATATTTTTAGACTAGAATGTAATACATGGTATCGGAGAGCACAATCTGCCCAAAGAATTCCTTATGGCCAGCTATATGGGGTGGTAGCTTAATCTTTGTGTGTGTATCGGGTTAAAATGCCCGGACTATATTCGGTTACGTAGTTGGAAAGTGCTACCCGCTTTGCAGGTTCCGGACCCATTTCTTAGATTTCGAAAAAAGGACGTGCAATGAAACCAAACACATTTATTACTCATACTCAATTGTCTCTCCATACTTGCTGGTGGAAGTCAAGATTGAATGTCTTTTTTCAAATTGAATGTTTGTTTTTTTAAAGTCAATACATTTGGACTGATAACACATGAACCCCTTCCAAAAATCGAAAAGTACACTCCTCTCCGCCAAGGGCGACCGCTCTGGGCAACTTTATTTTAGTTCTTTGGGATCTTGATATAAATTAAAACCAATATACTATTTCAAAATAAAAAAAATACATGCTTGTGGCTGATATGTAATCTACTTACAAGTACAGTGGTTACAACTCTTCATACAATTAACCAACATGTATCCAGGATTGTTGGAACATTCTCCATGTGCAGCCCAATCATGACAATTAGGATGGTTATCTATGCATCCTGAAAACAATTTAATAAACCTGCATGAAAACTTTTTTTCAGAACGTGTCGATGTTTTTCTCTGATCTATAACAGTTTATCAATTTTTGAAAAAGTGTAATAGTTGTTAATATATCTGTTTGAACAAAAAATAAAAAGTTGTTCATTCAAAGTTTCAAGTTTATTTGGTAAACGTACCACATTGACTGCAGCATAACACAAAACAAATAACAAAAATAACCTGTTAAAAGAAATAACATAATTTTAGCGAAATTAAATTAATTAATGAGTTCAAAGAGAAATAACTACATTTATCTTAAAGAATACTCCTGGAGTTTTTGAGTTACAAATTAAAATAAACAATCCGCTTGTTTAATTTTAAATTAATAAATAAGGTTTTAAAATATTTGTTAAAATCTGAAAAATCATGACAACGCACTGTTAATAAATGTAGAGAAAAACTGCTACAGGTAACTAACGTACCACCGTCTACGCCACTTCCTGTACTAGTACTACCACTTCCTGTACTACCAGACCCACCGACACAATTAATTCGTAAATTCTGTCCGTTTTCTACAGCTGAAAATATAAAACGGTTAACAAAATATTGACTTCAAAGCAAACACTGAAGCCGCTTTTAATCCCAACAAATGTATGTGTAAAATCGAGTCAGCCAGCTGCAATATTTCGTCATAGAAACGCGCTTTATTTGCACGTGTCTATTAATTTGTAGACGTGAAGTCACATCGCCTGCAGTTCATCAAAGTACTACTTACGCAACAGTTCAATTAAAATAAGAGCAGTATAAATGCAACTCTTACAAATAAGCTGGGACCATACTTGGGCGGTTCCCAATGCTCAACCCACAGAGCAGCCCAGCGCGTACTCGGATGACGGATAGGGGAGACCCTCTCGTTGGGGGGTTGTCAGGTCATAATATTGAAAGCCTGGCAGGTGGGTCGTAGTGGGTAACGTGTTTGGAGAGTGCCACGCTCCTTGCACGATAAAGATCCATTTTGTAGATTTCGAAAAAGAGTAGGCTCATTGTAGCCGCTACAAAAGGCTAAATTCTCCAACCCTACCCAATACTCCGTACTTTTACAGTCGCAGTCAAAATTGTGTTCCCTGTGTCCCATCCCACCCCTTTTCAATTTATTTATTGTGTGTTCACTTGTTCCCGTCCTGAATATAGCTGAAATACTGCTCGCTGGACGTAAAGCAGACATCCAATCGATCAACCTACAAGTAAGTGAAAGCAAATATTTGTAGTGTGCATATGTTCATTTGTATTGTACAAATGTTATTGTCTTAAAAATATATATTACTCAAAAACTTGTCCTGGATTAGTTTACACATCAAACAAATAAAAATACTAAAGCTTTTGTAATATCATTGACACAAATACAAATATTAAGGACATATTTTAATACAAAGAAAAATTAGCTGGTATCTGAATACTAACTGAGTAATATGAGTAATTTTAGTAGTATTTTGTATTTGTACAACTATATACTTGTACGTATTTAATGCATACACATTGTAGATATTCTATCTGTATCACGTCAAGACAGTTGTGTACATTCGTATCACGTCGAAACATTTGTGTACATTCGTCGCGTTGTCAACAGAATGTATATGCAACTGTACTGCATTGTACGGAGACGTGATACAGGTAGTTGTACCTACATTTAAATTTACTTAATAGATATAAATTGAGAAGAATACAAAGTTGGAACAAAAACTCAATTATAAAATTTTAAATTCAACGAAGCATTTTTACGTAAAATATGGTCTTTAACATCACAATATTGTTACGTCACATTTCATTCATTCACCGTCGCTGTTATATGGAATCATTGGTCTGTGTTTTTACAGTGGAGGATGTGTACATGGAATTTGGAAAATATTTTGACGTGAAAATGAACGTTCTTATAAGGATGCAGCATTTGTGATAGCGAGTTGTGACTTTTGGACAATATCAGCACCAAATAAAATATTAGACAGTTCATGCTGCATTTCATCGACAATAATAACATTTATTTAACCTCGATATATATTTCTGCCCAGTTATTTTTACCATTGGCGAAGCAACACCAAAATGAAGAAGGCATGTACATGTAGTTTTTCGAATCCTTGTAGTATTATACCTGGTAAATCACCAACTTCAGTCACGTTTTTCATAAGAATTTTATGACAAATGCAAATATCAAACGGACCTACAGGATTTTGTGTTTGTGGCGATAGTCATATTATTTATGTACACAATCTTTATAACGCGTTAGATGTAATATTTTTTCTTCATCTAAAGTCAGTAGATTAGACTTGTTAGGATTTTTCATTTTCTTTTTTATTTACTTGCAAAAATACGTCTGAACATTTCATGTCCACGATATAGTCATAAGATTTTTCTCTCAGACATCTGTCATTTCTGGGGTGATGGAATGTTAACGTGTCAGGTTCATATTCCGCTTCATTTGCTTTTTTAAATACATGTGGAGCAAAATGAAATTGTCCTATCAAGTTGTCTAGTTCTGTTGCATCATCTAAAGGTTCTGTTTGTACATGCTCTTTGTTTAAGCTGGATTCAACAAGACTAAAAATGTGTCATCACTCGTTTGGTTTTTCCGTTTGTTGTTTTTATTTTGTATTTCTTCTAAAAATTGTTTTTACTCAACAACACCGACAAATTTTGGAACTTCAGATTTCTTCTATTCCTTTTTTTTCATGTTAGATTTTCATTAGATTATGACTTGAATTTGGAAATCTAGAAAGGCGAACTTAAAGTTTTAAGAAGATCATCGGTCTCAGCTTCATCAAGTTGACAAGTCCATACTTTCAATTTGTATATTGTCTCATCAAGCAAGTCGATGTTTTCGTCCAAATATTGTTTGTTTTCCAAGTCTATTTACGATTTTGTTTATGGAAAGTAGACGACACGGTGTTTAAAGATGTTTTTGGAATATATTGTTTTGAATTATATATTAATTATTGGTCTTTTTGTTGTTATTTTTGACGTATTTAATATTCATTCATGATGACGTCAAAAAGTAGTACCGACATCAGCACATCTTGTGTCCACTGTACAAGGTTTGGTATCAATCGCTAATTTTTCAGATTTTTAGCAAATACATATTATTTCAGATCAATATTGTTTTACACTAAACATCTATGTAGTACCTCTGTTAGATTCGCATCTTTTTAAGTAGGTGTTGTGACATGGGTATACTTCTTCTATTAACTGGAACAAGGCAGGATCATAAGTCCTCAACTTGTCTCTTGTGTTTATTGGACCGTGAATACCATTTGGTGGGTTACTGTAGTCGTTTACATCGAAGTAACTTTGAACACCTTCGGCCTACAATATAAGCAATAAATGTACATGTATAAGATGCTGGACATTCTTATTTTAAAATAGAAATATATTATTATTATTATTCGCATCATTTATTTGAAAACAAAGTTGTTCATTTCACGTATCATGGATAAAGATCACCAGCAAACAAATGCTATCATTATACTATACTTACTGTTGAGCGGGAATGTGCATTACAACCCTGGCCCTGTGAAATATCCCTGTATAAGTTGCGGAAAACCAGTGAAAAGTAACCAAAGGGGTATACAGTGTGATTTTTGCGATCTTTGGGTGCACCAGAAATGTTCCTCTCTCAACTTCCAAAAATATAATCAACTTTCTACAAGCGATGAGAAATATTTATGTTTCAATTGTACAGATCGCTTGCCAAATTTCAGTGACTCATTTTTTTTTAACTCAAAAAGTCAAAATACTGATGAACGTTTTAACCACACCGGAAGGTCATTATATAGTACGCTCAACGAGTCTAATGTAAACATTGACTTTGACGAGAAAATAACGTATAATGAACACGATATATTTGCCAAAATCAAGGAAGTAAAAAGAAACCACCCAAAGAAGCTCCTTATAGCATATATCAATATAATTAGCTTTAGGTATAAATTCACCCACATCCAAGAACTTCTTCTTACAAACACAGCAGATATCCTCTAGATATCAGAAACTAAGATTGATGCCTCATTTAACGATGCACAGTTTTCTGTTGACGGCTA
This sequence comes from Limnoperna fortunei, assembly GCA_944474755.1. NCBI lineage: Eukaryota > Metazoa > Mollusca > Bivalvia > Mytilida > Modiolidae > Limnoperna > Limnoperna fortunei. Next base: position 92,408,568 of record OX104113.1, on the reverse strand, counting down.
CCATTTCTGGAGAAAGGACAGGTCAGCACATGGAGGGGGCCTAGCTGTCTATGTAAGAGCAGACTTACCTTGTCACCGCAAAGCTAATTTAGACTTTAAAATCATAGAATCACTAGCGATTGAAATTCAAATTGGTACGAACAAATGGATTGTTAGTGGTGTATATAGACCACAAACAATAAAAGACATTGATTTCAGTAATGACTTTATTAAAATTAATGACCAAATAACAACTAAATATGATAAATTTATGTTTATTGGTGATCTGAATTACAATATGCTCTCATCCGATAAATCTAGTCCTTTAACATCAGTATGTGATATTTTTGATCTACATAATCTTGTAAAAGAGCCAACTTGTTTTACAAAAAATGCTACCCCCAGCCTTAATGATGTTATTTTGACAAATTCACCAAAACAATGTATGAATGTTTTAAATGTAAACTGTGGTTTAAGCGACGTCCACAATCTTGTATCTGTACAATTCAAATGTGACACTGAACTAAGAAAACCAGTTTTTAAAAAATATAGAAGTTTTAAAAATTTTTCTGAAGAACTCTTTTTATCTGACCTAAATAATGCAGTCTTAGACACTACAGGTATAAATGGAAATAACGTTGACACATCATATAATCACTTTGAAAAAACTTTTACTGAAATAGCAGATAAACATGCACCTATAAAAAGTAGGAAAGCCATAATTAGACCTGCCCCATTTATGAATAGTGAGCTCAGGAAAGCAGTATATAGAAAAAAGATGCTCCACAATAAATATTTAAAATATAGATCTAGCAAGAACTGGGAAAACTATAGAAAACAAAGAAACTTAGTAAATAAAATTAGAAAAGCATCTATGAAGCAATATTTCTTCGAAAGGTGTGTAGGGGGACCTAGATCTAGCAATTTTTGGCCTACAATAAAACCATTTCTAAGTAATAAAGGCAATATAAATAATAATGAAATAATTTTAGAAGAAAATAATAAAATTATTAGTGACCAGACACAAGTAGCCACACAATTCAACAACTTTTTTATAAATGTAGCAAAAGACATCGGAACAAATGTTACTACATGTACTAATGAAAATGAACATCCAAGCTTAACAAAGATAAAAGAAAATAGGAAAGATCTTGAATCATTAAAATTTAAAGAAATTGAATTTACTTTTGTAGAAAAACAAATTAATAAGGCCAATATCAAGAAAGCTACAGGTAAAGATGGTATTTCACCTAAATTATTAAAGCTTGCAAAACCTGCTATCATCAAGCCTATAACAAATTTGATAAATAAAAGCTTCACATCCTCAAAATTTCCAAATAAATTGAAAGAGGCACAGGTTGTTCCCTGCTACAAGAAAAACAATGCCCTAGAAATATCTAATTATAGACCTGTAAGTATTCTGCCTTATATATCTAAATTTTTCGAAAGGGCCATAAATGATCAATTAACCGAGTATTTCAATCAAATATTCCACCCCTATCTTTCGGCATTTCGCGCTGGATATGGCTGTCAATCTACCCTTCTAAAAATAGTGGAAGACTGGAAAAAAGCATTGGATGATAAAAAATTTACTGCTGCAATATTAATGGACCTAAGCAAAGCCTTCGATTGTCTACCTCATAACCTTTTAATTGATAAACTCAAGTCATATGGCGTTACAGGTACAGCTCTTGAGCTTCTTCAAGATTATCTCTGGGATAGGAAACAGTGTGTCAAAGTGGGCTCATCCACAAGTGATTGGGAGAAAATCTATAAAGGGGTACCACAGGGATCTATTCTTGGTCCTGTTCTTTTCAATATATTCATTAACGATATTTTCTATTTTATACATGACTCTTCTCTGCACAACTATGCGGACGACAACACGCTTTCCTATGCCGGATATGACCTTGAAGAAGTAAAAACTAAACTAGAAACAGACAGTACAAAATTAATAGAGTGGTTTACTGTAAACCAAATGAAAGCAAACCCGGATAAATTTCAAGCTATTGCTATTGGAAATAAAACCCATGATAAAAATTTAACTTTTAACATTAACAATAATATTATAAAATGTGAAGACGAAATAAAACTTTTAGGGGTAACAATTGACTACCAGCTTAAATTCAATACCCATATAGCTAATATATGCAAAAATGCATCACGACAACTAAACACACTTAAAAGAGTAGGAAAATACTTGAACAAATTAGGCAGATTAACAATATACCATACCTTCATTCTATCAAACTTCAATTACTGCCCTGTCACCTGGCACTTTTGTAATGAAGCTAATACCAATAAAATGGAAAAAATCCAAGAAAGAGCCCTTAAATTTATTTATAATGACTATAACAGCACTTATGAAGAACTACTGATTAAATCAAAAATGCCATCCTTAAAAGTAAGAAGAATAAGAAATATTGCACTAGAAACTTTCAAAATAGTAAACAAACAAAGCCCAGTGTATCTCCATGATTTAATTGATATATAAAAGATCATAAATATAATTTCAGATACCAACATACAGCTAAACTACCTAGTGTCAAAAACATCCAGGTATGGCTTAAATTCATTCAAATATTTTGCTGCCAAAACATGGAATGATTTGCGCGACAACTTCCGCAAGGAAACTTCTTTTAATCAATTTAAAAATCTTCTGAACTCCTGGAACGGCAAGTCATGCCATTGTTCTTCCTGCTTCTCCCATTGATGCTTCAATTTTCAGCTCCTATGAAACTTCTGCGTGTTATTGCAAATGTGAAGTATGCTTGTAATTTAATTTTAAAATATCATAATGTTTTATTTGTAGATTGTATATGTCTCTGTACTGGTGTATGCATGCTAAATATCAATGTCTTCTTTGATTATTTGCTTTGCGCTTTTTATTTATCTATTTTGCTGCCCCATAGTGCTTCTTAAGATAATAATATAAATGTTGTGCTCCTAATGTTGCATGCAAATATGATTTTGTAAATGGAACTTAAATTATTATTATGTGTTTTTACTATATGTGCATGTCGTTGTATGTTAAAATATGTATGTTATGTCGATTTTAAAAGCTCCAAGGAGCTTATGTTTGTCTGTTTATGATAACTAAATAAAGCTTTTGTATATTTGTATTTGTATTGTATCATGTCCATTTCAGTATTCATAATTAAAGTAATTGAAATGTTACATCAAATAGAAGACAAATGATCAATTAGCACCTATTGTTAATCTGGCTGAACCTGTTAAAAGCAAATAATTCTGTTAATGCGTTTAACTCGCAATTAGTCAACATTACACGTTTACTCGAAATTGTAAAAATCATTCTGATTGGTCATTCTCTTTAAATTCCATATATCATTCAAATTAATTTTACATAAAAAGTTAGTTTATATAGTGGAATATATAGACATGAGGGACGGTTAGGAACTATATTTTAGATAACATTGTTACATATTATTATATGGTTGTTACTGTTAACTGTTGAAATATACGGATGTAAATAAAACATGGAAACGTACAACGACTTCGAGTCTACATTTTGAACTGATACAGCTATTTCCGCCGAAAGACATTTAGTAACGACGGGATAACAAACATCTTAGTCATAATACCCGTAATGAGACATATAATAGACGGATTTGTGATCATAAGGATAGAGTGGATCTGTACATGTATATAGCTTTAACTCGACAATAACTTTAAGAAGAAAAATCAGGAGAAACAAGGGTTTGTTGTGCTATAAATTCTCGCAAGTTATGCAAACATACTTTTTCAACCTTAATCTTCTGAGCAAATGACCCGTTAAATATCTTATGTCAAAATCACGTTAAACAAAGATGCCTCTTTTCTCGAAAAAGTACATATAAATCATATATTTCATTATTCAGTACAACATTAGATTTCACATTGTTTAATTTGATTTGACAGAAAAATGTCATTTCCTGTTGTCAGGAGTCACTTTACAAATCTTACATAGTAACCATAAACTTATGAAGAGAACAAGACCTACATGATATAACATTTTAACCGAAAGCATAAGCAACAACATGAAGTATAGACAGTAAAGTGTGAAATTATATCCAAATAGTAATAACTCAGTTTCGTTTTGTAGAATAGAACATACTTCAATCTTTAACATGACAACAAATATTAGTTCGGAATCGATCGTATAATTATTCATTAATTAGCTTTTAGTTTCCGTACTTACGAAGTATTCGGCACTTGAAGTCATTGAATACGTGTTTGCCCACAGTCCAGTATGTTTTGCTGAGTTATACTGGTTTTCTAGTCGTGTTTGAAACCCACTTATTACATGAAATGCCCCAATATTGGCTACTGCATGAGCAAATTCATGCAAAAATATATCTTCATTTGGATATCTATCATTCTTATGGCATAATAAATTTTCTTCTCCGCCAGAAGATACAGGTATAGCATCTGTTGCACCTAATCCTCGTGCTCTCTGATTCCACCAGGCGTCAAGATAACTATGTTCTGGGATACTTGTTGTCCCTTCGTGTTCCCCAATAACGGCGGTGCGCCCAGATCTCTGGTAGAATGAGTCACGAACTCCATAATGATCGGCTAAGAGAAATCTGGTCAAGTAGCAGGCTCTCTTCAAAGCATCGTCATGTACATTTTGTGATGCTGAAATAATTGTATATATTATTTTAAAAACATTTTCCAAACTTACAACGAGTTCTACTAATTTCTTTCTCTTTTTACTTAAATTCAAATCTCCAAGCCAAGTTAATCCCGTTATGTGCAGATTCTGGCTGCTAAAACTTATTTATACCAGAAAATAAATTAAATAATGTTTTAATAACAAGGTGCAGAAAATTCTTACACACTATAGGAATTCCATAAGCCTCTGTATATTTTTGGTAGAATGTCGCCAATCCATGTGGCTGCATGATTGAAGCGCTTCGTAGTTCATTCGGAACCCCTCTAACATGATCACAACTGTGTGTATTAGTTGCATGTCCTGGCCTTGGAGTGAATCGTTTATGTCTTGTAGGCAGACCTAAACAAATAAAACGTACAATTTATACACATATTAATCTTTGAGGGTTGAGCAGCTGGTAGTTAACCGTTCTGTCGAAAATTATCTTGTCATGTGAATGTACACAATCCTTACAAAGAAAATATTAGATAATAATTGAATTAATTTATCTCATCTGTATACTAGTAACATGAATGAAATAATGAAATAATAAAAACGAGAATGCTGACTTGATTGGTTGGAAAATATTTTCTATCGAAAACACGCACTCGCGCACTCTTTGACGTCATTTTTTAATTAGCGGAAAACTTGCAGTTTGTGTGTTGGTATTTTTGTTCTCAAAAATATAAAATTATTTAAATAAAATTGATGACTTTATTCTAATGTTTGAATTTATTTATAAATATTTAGTATAAATAATACTTTCTACATCGAGCTGTAACAATATTATGTAGATCTCATCAGCCTTTCTTTAACATTATTATGCCATTTTTTTTCTAAAACAATGTATACAACTACAGGCTACATGCAATTCTGACAACAGGCAGGTTTGGTGAATAGACGTTGTTAAAATGGTTAAAAGTTAACTTACAATAATGTTTCTTGCAAACATGGAGTGAAAGCGGAATAATTAGACATTTTAACATTGGAACACTTTTTAAGCCTTATAAGGAGTTTGAGCAACAACTCAGCAGTCGTGGAATGCGAGCAAAAACGGCTTGTGTCAGTGTGCTTGCACATCCTAATCATTAGTGTATAGTTTTATTTATAAACATGCCTGACTGAAAGAATTATCCTGCATTTAATCTATAAGTACATGGGATACTTTTTGTATTTTTTCGCACACGATTTGTTATGAAATGTCGAACCACACAGGCGAATGATTTGGGTTCTCTAAATACAGAAACAAAGACTTTGTAAGAAAACTATACGTGTTCATGTATACAATGATAACATCGTAGATGCATTCCGCTTATCATTTCGGTTGATTTGTTAAAGCAGAACAGTATTGTTTTGTAGACTATTTCCCAAAAAATATTTTTTGAAATATAGCAAATTTTTCTTACATTTGTTAGGTAAAAGGAAGATTATATTTTTTCGTCAGCATAAAAATGCAAGAAAACATTTTGTTTTGTTCCAGCTTTTACGCCCCATACAAGAATTGTTTATCTGCGTCATGACTTCTAGTTTTGATTGGATAGGCAGTAATACCCAAATAAAACCCCCGATATTTGATAGGACAACTGGTATTGTCAATTAATGTTGAAGTCGAGCACGACAGTTTTGACCTCCAGTAATCAATAGTTTCGACTAAATACATGTAACTATAGACCTCATGGCCACCAAGGACCCGGTTTGTTTGGCAAAACTTTTGAAAGTAAATCTAAGAGTAGTTCCGGTTTCAGAAAGTATATTACTTGTTTATTGCACATACATGATCGAAACCGTTGCAATGCGGTTTTTGTGGCGACTCAACTAACTTAAATACAATGAATTCTTTTATTTCAGTAAACAACGAGGAAACTTTAAATTTTTTTTCAATAGCTTATAACTTATTTTGAGTTTCATTGATTTCTTGTGTTTTTCTGTAGAACTTGTAAATATATCAATACCTAATAATTTATCAGTAGACATTGGTGAAGCCAAATTCTGAACATTTCCGATGTCATCATAAAATTCTATTCTAACACCATCCTTCCCAAAGGTTTCTGTGGCTGTAAAAAAATATATAGTTATACTAGCTCTTTTACACATGTTTTAATTAAATGGATTTCCTGTTCATATTAACAACTACATGTATGACAATGACATTATTAGTAATGTCTTTACACGTTTTCACGACCTATATTATAAACATTTTTACTACTTACCAAGATATACACATATAAGAATTAAGTTATATATATAATGTTCTGCCATAACGAAACAACATATGGTTAAGCCCCGTTACCATTACACTTAATATTCATGAGATTATTAAATGTCAACTGATAAGAATACCGACATAAACATGTATGACAGGACAGGACTCTTAATATTTCCGATTTTACATCCTGAATTGTTGATAATTTGATTGAGTAGCTGCCTTACGTCCAGTTAGGAGTATTATTAAGCAATATTTAGGACGAAGAACATGTTTAAAAAGGATAAACCAAATTAGCTGGGATTGGTCAATGGGAAACAATTCTGCATACGGCTACAATGCGCATACCTTTTGGGAACATACAAATGGGTCTTCATGATGCAAGGATCGTGGTAGCACTTTTTAATTGTGTGAAACACTAAGGTGTGCGTTTTAAATGTTGCATAATAAACCAAAAACTACACGGATCCTCACATCCAAAACGAGAGAACAATTTAGAGTAAGGGCTGTCCTTTTCGCACATCAAGATAATTCATGTTTGAAGTGTGGAAAATATTTTTGGTTAAATTTGCGCATGAGTGGTAAACTTTACGTTCATTCATTATCATTATTCATTATTATTCAGCACTCAAACTGAGGAAGGTTTCCGGAAATTTATTTTGTTTTATTTTCGTTGCAGGCACCAGTTAACTTTTGTTGTAAATACCGGAAGCCTGCTTTGGTAAAACTCGGTAATTTTAAGTTGTGTGGGGTTTTTAGACATAACCTATGATTTCTTATCACAATGTTTATTAATTGGAGATGCAGACAACAATTAATTTCGGCAAATATAACTGTATACTTAATGATTGCCATATTCACTGTTAAAAGTTTGTTGTCCAAATAGAACTAAATAGTGGGTAGTAAATAAGGCAAGAGTTTTGGCAACATTTCCCAAGTTATCTCCAGCAGAGAAGCAAACATGTACAGTAACTGTTTGTGAAACATGCGTAAATAGCTGTTTTACTCATACTGACTGTCAGTTTGTAGTCTCGTCATATCCAACAATAGAGGACATCACGTGATTTAAACGACGTAATCATGTAGCTAGTATGTTGGTTTTCGATTGCATATAAAATTTCAATGGGAACTTTACAAAAAGTTAAAATACAAGTTAATTGCTTTTATTCTAAACGATAAATTAACATTCCGAAAATAACAATAAAATTCGATTAATTTCTGAAGAAGTTTTGTCCAAATTCATTTACTGGGACCATACTAGGAGGGTTCCCAGTGCTCGACCCACAGAGCAGCCCAGCGCGTCCCTGGTTGGCGGATAGGGGAGACCCTCTCGTTGGGGGGTTGTCAGGTCATAATACGGAAAGCCTGACCGCGGACCGTAGTGGGTAACATGTTTGGAGAGTGCCACGCTCCTTGCACGATAAAGACCCCTTTTGTAGATTTCGAAAAAGAGTAGGCTCATTGTAGCGCTACAAAAGGCTAAATTTTCCACCCCTACCCAAAACTCCATACTTTTCCAGTGGCAGTCAAAATTGTATTCCCTGTGACCCATCCCACCCCCATTTTCCGTTGATTTATTGTTTCTTAACTTGTTCCCGTCCTGAATATAGCTGAAATACTGCTCGCTGGACGTAAAGCAGACATCCAATCAATCAATCCAAATCCATTTACAAATTGACCATATTGACCGATGAAAACAACCATTGATTGCCATACATGTATAAACCACGATAAAAATCGCGATACCCATGCTACAAGAATCCATATTTCCAATACAAAACTTAATTATACTTAGCGTGTGCAACTTGTTTGGTAATATACATACATTCAGCTTTTAATTTATGTAGTTTTTATCAGTTCAAATTTTGATTTTCTTTCTTCCAATTTCGTTTTCAAGATGTTGAAATTGTAAAGAACTTTAAATTTGTGATTTACCTTTTTAAATGATTTCTATCAAATTAATTGAAACAGATCCTTAGAAGTCATAAAGATACAAAAAACATATTACTAATACAATCATTATTAAGTGACTTGTAAACATAAGTTTCGGTTTTAGGGTTATGTATAACAATAACGGAGATAAATGAAATTTGTTTATTTCACTAAAGTATTTTGTTGTTAAATTTCAAAAATCTATATAAAATGGGGTAAAATGTGTTACTGTTACAGAAACTAGCAAAATTAAGTATACAAACCCGATGCATACTTATATACAGTATCTTAAGTATTAGCTTTTTATTATTTTGTTAGAAATTTGTATATTTGTTAGAAATTTATTGTGTTTATTTTTTATAGAAAGTTTATATGGAATATCGAAATTGTTTAACAGAAATGAAATATGGATGGTAGATCAATCATTCTACGATAAAACGCTTTTTTTTAAAGTGACAATGTCGTCGACTTATTTTTTCCGTCGAACATGCACAACGAAGTGCCTTTGATATTTTTTCCGACAAATATGGTTTTATTCTGAAAAACTTTACATCAAAATATGGTAAAATCCCCTAATATAAATTGCACGGAGGCAGAAAAGTGTCTAAAAGTTATTTAGAAATGAATGTCGCCGACATCGGGAGTGTTTTATATGAACTAATTATAGCCAACCTATGACCATATAACTGCATTACCTTTGCCTAACGCGCATATATATATATATATTTTTTTACCGAAACCAAGTTGCACAATAATAAAGAGAGTCAATGTTTTGTTACATTACAAGAAATGATGTCGTCAATTTCTAGTTAACCTCCGACTACATAAGATAATAAATTCAACTGTACTATCAGCTATTGCTGTGCCAATATTATACGGAGAGGTCATTCTATATTCATACTAACCAGACAAAACGTAAAAATCCTGCCTAATCAGAATTGTTTTATGGCTTAGGATACGGTTATTTTATTATTTAAAATGGGACATATAAGAGTTTAACTGCCGCGATCGTAATTATAGTATGTAGTTCCATTATAATCTTTTACGACACTTAACAATATGTTGATATATTATGTACAGAATGTTTGGTCTTGTTGATATACAGATAAATCCATTGAAACCGATTTTTAATCCTTATAATTCTTTAAAATTGCATTAAGGAATTAATTTATCTAACGTGTTTCTCAACTTCATATTTCTTGTGTATTTATTAGCGGGATTGACTGAACGTATGAATATTTTGTTTATTTTTACGTACGATTATTCCATAAACCATTTTCTGATTTTAATAAACACAATTAAGTTTTATATCAAGCTATAACCTTTTTTTCTGTATCAAACACAAGGAATGTTTTAAATTTAACAAATCATTTATGATAAATCACCAAACAAATAATTTATAAACTGATCGCTTCTTTCGATATTGAAAGCCGCCATCTTTGTTTACGTTGGTTACGGTAAAAATAGTTCGGTCAACGTCATTTATCCAAAAATAAAGTAAGTCAACTTCATTTATCAAAAAATAAATTTCGTTGAAAACCTCTACCGCAAGTAATCTCAACCAATGAAATAAACGTAAACGCAAATCATATTAGAATTATTTCCAGATCCAATGGTATATATCTATTCTATTTTTAGAACAATTGTTTTGAGTTTTAGCTTATTTAAAAATGGTATCGGAAGTTAAAAAAAGTTCCCTTCTAATGTAGAAACTACCCAAGGAGTAAAATCTAATAAAACCAATTATCTTTTTTGTTGTTTGTGCTTATAAATATATGAAATCGTGTTAGATATTAAAATTAATACTAACTCTGCGTGTTTTTTAATGATGCCGGTACCGGAAGTTTATACAAATGTATTTAAAAAATGCAAATATATTTAAAAAGAACACTTAACAAGACAATAGAATTGTATATTTGTGTTTTGTATAGAAAGTTAAAAAATCTAAATACATCGTCGCGATTCAACTTACCATGTTCTTTAAATAAAATTAGTGCTGATAAGGAGAAAAAATGTTTATCATCAAAAAGAGAAAACACAACACTTTTATTTAACAATTTCATATTTGGAGGTTGTCCTTTTTTTCAGATGAAATGGCATTATCAAGAGCCTAAATATGTAGACGGTATAGAGAGAAGAAAAAAAACTACGGATTCAAACTTCTTGAAGAATGAGAGAGAGCGAAAACGGACATCTTATGTTCCCAGTGAAACTCTTAATCCATCAGAGGCGAAAAAAGAAGAAAAGCTGTCAGTGAAAGGGTGAAAAAACATCATGAAAAAATCGTCGTACGAAACAAGTACAAAATGTACCGAACGATGAATAAAAGGAATAGGTCACACCAAATACCCGACAAAAGATAGGAACCTTATTTGTTGCTTTGCCATTTCAATGTAAAAAAGACATTCATCTGTTCCGAGAAAGGCATACAGAGAAATTGAAAATCTGAGAATACAGAACTTGAAACTTCAAAGAGAAAAGAAGACCACGCAAAGAAGAAAACAAAGACAAAATAACATAAAAACTAAAACAGCTTCATCCGGAACTCCCGATTCGGAAGTGACTGACACTCCAAACACAAAAAAGAAAGAAATGAGAATTCTAGGTCTTTGTCTAAAAAAGGAATGAGACAGTTAAAAAAAGACTTTGTTTTTCCAACGTTTTGAATAAATTTAAAAGGAGACTGACATCAAATCTTCTCATGAAGAACAGACTACAAGCTATCGCCAGGCGAACGTTTGGAAAAAGATGGAAAACCTGTCTATGAGTACTGGAAAAGAAGAAGTCTGAAGTAAAGAGTAAAGGAGGGAATTAAGCTTTGAAAGAAAAGGTACAGAATTTCATGGAACGCAAAGACAATTCTACGATAATGCCAGGCAAAAAGCTTAAGGACACAGCTGGAAAGAGGAAAAAAATAAATAAGGGGTACCAAATGGCTACCTTCATAATATACACAGAAAGTTTTGCTTAGAATGTGAAAATATCGAGAACGATGTTCTCAAAGATAAGACCAAAATTCATTTGCAACAGAAAAACAGGCCTTTGCTCTCGACACCAAAACATGACCTTAAAGTTACGCTCGCTCCATAACGAAGGTGTAAATGTTAGCAAAAACCCAGACGTCGTAATAAATGAGAAAACGAGTGAAGAAGAAAAAGGCACTGTGAAATACATATAATTGAAAAGAATAGTAGAAAATGGGAAGAATAAATGGCGCCAGGTAGAAGACACTGCACAAAAGGAAGACTTCGTTGAAAAGTTGAAAAGGAAACAGAAGAATTTATCTCGGGTTAAAGTCAAGTATAGTGAAATGAAACGAATGCGTGAAAATCTGGTGCGCATATTAGTATGGATGGACTTTGCCGAGAATTTCACGTGTTTTGCACGAGAAGAATATCAAACTGCTTATTTGACGGCTGACATGGTAACACATTGGTTGTGAACTTCCTGCTACTCATTCCAAATCACACATGAGCATAGTTGGCATTTTAAAAACACGTTCACATAATGCAGTTACAGTTCTTGACATGCTAAACGAGGTAATACCTATTGTGCAAACGCAATATCCGCAACTCCACATGATTCATTATTTGACTGACTCTCCCACTTCACAATATCGAAACAAAGCATTCTTTAACTTTATATGCAAGCATGAAACCCTTTTTCATACAAAAGCATCCTGGGATTATTTAGAGGCCGGACACGGTAAGGGGCCGTGTGACAGCCTTGGTGCTCCGGTAAAAAGGTCCGCTAACTCAGCTATTAAAAAAGGCAAAGCAAACATCAAGAGTGCACCGATTTCTACAAGTGGGCTACATAATCCGATGCAGAAAGCATTGTTACCTACTATTATGTATCGCAGACTGAATACAACGAAAGTGATAAAAAGTATCACAGAGTTGAATATAGGATTAAAAGCAGTTCCCGGAACAATGTGGGTTCATTCTTTCACATGATTATACTAACAACAGAGAACGAAACGAGACCGATACCGAGGCAGAGGATAGAGGCGAAACTGAGGTAGACAGTAGTAGGAACGAAGAAAAATGGTCAGCGAAAATACGCAAGTTAGACTAACAGTTAGCCAATATGTTAAAGTTACCGGTATATATGAGAAAAAGAAATACATTGGCATAGTCACGAAAGTAGATGATGAAGACTTTGACGCAAAAATAACTTTTATGAAGGAAAGTACGAAAACGAAGAACGCGTACGTGTGGCCTACGTTAAACGATGAAATATGGGTCAAATATTCGGACATTGTCTCCACAATCCAACAGCCAATTCCTATTGGGAAGAATATCTCTCGGCAGAGGATGCAAAGCTTATGTAATCTGAAAACTTGTCCCTGAAACAGTAGAAAATGTGCGTTTGAAAATTGATCCTTTTATTGACTATAGTATACGAACAGAATAAAAAATGGTTAAAGAAAACAAAATGTTACCTTCCGCTACCAAAATAATATTTGATTATTTTGTTTCATTAAATCGTTATCAACCTATATTTAGTAATCAAATCGACTTGAATTAATATAGAAAACAACGATAAGCACATACACACGAAATAAGATAATTTACTGTTTTAAGGTAATTTAGGTTAACTTTCGCTACAATTCAAGTACTAACTTTAACAAGAAGTACAAAAAATAATATGGTAAATATTGGAACCAAAATGGGTATTCAAATCAAAAACTATTGCAAAGTTTACTATAAAGCCAGCTAGAATTAAACAAAGTTGCAGTGGTAATCAATATTTTGAATGATATCAGCTGATTTAATTGATTACTGACAAAGAAAAATGATGGGCTTCATATGACTTTTTATAAAAATTGAACATTAGCAAATATCTCAAACCAGTATTATCATATAAACTAAAAACTCTTTTCCAAGCATTTTTATAAGTTTTTTTTATAAAGAAAACATGTATACTAAGCAAATATTTATAGTTTTATTGGGATAATCTCCATTTTAACCTCCGGTACATTGAAAACAGCAGGAAATATCATAACTTTTATATTATAAATAATTAAGGAGTACAATTTTAATATGCTTCTAAGTATCAATTAAACTATCAATGGAACACCAAAAAGATACATTATGCCATTAATTTTATTTTTACAATTTTTGTTTCGGAAAGGTAAAAAAATTGTAGAATGACTGATTTGTTGTTACTAGTATTACTAATTGTTGCCTGATTGACCAGAAATTAATTGTGTGTTAGCTTGGGTTGACAGCAGAGTGAATGAAACCATAATAAAGTTATGATTGTTGATTATAAAATAAAAATGAAAAGGTTGACATGTATTGCAAGACCTAGATTCTTGTCTAAAAAAATGCAGGAAGCCATAATCGAACTCAATTAACTTCTTATAGAGTGCCATGTTAATTGCATGAAAATCGGAAGTTTCTATCAACGGGTTTCAATTAACTTTTTCATTAAACATGTTAAAGTGGCTCATTTATTGGTGTAAAAATAATATATTAACACCTGTTTCCTTTAAATATACATGAAGAAATATCAATCTGTTATTTCCTTTATAAGTTATTGAGGTAACATTTACATTTATTTTATCTAACAATATCTGTGCTAGTTGCTAGTCATTCTCAGCCAAAGTATTTTTCGAAATACTTGTTATCTTGTTATACCGTGTCATCACACAGCGGTTTTCATATTGAGCTGTTGTGGGCAAAGATTTCATCTGAAGTTTCTCAGTATGTGTATATAGTTCTTGAAATTGGTAACAGTGACTTATCTACAAGTACAACTTCTGTTATTTTTCAGCATTTCCAGATACTTTTGAACAACATTCGCGAGAAAAACACGAGGTTTGCATAATATGGTTAAAGGTGACACAAAAGGTACAGACCTATTTAGTGCCAGTTTGCCGAAACCCAATTTGCCGTTCCCAGATTGCCGCGTCCAATTTGCCGTTTCCCAGATATGTGACCGTTTAAGAACAATCTGCAAGATGTATACATGAATGATCGTACATTTTGTATGTTTGTGTATGCATTCTCAGTAATATTGATGGGAAAGATGTGAAATTGGTTGGTTAATTTCAGTAACTTAATGCTATACTTTTTGAAATTTTCTTTTTGTATAAATTAATTTGTGCCAATCACTTATTAATCTTTAAAAAAAAATGCAACACAAACAACGACCCAAGCTAATAATTTATATTTGTGAAAGATCACTGAAAGTATTTGTGATTAATTTTTCTAAGCATCCATAATTGTCGGTAAAGTTCATTGAATTATATCTTAAATTTACTTCATTTTTTCTGAAATGAAAAATACCATCATATTATTGATTGATAATAAATCAGTGGACTGGAGTATACCATTTCTGGAACATTTTACAGGATAACCTTCAAGGAGATTTTACCAATCATTCTTTTCATTGGGTACTTGAAGACGCCAGTGTTTATTCTGGCGTAACTAACATCATTTGTGAGGGCATGAACACAGTCATTAGGCGTTTGCTCAGATTGCGGGAGGCCCTCTTGACAGTGTCCTGCTTGCATTCGATTATTTACAAAACTATTATGTTGACGAACTTCTTCGTGGTTCGTGGTTTTTGCGGTGTGGGAACATTGAGACTTAAATTACGTCACACATTTGCATCAATAGACAAAGAAGATGTAAAAATACCCCAACATGTCATCCAGACAACTGAAATCGTTAATATAGTTAAAGCAGAGATGTTGAAAGATGCTGACATCACCAACACTAAAAATCACATCACAGTTCCTTCTAGCTGTCATATCGATAAATCAGAACGATCGAATCCTTCTTCTCAACGTACCCTTGACATTACACTGATACGGGAGAAGAAAATACACACCGTACCAGAAACGAGTGTATTTATTATTGAAGGTTCCAATGGAGACAAATATACCGTTCAATGATATCAGAAAGAAAAATGCATTTGTCCTTCACTCGGAACACGTATCACATCATGGCAGCAAGGCTCAGCATTGGTATTAAAGACCTTTCCGAGAAAAATTTTAAACGTCACCCATTTACGTTAAAAGACCAGAAAACGTCCAAACTAAAAGGCTGGGAAAAAAATTCCAAGACCATGTGACAGTGACGATATCTCACTGATACCAGCCCCCAACAAGCTGCAAAACATGCTTCATTTGTTTGTTCAACGCCACAACATTCGCCAAAAGACATTATTACAAATCGATCAATTTTGAAAATTTGACTACATCAACATCAAGAAAAAGAATAAAATTTGAAAGTCCCTGTATAAAAGGAGTTCCGGAAACAACTTAATTACATTACCGACAACATCATTCAACATTGATAAAAAGTCGTCGAATCCTATTGCGAAACAGACATACAAACATAACTTATTCCTTGCTTTACCAAGTCGCAATCGCCAAATTCTAAAGCTAACAGGCGCATAAGGATTAAGTTTAACAAATGCATTTGGTATTTAAAGCAAAAAAATGACATACTGTTAGACAAAAACTCAGTTGCCTACCCATCAGTTATGCCAAACAATTGATAAAATCTCGGTCCCCAATATAAAAGGTTTCCAGTTTAAAGGGTATTCTCAGTTGCTAAAAGAGGACAAATGGGAATATGCGATACCCATGAAGCAAGTATCTCATCTAAATGTTCAGACCCACCACACTGGACATGATCATTGGATAACTTCCGTTTGTGGCGACAAGGGCAATATTTATCTTTTGGACAGCAAAAATTCAGAAATTCAACTCGCAATATATATCACAAAGGCACGAACCGTATATACATCACAATTTCTCATATTCAACAGCAATCCAATAGTATAGACCGTGGACTCTATGCAATAGCAAACATGACGGAATTTGATTTTAACAGTTATATCGGAAATGATGAAATTAGGTACAACGAGAGTGAAATGAAATTACACTTATTAAAGTGCTGGCAACAACACTACCGACAAAGATTGTAAAATTTAGTTAAAAGAAAAAAAACAACCATTCAAATCGAGACAGATTGTATAGGCAATTGCCGATTACCTAATTTGTTCGACAATATGGTCAGTTGCGACACTTGTAGTAGTAGGATACACTACGCCTGTGTTTTACATTTTGTGAAAGGGAACTAAAGAAAGTTATTGCGGCGCTTCTTCATTTTTATGTTACCATTGCAAGTGAACTATTTGTTATTGTTGTTTGGTACTTGAATACTTAATGTGTCATGTTACACATTTTACCCCTAACAAATTAATATATAAAAAATATAACATATCGTGAAATCAAAATCATTTTCCTATATCCTGCACAATTATACAATAAACTATTTTTCCACCACAAATTATGGGAATCAACCCACAAACAATATAGTTATTACACAAATGTATTTTGGGTACGGCAAATATTGGTACAGGTTACACAAATTACTCCGGACCCACAAGTCTTATCAGGACAATGCAGCGTGGTTTAAATTTCATGACTTTAAAGGTGTTCAAAATAACAAATCTGTCACAAATGTTTTTTAATTATAATTTATTGTTAATTCTATTTGCCTTTTTAAATTATAAAATATAGTTTTGAAGAAAAAATTAATGACGAAAAAAAAACAAAAACAAAAAAAAACCATTAAACAGCATAATATAAATGCGCATCTCCATTTCTAATTAAATAAAAAATATAAATAAAAAGGAATGGACAAAAAACATTTGTCCAATTTTAAAAAAAAAATAAAACATCATAAAAGTGTTTTTAATATAGCTTGCAATATTGTTATATTCTGCTTTTAATGATAGTCAAGACTTTATGTGACCTTGTCGTAGCTGTAGCATTAATTTAACGATGTCCTGCATGCAACAGATCAAATCCAAAAGTACAGAAACAGTTAACTGGTACACTTCTGCAGCTATTTTAAACAAATTTGAGAAAATTAGTCAAATATATGGCATATAAAAATGTTATAATGTACTAAGTTAATAAACCAAAATATTTACCCAAGGCTTCATGTTCTATTGCCTAAAGACAAATGCTGACGGCAGTAGATCACTATGATGTTCGTAGTACCGAACAAAACTACTTATATTGCCCGAATAGATATCAGGCAACCTTTGTACCTAATGCATGTGTATTTTTGCACAGACAAGAAAAAGTTAACTTAAAAAAGCTAAAAACATATTTTCTTCTCAAATTGATCAGCAATACAATTTATATTGCTGTTAAGGCTAAAGTTGACAAAAGTTTCAACTCAACATGTACTATCAATATGATCGTGTGATTATTTCAAGTTGTTCTAAACGCAATGAATAACATAAATACATGTATCTGAATAAGATCATCAATATTGTAAATTCTACTTTCTGATCGCGTAAAGCAGCATAAACAAATTTCAAACATAAGAATAACTCGCTATTCCTCAGCTTCTAAAGGTTGCTTAGTAATACATATTGTCGTCTAAAATTTCCTCAGAATTTTCATTTTCGAAGATTAGAGAGCGACCCTCTCATTCAGTATTATTTATCGTCTGAATGCCTGTTTGAATTACCATTCGGAATGTCAATGAAAATAAGTTGGGCATGCCATGAAAATCAATTAACAAGCATGACCAATCAGAATAGAGGTTAAAGGTTAGCAGGCAATAGAACATTCTTGTCACAATGTTTCTTGCAGAGCGGTTCACAGATAAATGTTGTTTAAATATGAATGAAGGCTTCAGAAAGCGTGAGCATTTGTGCCTACATTTTAATTATTAAACTGAATTTATCAATGGCTTACTGACTCATCTGGGCAAAATAAAAACCGCTTTTAGAGACAATAACGTTTGCCATTACGGTAATGAGTTGGAAACTGCCCTTTTGAATGTGCATGACTTTGCTCGTAAAAACCTCAATATAGCAAGCAATACAATATAAGCGAGCGTAGGACTATCAATACAAACAAAGAAATTTATGGAAAAATGACCAGATTTGGTATAATTAGTGTCAAATGAATGCGGGGGTTAATCCTAAGTTTCAGATGCCTTGGCATATGCTATATGTAGTAACAGATAGGCTGAATAACGTTTTGTATAAAATTCTGTGAAATCAAAAGTCAACGTGCACGACTAAGGTTGTTCACATGACAAATTAAAACTGTATCTTAGTGACCAGATCTCAACATGGTTTAAATTGACTTACTGGACTTTGACTGATGGTGACTTTAAGTACTTGGACTGGTAAAAATTTGAACTCGTCATGCTGTTTATGCTTTGATTGTTAATTGTTTGATATACTATGCATAAGTCAAAAGTCACCATAACAAATTTGGCCTGAATATAACTTAATCAACTGTCGAGATCGGCCTTTGTTTATACCGAATCATTTCATTGTTTGCTCTATTTCGTTAAGATTACGTTGTTAGCCCTGCCTTATTGGGAACCGATATATTTGCAGGATAGTTTACTAAACTGGAAAGGTGTAGTCCATGCAATGTTTTTATTTGTAATTCGCCCAACTATAGAAATAATGAAAATTTCATATCCTAAGGCTAAATCGATATTTGTCTTGCATTAGGATATTATGTTTAAATAGAGGTGTATTTGTGAGCACCATTTATTACAATGACACCCGACTTTTTCTACCAATCCCCGCAATTGAGAAAATCCCTTTAAACGCCGGAACAACCAGCATGGGTACGATGTCTAACAGGAAGACATGTTTTCAAAACAGCACGGATCTTAGAGGTGAGCAAACAGAAGAAAGTTAGAAGACAAAACGACCACCAAGACGGAAAAACACATTTTTGTTAGTAATCCCTAATGGCGAGGTAGTTAATATTAAAGGAGACTTAGTATAGAGTGCCATATCTAGGAGTGTAAGATCAGTGGGCTGAGCAAAGGTCGGAAAGTAGAAGGAAAGCAAATTCTGAAAACTCCAGAAAAAGGTCAAACAAAAAATGATCAGCAAAGAAAAAGGAATGATGATACTTCAAAATTGGAAATTCTTTGTTTTGAAGAAAGTAATCCAGAGCAATTCTAGTACTGATAATGATGGAGTTAGAACTGAAGTATAACAGTAGTACTAAAAATGTACTCATTCAACGTTTGTAGGAAGTGGACTAGCATTTTCACGATCTTTAATATTGTGCTGAGTTGTAAAATAATCTATTAAAAAGCACAAGCATGTATACAATTATCATGACTGAAACTGTACCGTACAGCGCAGCGTGACCATAGATCGTTGTCAAATACTTTGTTAATTTATAATTGTTTATGTTTTAGTGATAATAATGTTGAGCTGATGTTATCATTTCATTGTTGTCACAATGGTCGACTGAACGGGTGACTGTGTCTCAAATAATATTTGTTAGTTTGTTTGATGGTGTTTAACGCCAATTTCAGCAATTTTTCAGCTATATCATGGCGTCCAGTTTTTATTGGGGGAGGAACCCGGAGTACCCGGAGAAAACCCGACCTGCGGTAGGAAAACTGGCAATCCTTGTCAATTAAGATTGGAGTCGAGTACACCCTGCCTGCAGTGAGAATCGAACCCGCAATCTCAGTGTTGACAGACCACGTGATCAATAGTAGACGAACTACCTTGACCAATCGGCCACCGAGGCCCCGTCTCAAATAATGAGATATCTGATTATAGATAGGAACAGTATATACCTTTTTGATAGTTTAAGTGTTAATGAAAATCCCAAATTATGTCGGAAGTTATTTTTCATTGTCCCATAGATCAAATATCTGTTTAACAATGGCGGATGCTTAAGATGCTAAACGGGAATTCCTATATGACGTTTTGACGGTTTCAAATGTTGCGATTGGAGATTAAATATATCTAGATCGATAGTTAGAGATGTATGAAAATTCTTTCTTAGTTGCAAAGTTAGTATAAATTGTTTAAAATGCGCATTTAACTTATTTTTGAGACGGTTACTGACAAACATGATTGTTTCAATATTAACGTAACCTGTGGGAGACCAGACGTTACATGATGAGGGTAACGGTGAAGTTATATGGATTACGGTAAAATGTTTCGGTGACGTTGACGTTACTGTATTAATTGACGAACAATATTGGTCAATGGCGATTGTACCAATGTTAAGTACCATATATGAGGGACAGTGACGTTAACCAAATAGTTAACGTGACAACTATATTCATTCTGAGGGGATAGCATCAACACCAACACACCATAATTTAAGTAGCTTAGTGGTAAACAGCAGTGACAGGTCTAGAAAAACGGAATACCAATCTCAGGATCTTGCATTACATATAAGTTGTGCATTGTATACACCATCGCCGTAGTTGCTGGAATGTTGCTATCGATTAAAAGCTGACATTTCAAAAGCTGACGTCATCACGTTTCTCGTTTGTAAGTGTTTTCGAGTCTCCTTTTCGGAGTAGGTATAAGTAAGAGGCCGATCTAAGTGTTTGTTGTTCTCGTTATCTTCAAGTTCGCTACGTTTTCGGTGCTCTCTTTAACTTCCAGATGGGGATATAATAAATGCAGGTAGTAACCGAATTTAGCATTGTTATCGATTTAGCGGAATGTGATTAACAGGTCTCGGCCAGTGTCTTTTCTTTTTTAAAGCGGCCTTCTAGGAATTCGTAATAGTTCAAAAACAGGTTAGCAAGGAGAGGAACACAATTTGTACCAATTTGAATACCAACAGTCTGTTGAGAAACAGGTCCTCCAAACATGAGAAATAGGTTGTCAATCAGAAGATCTAGCATTTGACACATTTCATCATTAGTGCATTTATCTAATTTCGAATCGTTGATGACGAAGTAAGTTCTGTCATAGATAATTACCAGGTATTTATATCGTCTCATATTTTATTGTAAAGGCAGCGTTTAATAAGATATAGCTTGGTTTTAGTCCCTATATAAGGGATGGTTGTAACATTATATTCAAAAGAAATACAGACCTTAAGACGTCTATCAGGTCTTTTGAATTGTTTAGTATTCATATTTAATTTATGCCACTCCTGTAAAAGTAGGTGTCACTGTAGCCCTGTTTTAATTGTTGTTCAAATATTGGTCAGTAATTTCGCAAATGTAAAACTGTATTAAAAAAAATTGGAATCCAATACAAGGAATAGAGATCACAATTTTTACTTTGATATGGAGACTTAATGTAAAAACCAATTTGTAGTTTTCAGGAGTCTCCTCTTTTAAAAGCACTGTGGATGTGAAAATAGGATTACCAAGTACACTCTTTAATATACTCAATTCACTAAATAAACACTATATAGTGCGTCTTACATATAAAAAAAATATAGTTGTAAGGAGCCTTATCTGCTGGCACAACACAATATTTTTCAAATAAATCGGTTTTAGCAACTTCAAGATTTATGAAGACGGTATGATGTTACGGTCATAGACATGCATTCTAAATCGACCGATTCTCTTCTTACTTTGGGTAAGTCATTTTTGATTTTTTTGTCTTTGTGTTTTGTTTTTTTTTATAATATTTTTTCCTTTCTAGGTTATGTCATTTGTCTTTATCTCTAATTATATTTTTCACATTTCTATGGTTTCCGATATTTGTTTCATACACGTTTTTTTTCTGCATAACCTATCATCTCTATCAAATACACAAATTAAGGACCATTAATTTATATAAAGATATAGATACACTCGAAAAAGTTAAACAAATTCAAATGTATAACCCGCCTATTACGAATAACTTAAATTGAATTGTTATTAGAAGGGCTATTACTGACTGATTGTCTTAACGTCTATCAAAATATGTAAAGTAGTAATGTATTAACAAAATAAATCGCAAATAGTTTTTTTCTACGGAAAGGCGTTATGGCGAAGACATTTAACTATAACGTATTTGTTGCAAATTCTACAATATCTTAATATAGCCTAGGTTAAATAAATACATCATATGGTTCATTGCAATATTTTCAATATTTACAATGCTCCTTTTCAAAATCTGATGTCGTTTACGTAGGCAGAATTACACTGAATTTAACATATACTGTATGTCGTAAAGTTCAATCAGTCTTTTTCTCCCAGACAATGCCTATATTCGATGTAAATTGGTAACAACTGAAGTTGGTTTAGTTGAATTATTAACGTCATTACTTCAACTTCTTTTCCATCGACATTTAGCTATCAGGGACGAATAGTTGGTATAAATATCAGATATCTATAATAATACACATTAACGCCTTGCGTACTAATTCATGTAAATCTGATGAAGTGATGCAAATTGTTCTTTGTTTCTTTTTTATGGGTTTTACTCATGTACAAGGAAATGAGAACGATAAATAAATCTCTCATTATTTCAGCTTCCATTTCACTTACGTAGTATTTATTTCTTTGGGAAAATTTCTCCAAAATGATTTATGAGAAAATGGCATGGAAGTCGTTCAATCTTTTGTTAAGCAGTCAAAACCTATGTCATTTCTTGTTAAACCGTCTTGCAAACCAGAAGTGTTACAACAGTGATCGAAAATATGTTCTATCAAAATTTACCAAAAAGGGTTCTGACAACACCTAGCAAGGAGTATCATCTATCCGCAACCTGAGAAAGCGTTGGGCAACTCTGTGGGACGATACTATGGTATAAACCCCTTCACCTCTGGTATTAGATCCATAGTTCAAACTTAATTATTATATTTAATACCGAATTCATTTTTTGAGGGTACTTACAGATTATTTAAACCCTTTTGTCTTTCATTGTTGTTAAAGTTTGAGTAAACAATTTGGTTTCGTTTCAGAAAGTAGCATGCGCTTATAAAATATCATTTAGCTTCCAATGATTTATCGCTCATCATTTCAGTTGCTCGATATTTACATTTAAAATAGTGTTTGACGGTTATTTAGAAAGAGTGAACGAAAAATGCTCGTATATTTCCGTATTAATTTGATAAAATTGTCTTCGACATACTAAAGTACACGCTGATTATTGAATAATAAACATATTTCAGATACTGATTACGAAATGAACAAATAGTTTTTTTCCATTTGTTTCAATTAATATTTGCTACATCGTCAAATCTACAAATGGCAATTAATTTGAAGAAAAATTGTTTTGATTGCGGCATAAAACTTCCATTAGCATATTGTAGTTAAATTGGAAATTTAATAGGATTGAAGAGTCTTGATTTGTTTGGATGTCGTTCAAATTCCGAATAAGAGCAGTTCAGATATGCTATGGACATGATTTACATATGTTTAACTTCATTGTGGTGGTTATATTAGAGGAAACGCGAAAAATATTGCATTTATTATTATATTATGACATTACAGTTCGGTATATTTCGTAGGAGTTTTACAATTAAGCTACTTATTATACAAATGCGACCTTCAACAAAACCCAAAGGACGTGTAAATTCCGCGTTAAATGTGTTTTCTAACATTAGATGAAAATATTAATGTCTTTAATTTTGTAAAAATAATATATTGTTCAAAGCAAACGTTTTGTTAACTGCATTCCACTATTTCAACATGTCTATTTTAACATTGACAGTTTCTTTTATTGATTTTACCTCTTGGCAATACTTACATGTCCTTTTCTATTTCTATTAATTCCCTAAGAATGCTCATAGTTTGAAATTTTAAGTACAGGGATTAAGCTTGCATAACTTTTTTCTGAATCCTGTATGTTTTTCTTTGTATGATTTATTTTGTGCATATGATTGATACATATGTATTTAAATTAATAAAATATGTTTAAACTACATGTAAGTATGGTTTTTATATCCGTGTGTATATTCAATCGGCAGTTATAGTAAATTTATCATGTTTTGGGTTAAACATAGTTGAAAGACGTTTCACACTTTCTTTTTTGCAAAAAACGTTATTAAGTCTTACCATACTTAGACTTTAAAATTACTAACTAGTAAATGGTTCCTGGACAAAATAAATTGTAAATTTGTAAAGAACGACATTATACTCATTTTTCGCCTTAGTTTCAGATCATGTCTACACATTATTAACATCCGTAAACTGCGTATTGAGTGATTTGCATTATATTTTGGTCCTTGTTTTCTATTCAGATTATGTTACCTGATACAATATAGCGCTTATTCACATTTTAAAAGATTTGGAAGAAAATACATTAAGGCGGAATGTCTATATCATGCACAAAAGACGGCGATCTACTGGGTGTGACAGTCATTCAAGATGACATGTAACACTCACATTTCACGTATTTATTAAAAAGGCGTTTAAATAATTAAATATTTAAAATGTTTAAAAAGAGTGCAGACAATATTCAAAAGAACGGGGGAAACAAACTATATATTGTCATTGTATCATTGTTACCTGCAAGTCTGGCATTTTCGTGGTGCAAATAATATCAAACGAAATGGAAAAGCTCAAGAAATAGCTCTTCGTGTCTATAGGTGGAAACGATATCTAAATAAATGAATAATTAAGAATAATCTTCAGTTTCCTCGCTGGGTAATGCTGTAGCTACAAAACTGGTCACTCGTATTAAATGGTGGACCCCATATTAACACTTACCTCAGTTGTAATATTTCGACACAGGCTACAAATAGCCAGTTAGGATCATATTAGGTTGATTGGAAGATAGACTGCATGTTAACTTCTTGTTATATCAGAATAGTGCGATATAGTATAAGATGTTAATATCTATATGACGAAAAGGGGATGTAGATTTTTGTCTTAGTAACGGATTTATAAAATATATGGGAAATTTAAAAAAAAAAAACTCGAAATTGATGTCACACTCATTTTGTTCAAGATACACAATTAGAGCATTAAAAACATAGTTCACAAAGTATTATAGCGACCTTGGCGGTACGATTGAAGTGAAAATTTATTTCAATACTTAATATTTAAACCTTGGACAACAGACACAAGTAATAGCTGGCGAACCTTTACTATGGCGTTTTATGACGAAGACGTTGATCAAATTAACGGTTTATTAGTAACACATATTAATAGTATTCTACTTGTGCGTATCACTGGTCAAGCACTATTCTCAATTATATACAAACTATGCATAAAAAAACCCCATGTTCTTCTTTCGGCAAATAAGAGAAATAGATACTTCCATCTATCAATGTGTTGACTGACGTAACTGAAATATATTTATTGCATCATTGCAATACAAGTAGCTTAGTATTTTTCATCCCTTTTAGTCTTATTTGTATTTATTAAAATAATAACCTTGAATTTTATCTTCCTGTCAAAGAGATAATCCGCTTGACCGTTTTAACTTCGTAACTTCATTAACCTTTAGTTGGTTTGTAGTTTTTATTGGAGTATCAAGTACTCAGGGACTCAAAACACGACTGAAGACAATTGGAAGTTAAGCTCAATTTATACGACCCGAACATGATTGTTACGTCACACTCATTTAACGACATCTAAACTCATTTACGACAGTGCAACAAAAATGAACGTCGAGTGGATTTGTGTTTCTGACTAAGTGGAACAATGAATACATTATTCGAATGGAATGACGTAATGTTATGAAACTTAAAATATAGTAAAATTTCCACTTGGATTAAATATTCAGAATAATTTTCATGGAGAGCAATTAACTCCAACATGGCTTAAAGGTAAGAAACGTTACGACACACTTTTTAAATTTCATTTGCAATTTGACGTTTTTCCCTTATAATGTATATTTGTGGATAATGAAAACAGTATAAATGTTGCAAATCATTAGAAATACCAATGAACAATTATTTAATATAAGTTATTTGAAATAGTTATGTTGAATATTATTTTTATGACAAGAAAACCTGTATGCTTAAAACACACATGCAAAAGAGCAACTAAAGCCGTATCCCCATACTGTAAGCTTGACCAGACTTCGTAACAAATCAACGACTACAGTAATCAAGGGTTTGAGAATGTA
This sequence comes from Limnoperna fortunei, assembly GCA_944474755.1. NCBI lineage: Eukaryota > Metazoa > Mollusca > Bivalvia > Mytilida > Modiolidae > Limnoperna > Limnoperna fortunei. The sequence goes on along the minus strand of OX104113.1, from coordinate 92,382,001 downwards.
GCATATTACAAAACTTGCTACGTTCCCCCACTTTAAAAACTAAACGTCCCGCACAGGCAATAATAAAAAACAGGTACATTGCAATACAAATTAACTTAATAACAACAACATAAGAACAATCAGTCCAATCAAATTGTACTTCAACGAATACTGTTTCCGTTACATCATCATCTTCAGAATCACTATTGTCATCCCAACTTATTTCATTGTCCATATTGGTCACATTACCACTTATATCCGTGCTCACAATGTTTTCAACGCAATTAATTCCGGTGATCACATTATTGTTTTCATCACTACTTATTTTACTTTCAATATTGTTCACTTCACAACTAATTCCAGTGGTCACAGTGTTTTCAGCACAACTAATTACAGTGTTCACATTATTTTCAGTATAATCATCAATGTTGTCCTCCTCATCACTGATTTCAATGAAAATATTATCTTCTTGCTGACATCTACTGTTCTATGTCACATTCCTCTTTTGCATCACCTGTATCGGTAGATTTGTCGCTACATGGCAACGCTAAGTAAAGTTCTCCAATGTCTACATTCATTCCAAAATCCTTCAGTTCGGGTGACCCTTGGCATTCTTTGCTGAATGTTAGGTCAGCAAACCCTGTTGCGGAAAGGCATTACACAGTTCCATCAGGGATAACCACTTTCTCCTCTTTTCTATCACTGCCATAGCCATATGGGAATACAGAGCCTGTGTTCTACCTTTTCCAACAGCCCTGAGCCATATTGTGAATGTCCTTTACAAGTTTTGTCCCTTCACTCGTACCGAATGCACTAGAAGGTGCCAAAAACGTTTCCATTTTCTTTCTTCGGTAATGTCTACAGCCCGTGGAAGACTTAAATGGCTACGGTCTTTCTTTATTGGTAGGAAGTCCAGCGCCTTATGTGAAAAATCCTTCGCAAAGTCAGTGTTAAATTTTATCTTCTTGCGACTGGGAGTAGGAGGCCTAGGTAAAGGGGAGACTATTCTCCTGGGAGAGGTGAATAGTATCCTCTTAACTGGTGACACCTCCAACGAATGGTCCTCATACCCCAAAGTAATGCTCACTGGTGACTGTAGGGGGTCAATGGCATCTCTGGAGTCCGAACCCTTTTTTCTGCAGTTTCTTCATACTAAAGGTTTTAACCCTAGGTATAGCTGTTGGCACTGGCTTGCACGGGGATGGCTGTATTGTCATTATGGATAAATTCATGCCCTCTTTTATGCCATGCGTCGTCCTCTGGTGATCAATCGTCTGTTGCCTGGAAGCTTCTGTACACATAAATGTGCATTTGTCGCATTTTATCACTTTCTTTGGTTTAGTCCGCACATGCCTCATCAATGTTTCTTTACTTCTATAGGGGCCCCACACTTTTTGCAGTCATACATCTGGAGCCCCGTGCGGGATCCGGGTGGCTAAAAGAATAGACCGCAGTCGCGCTAGCTTGTCGGAAAAGGCGACTAAATAGCGCCCAGTACCCTGACCGGCGTGTCAGGTCGGTTTGCCTAAAGACCGACTGGGATGTGTGCCCCAGGTGGTTGAATGGGGTACCCCTGGCAAGCTGGGGTTGTCAGGCCATAATACGGAAAACCTGACCGCAAACCATATTAGTGCACCGTGTTGGGAAAAATGCCACGTTCCTCGCACGTTAAAGAACGCTGCTGTAGTATTCGCTATGAGTAGGGATTTCGATCCCGCTACAGGAGGCTAAATTGCCCGACCCTATCCATCCTCCCATTTGCCAGTGGCAATCTAAAATCCGTTACCCATATTTTTCCTTGTGTCCCATCCCATTTTCATTCATCATCATTTCATGTTCATTTTATCATCCATTTCATGTTCATCGCCTGAATATAGCTGAAATATTGCTGCTCGGGCGTTAAACACCATAAATCAATCAATCAATCAATCATACATCTGGAAGTGGTTAAAAAAAAATTAAAAGTAAAATAATCTAATTCATTGTTTCAATCATCTGACCAGAGAAAGTTATGCTTCCTTCAGCTAAACCTAATGTGTGTGTTTTAAGTCATTTAATCATTTATTTATACATGTATTATGTTTTGTTTATAATTTATTTTGTCATCCTGTGTTTAATGTTTATTTTCATGACGAGCAATCCATCATGCAGTGCCATGTTCCTTTCTGAACTAGTTATCAATTTCATTAAAAGAATGGCTTAAGTATATAATGATGTACAACAGTAATTCAGGATAGTGGAGTCGAATCTTATATAGTACATCAGAGATGACTTCTACAATTATGAAAAGGCCATCCCATTGTTTTTTGTAATTAAGAACTGACATTCTTTTGTCTTATTGGAACATGCAACCACACAGCGTCCCCTGTTTGATACTAATTTATTCGTATGTCAAATGACAGTTTCTGTTTATCACTGTCAAAAGAAATATTTTCCCTAGCTTTTGTGTTTTTTTAACATAGAAGTTAGCAGCCTCAGTTTCATTTTGAAAATCATCTCTTTGAGGGTGTGGACATCATCAGGTCTACAGGTAGTTTTATCTCACATCCTAGCATCATCATTAAAGGTGATAGCTTTGTAGACTCGTGTTGCGATGATCTGTACGACACCAAAGCCTAGGGGAGTTGTTCGTCCCAATCTCTCTGACCCCTTCTGACATATTTACTACCAATATCTTCTAGGGTTCTATTCAACCTCTCCACACCATCACTCTGTGGTCTAAAGGCAGTTGTCCTCGTGTTGTCAATCTTAAGTTTTTCGCATAACTCCTTAAAAAGTTTCGATTCATATTGTCTCCCCTGGTCAGTGTGTACTTGTAGTGGAACACCATATCTACAGACAAATGTTTTAAGAAAACTGTCAAACACAATTTCTGCTTGAATATTGGTTAGGATAACGTTCAGATAATTTAGTGAAATACTCAGAAACAATTAGTTCATATTTATTGCCTTTGTATGATTAGGGTATAGGGCCAATCAGGTCTAAAGCGACTCTTTCTTATTAGGCCCCTACATAATATTGTTTCATTTTTGCTTTTAGCTTTTCAAAGGGCTGTTTGCGTGCATTACATGTATTGCAATATTGTACATGTATATGCTTCATGACATCATACTTGTAACTTAGCCAATAGAACGTATTCTGAACACTCCCAATAGTTTTGTTTATTCCAAGATGACCACATTGTTTGTCATCATGAACCATCTAAAGTATTTCCTGGATTAATGTGTTTTAGTTGTCTTCAGTTATGGAATAAATCTACTTGCGATATAAGACATCATTCTCTAGTATTATTCTATCCCATTGGGACCAGTACTTTTAAAGTATTACACTATGTTGAGATATCAGCCCACTTGGTTTCTCTTTTAAATTTTTATATAACTCTCGAAATTGCTTGAGAACTTCGTCGCTGTTTTGCGCTTGTGAAATGTCCTGGCTAGTTTTACTCTGGATCCATCTACAAACATCATCATCATCAACCAACTCTTCTTGAGGTGCTTTCTGTGCCCTTCTGCAAGACTCGTAGTCTAGTTGGTCTCATTCTTTTTCATTTTCCTTCAGAGCATGGTCTTTGTGACAAACCGTCAGCGTTTCCATGTTGTTTGCCAGGCCGGTGATGCACTTCAGAATTGTACGTGTTTAATAGGTCAAGCCACCTGGCCATCTGCCCTTCGAAATTTTATACCTTAAGAGCCATGTAAGAGCTCCATGATCAGTTCGAACAATAAATTTAGACCTATAGAGGTAGTGACGAAATTGCTTTACACTCATTATGATTGCTAAAAGCTCTCGCCTTGATACACAGTATTGACTTGGGCTCAACTTGTTCTTTGCCATTACTTGTTTTTTTGCCATCTAAAAGTTGTGATAAAACAGCATCTATGCCATACCCACTGGCATCAGTGTCCACAGTAAAAAGTTGCGACATGTCCGGAAAACCCAATATTGGTGCTGAAACCAAAGCACGTTTTTAACTCGGTAAAGATTTCTCACACATGTCTGTCCAATTAAATGAACAGTTTTTCTCTGTTAATTTATGCAACTTTTTTGCTATCGAGCCAAAGTCTTTAAGGAATTTTCTATAATAGGAACATGTCCCTAAAAAACTGCGAATATCCCTGACAGATGTTGGTCTAGGCCACGATTTAACTGCGTCTAGCTTCTTTGGATCAGCTGCAATCCCTTCAGCTGAGACAATGTAACGCAAGAATGACATTCGTCTTTGAAACAATGTAGACTTATCAGGGGACATTTTAAACCTTCCTTAGAAATTCTTTCTAAAGCCTCATTTAACCGAACTAAATGTGACTCAAACGAGTATGAGAAAACAATAATGTTATCCATGTAAATGAGACAGGTCCTATAATTAAGGTCTGCAAGTACATATTCCATTAGCCGTTGAAATGTTGCTATCCCATAACATAACCCCATAGCCATCACCCTAAATTGAAATAATCCTTTCGTACCGGTGAACGCTGTTTTTGTTTGTCATTTTCGTCCATTAAGACTTGGAAGTACCCGCTTGATAAATCGAGTACACTGAACTAAGTAGAACCCCTTTAAGCATCGAGTGAGTCATCTATTCTTGGTAAAGGATATTAATCTTTGATTGTGAGATTATTAACGGATCTCATGTCTTATTCTTATTGAACCATCTTTCTTGGTTACTGGGACTATGTTTGAAGCCTAAAGACTTGTTGAAGGTTCAATACTATTTCAATCAAGGAGATTAGCTTTGCCGATATTTATTTTGTGCTTAACGGTATTAGTTTTACCCAGGCCACCTTTGCTTCTAGAAAATGTTTGCTCATTTTGTTTTAATAGGTCGTGTAACTACTTCTTTACTGAAAAACATAGTCCTTTGTGCAATTAACACATGCCGTTAGCTGCTGGACATGATTCGTTATGCCATATGCAAAACATGAAACAATGAAATAAAAACCTTGAGCAAAATAATACATTACACTCACAAACATTTATAAAGTGTTTGCGAATAAAACCAGTTTTATTGCATTTATTCAAAGCCCTTCAAGGTTCATGTAGACTTATACGAAATACAAAACGTCCTAGGGATGAAGTGGACAAAAATATAGTGCTCATTTTAGTATGGCAGTAAAGTGGCACATCCTTTATCTAAGAATGTGGTAGATTTTATATAGCAAAAAACAACGATAAAAAAGTATGTGAATTAGTTAAAAATCTGACTAATTCCTGTAAACAGACATGACAAAAAGTGAATTTAAGGCTATATTTGGCGACATGTCCATTTTAAAAATATCTTTTTTGTATCCACCGATAAACCTAACATATCAAGAAAGCCAAAGAAGGTTTCGTGAAAGATTATAACACGATGTAGAAAAATATGAAGAATTTTAACAGAAAATGAAACAACGGCCAGAAAGCAGCTTGCAAAATTACCTTAATTGACACCAAATCAGAAAGAAATAAAAGAAGTCAGAGAAAATATTTGAGACAACAGAAAAAGAAACAGAGATCAAGAAAGAAAGACTGAAAAAAGAACTTACACCGCCATCTTCGCAATCTACACCCACAACCATCTAGACAAAAGAAACAAAAGTAAACGTGAAAGAAAAAGGATGCAAAGTGCTACAGAAACAAGAACTCCCTACAAATGAAACTTGATAGTACCAACAAAAAGCTGGCTATGTACAGGAAGAGAATACTAAGAATGACAGATGCATTAAGTAGGGATTCACCAAAAACTAAAAAAAAAGAAATTACTGAGACATCTGGCAGGCAACAACTCATAGCTCAATAAAGTTAAAATGTCCCTAGAGTTTCAAAGCCCTTTAAGGTTCATGTTGACTCGTAGCATCATACACAATGTCCTCGTAATGAAAATATAGTGCTTATTTTAGTATGGCAGTAAAGTGGCTTTGCGTTTTAGTAGGCGTAAACTGACCCAAACAATATTATATCGTATAACCTGTTTAAACACAAGGCATTAAAACATTTAATATTGAAGCCCTAGTAACACAAGTGGTTTGCAATCCTAAAAACAAAGAATGGATGTTTGCGAATTGTAGTAGTTGCAGACAAAAACAAGTAGAAACAAACATCGAAGATTTCAACACTGAGATCAGTTGGAATCAGTGGAAAACAGAGAAGGAAAAGAGAACAATTAAAAGTGGAGAAATAAAAGAAGTAACTGTAACGAAAAAAAACCCAGGAAAATGGATCACTTGGACATCTCATGGACAGATTTCACGATGACCTATGGAAAAAAGGAAGAAAGCACCTTTTCATTGTTAAAAGCCAAATGAATCACTACAGAAACGTAAGGAATCACTATGCCCAAATGAATGTCTTCTCTACGTAGATTTTGCAGAGAATTATGTACGAAAGATGGAAAAGAGATTCAAAGTGTTCAATTTGGAGCTTCATAGAATCAAACAACACTACACACAGGTTATTATATCACTGGAACAATGAACATGCTTCACTCTTTTTGTAGAATTTCAGATAGCCTTAAACATGATCCATATTCTATTTGGGCTCACTTGAACCCAGTGTTGAGTGAAATTAGAGAGAAATATCCAGAGGTAGACACTGTACAATATTACAGTGATGGTCCATCGACACAATATAAGCAGAAGTTGAACTTTCTTAGTAATGAAATTTTTAGTTACGGCTTTACACATGCTAAATGGAATTGACATGCTGCGGGGCATGGCAAAGGGATACCAGACGGAATAGGGGCAGCTCTTAAGAGATCTTCAGATCCGAAAGTAAAATATGGAGCAGATATTATTAATGCTGACAGCTTCTTAAAAGAAATGAAGACTACAAACACTTTGATACACGTGCATCTTGTTAGAGATGTTGATATTCACAGTATGAAAGCAAAATACATTAACCTACTGTTAACAGTTCCAGTGACAACAAAACTCCAAAAGATTTTTATTGATAAACCAGATGTTATCAAATAACAATTGTATGAAGGCAGGGTGGCATTTGCCAACTCTAAATAAAAAAAAAGAAAACTTGTGCTTTTATTAATTAATCAAGCCACTAATAGAAAAACCTACCTTTACAGTTTGATAAATCAAATATTCATGTGGCAGAAAGTTTGTCAACATACAGTACTTGCACCCGTAAACGCAACACTTTGACTGATTGATAACTGATTGCTGACGGATTTTGGAACGCTGACTGATTGATGATGACGACATCCGTCCAAAATTATGAATCCGTCATTACCTTGGTAACCGTCAGCGATCAGTGCGATCAGTCCAATCAGTGCGATCCAGAATCCGTCATTTAATTATATGCATAAATCGGTTAGTTTATTGACGGATTCGTATAAATTAATAATTTAAAGATAAAACGGATTCTGCGTCATTTGTATATAATATATGCATTTATTATATCTTTTTTATAATAAAATAAAAACATGCGTTTAAAAGAATTGTTAATACAATGTCTCGTTCTAAATGAATTAATAAACATATTTAAAGAAAATTTTTTTTCTTTATATTATATAATTAAGCACATTTCTTTAAAGCAGGACATATCTGGGAACCGAGTCCTGTAAACCTTAAAAAAACTTCTATTTAAGGCACATCAGTAACGAAGAGGTAAATGTTTTTTTTCGTAATCCATTATTGATTCTCTTTTTTTATTCCCGCGACTCGTGATTTTTTGCGACCTGTTACATGTATATTTTTTGTCATATATTAAGCCGACCCGACTCCCCCAATTAGTAACAGATTTATTTCACATTTAGGAAAGAACGTGGCCTCTTTTTGACATCATTATTAGTTACTTAAATGTATGCCTGCGTGTTTTTATTTTGTCTACAACATTTTAAATACAATAATAAAACTGTTGTGTATAACAATTGTTCAACTGTTAAACAATCATTGTAAATCAAAACGCATTGTTTACTAAACAAAAGTTGTATTGTAAAATATACAGCAATTCTTGTCGCAAGTTTTATTGGACAGGCAATAAAATGTGTTTAAAAAAGTATACATACAATTACGCTGGATTGTTCCATTTGTTTCATGGCGTCCATTTTTTATTGGGGGTGGGGTGGGAGAAAGCCGGAGTACAGGTAAAAAACCGACAGTCTTTTGTCAATTAAAGTGGAGTCGGGGGCACCCTATCTGCAGTCGTTCGAAAATCCGCAACCTGTTGACAGGCATGTGACAACTAGTAGATGACTAACCAATCAGCCACCTAGGCCCCAATAACGCCGGGGAGAATTGTCTGCGAATACTGAGGTTAAGCGTAAAAATGTGTTACAGATAGACACATGTTTCAGTACGAAATAGTAATTTTTTTAACAAAACGTTATAAATTGTTTAGGTCTTAACATTGTCATTACAGTGTCATATCGATGAAACAGAACCATTTCAAAACTTGCCTTTAAAAGAGTGTCATTCAATTTAAACAATAACTTATTGTATTGATTGATTGTTTGCTTTTCTTTAAGCGAGAGTATTTCAGCTCTATTCATGACAAGAATAAGTTAAATATAAATCAATTAGATTAGTGTGATCTTGTTTAAATATTGTTTAATCCACTTTCAGCAATTTTTCAGCTATATCATGGCGTCCAGTTTTTATTTGAGAAGGAAACCGGAGTACCCGGATAAAACACCCGTCCTCCAGTAGGAAAGCTGGCTCCCTTTCAATTAAGTCGAGTGCACCCTGCCTGCAGTGAGATTCGAACACGAAACCTCAGTGTTGACAGACCACGTGATCAATAGTTGATGAACTAACATCACCACTCGGCTCCTTCAATCAATTAGAGAAAGATGGACAAAAGGGCAATTTTGAAAAATATGGGGCATGGGTTGGGGAGTAAGATTTACTTTTGTTTTCGTACAAGGAGCGTGACACTCTCTAAACATGTCACTATGGTTCGCGGCAATTTTAATATGACCTGAACCACCCCCACCCCCCAAAAAAAAATATATATATAAATAACGGGAGAACATCCCATGTCCGCCAGCTGAGGACGCGCTGGGCAGCTCTGTTAAACCTATCAACCAATTTCAAGTACTTCCTAATTTAAAGGAAACCATTTATACTCATATATCATTAATTGTGGAAAGACTTTAAAAGAAATCGTAAAATAAACAATTGCGACGGCTAAAATGCGAAAGCAGAATTGATTTTCGTATCACGCTTACATGTTCGCATTTTTAACTCATAAGCTTCGATATACAAACGCTGTTAGTAGTTTAATCTTTATTTGAGATATTTAATTCTGTGTAAATTCATGTGACACAATGAGATAGTGAATAAAATATATAAATAGATGTTTTCGCTTTTGTCGTAAATCGTATTCAGTATTATACACCGGAATTCTTAGGAATTGTGGCACAGTAGTTTATTCTTTATTTGTTTGTTTGTTTGAATTGTGTTTTTATTGGGGGAGGAAGCCGGAGTACCCGGAGAAAACCCCCGACCTGCGTTAGGAAAATCCTTGTCAATTAAGATTGGAGTCGAATACGCCCTGCCTGCAGTGAGAATCGAACCCACAATCTCTGTGTTGACAGACCACGTGATCAATAGTAGACGAACTACCTTGATCACTCGGCCAACGAGGCCCCTTCTTCTTTATTTGAGATTTAATTCTCTGTAAATTCATGTGACACAGTGAGATATATAGGTGAATAAAATATATAAATAGATGTTTTCGCTTTTGTCGTGAATCTTATTCAGTATTATACAGCGAAATTTTTAGGAACTGTGGCACATAAGTTTATTCTTTATTTAATTCTGTGTAAATTTATGTGACACTATGGGGTAGTTAATAAAATATATAAATAGATGTTTTCGCTTTTGTCGTAAATCTTATTCAGTATTATACACCGGAATTCATAGGAACTGTGGCAAAGAAAAAAAACTGATCAAACCACGACAAATGATCTTTTTAAGCGTTTACAATAAAAAAACCACGACCTCGGAGGTTAAGGTAGCAGTAACTATTATTGATCACCAAGTTGTATGTTTCATCCTTACAGCGAGATGGTGTGCTCGACACATCCCTATAAATTTGCAAAGAGCACCAGTTTTCCTTTCGAAACTTTGCTGTTTCGTTGGGTACTCCAGCTCTTCCCAATAAACACTCGACGTCATATTATATAAACTAATATAATTTTTTTAAAATAGTGTTAAACAAACTTCAAACATACATATAATGCTAACGCGAAAAGGCGAAGTGGGAAAATGTTACGATTTCGCCTTCACGTTTTTCGTGTTTCTCGCTTTTTCCGCTTTAAAACTTTTCGAAGACAAATACGAGATGTACGCCTTGGCATGCGAGGTCAAATATTTTTTTAATTTATTGTGTGTGTGGTTTTTTTTCATTTCTTTTTTTAATTATTTTTTAATAAAATGACACTATGTGATGTTTATATGCCGTCAAAGATGCATTAGTGATAGATTTTTTTCGGGGGGGGGTGGATTTCCATTTATCATTTATAACTTTAGACTAGACGTTTTCCGCTTTCGAAATACGGACGTGCGCCGTGGAACGCGAGATGCTTTTTTAAAGTCATTGTGTGTGTGCGTTTTTAAATTTACTTTGTTTTAATTATTTTGTTACACCTATGTAATGTTTATATTTCGTCACAGATGCATTAGTAATAGATTGGGGGGATTTCCATTTTTTTTAATTAATAACTTTAGACCAGTTTTAGCCTTAATATTAGATAAAACGATCCATCAATGAGGACATAACAGTTGACATTTTTATACTTCTAATATTTGCGAGTGAAACGAATTTTCACATTTCGAAATATTAATTTTACTAACCGGAAGTTGAATGGACGGATTGGAGCGATCAGTCCAAATCAATCCGTCAGATCAGTCAAATCGTTCCAAATCCGTCAATTGACGGATGGACGGATTGGGAACGATCTGACGGATTGGGAACGATTTGACTGATCTGACTGATTGATAACTGATTGGTGACGGATTTTGGAACGCTGACGGATTGATAAAAGTGTTGCGTCTTCAATCTCAAGTACTGTATCTGCCGTCTCTTCTGTGGAACTGAATTAAAAGCCCTGATGAAGTTGAGCAATCAAGTACGTTTATCAATCAAATGTATTGTCATTTTAACATTAATACACTAGTTTCGTGGTGCGTGTATAATACATTTAAGTACTGAATGGGAGCGGTTTAGTTGTCATGCAATCTTTTTTTTCTTCAAGTCTTCTCTTGTCTGTTTGCATTAACTCCGATTGAACTATTAATATTGTAATAATCGTTTTTTACTAGTAATGCATGCAAACCACTCCTTTTAGAGACTGCGCTTTGATATTTACAGGCTATAACAGATACGAATTATCAAAAAGTGAAATAAAATTTGTCCGCAAACAAATACGTATTGACATTTGTACAAATGCTTTGTATGGTATGACGTAACCATTCTGAAATCATGAACACTTAATGCACATGTCACATATTAAGGGTGATTCTGTTCTTATCCCATCGTGCATTAAATTGTATTAAACTTTATAAAGAAACACAAAACTGTTAATAATAGCGTGTTAAGTGACAATGCTGAAATTAAAACATATAATAAAATATTTAATAAAATTTGAAAAAAACCTTCATGGGTAGATAATGACTTAATCTATAAGATTAGTGGCAGACCAAACCATCAAAGTAATTTTAAAAGTTTATGCCACTGTGCAGACTAATTCAAAATTATAAAATTTGGAACAATATAAGATTATTTGTTACAATAAATGCCAAATTTTTATTTATTACGATAAAAGATAAATACATAAATAAACCATATAGTGGTGACATAAGTGAAAGATGGATTTGAAAATATATATAAAAAAATGCAAATTAATTGGCCCCTTGCGGGATCCGGGTGGCTAAAAGAATAGACCGCAGTCGCGCTAGCTTGTCGGAAAAGGCGACTAAAAAGCGCCCAGTACCCTGACCGGCGTGTCAGGTCGGTTTGCCTAAAGACCGACCGGGATGTGTGCCCCAGGTGGTTGAATGGGGTACCCCTGGCAAGCTGGGGTTGTCAGGCCATAATACGGAAAACCTGACCGCAAACCATATTAGTGCACCGTGTTGGGAAAAATGCCACGTTCCTCGCACGTTAAAGAACGCTGCTGTAGTATTCGCTATGAGTAGGGATTTCTATCCCGCTACAGGAGGCTGAATTGCCCGACACTATCCATCCTCCCATTTGCCAGTGGCAATCTAAAATCCGTTACCCCTATTTTTCTTTGTGTCCCATCCCATTTTCATTCATCATCATTTCATGTTCATTTTATCATTATATAGCTGAAATATTGCTGCTCGGGCGTTAAACACCATCAATCAATCAATCAATCAATCAATCAAGCAAATAAATTGTTTACGTCTCATTTTTTAAAAATGAGTCAAATAGAAAGTAAATTAAAAAATAATATAGAAATAATAAAAATCGACTCGTAGCAAAAATGGTTACAAAGTATGATTTTATATATGCAAAATATATTAATGATCATATTTGAATGACATGTGTATATATTTGTATGGTTGTTTTGTTCGTTTTATGGTGTTTAACGAAACTTTCAGCAATTTTTCAGCTATATCATGGCGTCCAGTTTTTATTGGGGGAGGAAGCCGGAGTACCCGGAGAAAACCCCTGACCTGCGTTAGGAAAACTGGCAATCCTTGTCAATTAAGATTGGAGTCTAGTACACCCTGACTGCAGTGAGAATCGAACCCGCAATCTCAGTGTTGGCAGACCACGTGATCAATAGTAGACTACCTTAACCACTATATTTGAATGTAAATAAAAGGCCAAAGTAACATTTGTTGCAATAAGCAACATTTGAAAAAAATTGAGATATTCGTAGTAATGTTTTCCGAGTCCTTCTGTATGGTTTGGAATTTTGGAATACGACAGTCTCTAAGCTGGATGTCTTCCAAACTACTTTATTCTTCAGAATTTTGTGCATCTATTGGCCAAATACAATTCCCAAATGAAGAATCGCACTACTTTATCAAGATTTAAAAGAATAATGTAGTCGTGAATTGGCCATGTATGTAGAATGTATCCCTAGGTTTCCACTGTTGATAAGAGAAAGAAGGGTTTGCCAATTGATAAATGGAAAAGATACCTGGAAGAACAGCTTTGGGAAAAATATTAGACATGGGGACAGGTCTACCATTTGTCCTGGGACAAACAGGCTTGGTGATGGCCCTATTTGGTTCCCATTACTGAATGAATTGACCTTGGTCTACACTTAGCATTGATCAACATACTAACCTAGTACAAGAAAGTCATCAACCAGATAGAAGAATCTTCAACTTTCTATTTTATTTAAATGTGTACCTTTCGGGAATAAGCTTAACGTCATGATAATTAATATTACAGTTAAATTATTCGTCACGTTTCCAGTACAAATGATTCAAATTACATCTCATCAGTTCTTATATTAAATTTAGAGTTCCTTTGTAGTTGTTGAAGCTTTAATGACAAGTTTATGTTTGAACAGGGCAATTCAGTTTAATTAAAACGTCACACGAAGTCAAATTTTGTGTAATTCCCGAGAATTACTGTCAAAATAATTTCGTAATTTGAATTTCTAAAACAAAATATTGAACAATTACAATGAATGACTTTTCTGGTAATGCCAGGAGGAATGTTTGTTCAAACTAAATGGAAAACAGTCAACAATAATTAGTGTTGAATAATGCACTGTTAGCGTACATTTGTTAAACTATAATTTGTTTACAGTACGAATATTCGGTATGCAAAGGTAATTCATTATACGAGATCATTTTCTGTACCATTTATACGTATGAAATGTAGTAATATATTTATAACATACTTGAATATATGTCTACAGGGCTAATTCATGTATCGATTTTTGCCCTGATGGCTAATAACTCACACCGACTTCCAGCCTATATGACAGATTTCCTTATCTTTGCACTAAATGTTTAATAAAAATATTTACTTTATATTCACGTGAAACAATATTTTACTGACATTACGTTTTAACGGAATATACATCTTATACGTACAAGTTGTATTAACCGAACTGATATGTTAAGTCTTTTATTGGATGTGCAATTCTCGGGCTTGGTGAAACCTGTTTCGCTAATGATGAAACGAAAAGTGTAATTTGTGTGCAATAGCCTCGTTTATTATTGTTGACATTAAATAACTCGAGATGATATCAAGCGTTATGCAATGCTCACCCTTGTGAAAGCTTTAATTCCGATTCGCGCGAGAAATTAGGACATTAAAATCAACCCGTTGGTAAGATAAGAAGTTCAACCTCTTAATAACATCAACTGTCTGTTCAATACATTAAAAAATATTTGCTTTTTGTTGTCTTTTCTTTACCGCATTTAATATTAACACAAAAAACAACATATATGTGCTTGCACGACCACATTTTATGCCACCATAGCGGTACATATTGAAACAAACACGTTTACAAGTTTACGAGTACTTTCGGGGTAGATAACTCTATTTGTTGAAATTGACATGAACAAACAGCACATGATTTTGTACGAATAAGTGAGTATTTCTACGGAAGTTTTATAATAAATGGAGACAGTTTTAAACAAGGACCATGCTATCGATGAACATCTTTGGGCAAATCTTTGTTCTAATCGTGTCACCGAAGATGTCGCTAGTTATAACATGTCCTAATTTTTATCCTTATTTTACGACAACGAAATAGTTGTCCTAAGATGGTCTTAGAGTAGCCATAATTTTTATGTGATTAAATTTAAACATTTTTACGTTTTACTTTTTAATATAATATTTGAAAATTTGCTAAATAGAACCAACTATTCCTTTTAACCTTTTCTAACAAAATTTAAGCTTCGTTTCGGTACAATTTGGAATTTTCTTACTCGTTAAGTTAAATGTTTATATACAAATAGTAAGGTTACAGCACGAAATTAACCTTTTAACCAAAACAACGGAAAGTCCTTGCAGTTCAATTATAAACTGGTGCCATATTATATCCCATTGAAGTGTACATAACAGAGACATTTGACGGTTTAATGTATAACTTATTTAAAATGCATATAATTATATATTTTTATACATGTTTATAAAACATTATTAGTTTTTTAATTGCAGTCCACCTCCAAATTTGTGTGACTTAATATCATAACTAATCGCACATATATAAATTTCTGCGAAGAATACTACGAACAAGATTTGGGATATCTTTGAGAGGAATTTCTTAGGATACCTTTGGTTTGATGTCTACGACACGTCCTAAAACTTCCTGAGTCGGTATTAAATTATGTCCTACGATATGTCGTAAGAAGTTTCGAAAATAAGGCCCAGCTGTTATGTCTTCAGGTTATAAGCGATATCGATGAAAATCGAAAACCAAATTAAAAAACAACTCCGAAGAATGCAGACTTTGGTAAGATGCAATAAATACATGATATTATAATCTACTTTCATAACACGCGTGAACATTAGTTTTAAGTCGAGTATATTTTCAATTTTATATATGACAATAGATTATTACCTGTCTATTGAATTCACTAAATTTAAAACCAACAATTCAAAGAGCTCATCCATGTGCTTAAAATTTGCAGACTGAGACATCATTAGTTAATTGGTAATTAAAGGTAATTGGCCCCATATAGGACCTTACCGGGGTAGATTCAAAAGCCTTCTTGTTAGAAATTGCAAAGAAGATTTAGTGCCAGTGTTTATTATTAGATAGTCTTTACAAGAGTATTTTTTATTATTTTGATTAGAAAAACCGAAATGCTTACTACAAAAAACTTTATTTATAATAAAGTCGTAATGGACCGTAATGTTAACATTTGTACAAAGTTTCTCTGGTCTCTACAATTTAAAATTATTTCAGAGGTAATTTTGCTGGCATTTGTTTTTATATATGATTATCTGTCTCTTTTAGCAGCCATATTTGTCTAGGTAATTTCTACATGTATCTTGCATTGAAGCGTTTGCAAAAAACCATGACGTGGTTCAAAATGTTTTATCAAAATACAGATTTAAAAGAACGCCTGCAAAGTACAGCGGTTGACACTTTTAAATCACGACATATATGTGCTGTACATGTACGACATTAAAATGACCAAAGTTTCTTTGACGTATTACAACAATATACATGTAAAACAGATCTGCACAGTATATACACACGTGAAGTAAATATGCGGCGTATGAATGCTCTTCATCAAAATTTGCCTAGGTTTCTTTATTGTTATATTTGTATTTTTTTAAATTTTATTTCGCAGTTTTATTAAAGAAAGTCATAACGTGAAAAATATTGAATGAAATTATTCGAAACGTGTATACGATACACAACGGAGGCACGTTTCTAAAATATTTTGTTTGTTTTTGTTTTTGTTTTTATTTTTTTGTTTTAAATACAAATTTTTTTGAGTTTTTGAGTTTACGAATTTGCACATACAAACGTAAAGTCTATTACCACCAAAACCAATGCCCAAGAATATAAAACAAAGACAATTATCACGGTTTGTTTGTTTGTTAGCTTCGAAGAAGATGGGGTATACTGTTTTACCCTTGTTCGTCCGTCCGTCCATTCGTTCGTTCGTCCGTAACAAAATTTCTGTCGTAATTTTCAAAGCAACTATAGGAAGAAGATGCCTGATTTTTTTTCATATTGCTTTATCCTAGAGTCTCATATGGTGTATATCGATTTAATGCTCCTTGGTCATCTACTTCCTGTTTACCTAATACTTTTTTTATGGAAGGGTGGCTATTATTAGTGAGCATTAGCTCTCAGACTTACCTTGTTTGGTTGATGTTTTATCTATCTCCGTTTTAATTGAGGGAAGTAAGGAGGAGTACCCAATAAATAATGCTGACCGTTGGCAGAAAAACTGACAAATGTGTGCATTTTTATTGAAGTCGAACACACTTTGTAAGAAGTCGCAATTCTTAGTTTTCACAAGTTGTGATGATTAAAAAAAAATTGTTTTACTTATTTATTTATTTATTTTTGCAGCTATAAAAATAAACCAACAATTTTCACTTAATTGTAAGTGCTTGAAATGGGGTTCTACATGCGTAATTTCATAACCAGTGGTGATTAATTTTTGAAAATAGTCATTTTCAACCAGAAAATAAATGTTCAAACTAAAACCAATTTCTAAAGAACAATTATTAATTAATAACAAAATTGACGAGCCATACTATTTATAGCAATAACGGTTTCAAACTGATTTGAGATGAATACATAACAATAATTACATCCGGAATGATATTGTAATAAAACTATACACGCAAACACTATTCAATTCAAATCAATGTCTTTGTCAAACACGGAGAAAATCAATGGAGTAATTCCCCTTAGACTTCTGTCAATTTCGAAAACAAACAAACCTGTGCCACACATAACTATACCTTTCTTAAATGGATGCCACTACACGCAAAACAATATGATACGCATTTTGAAAAAAATCCCATAACTGTTTGTCTTTTATGGTATGTTATCAAGCTGCAGAATTTAAATGTTCTATGTCTGTACTAAAGTTTGCTTAGAAGCAGTACATGATATACTTCCTGACATTAATCTAAAAATAATTTTGTATACCTTAAAAATGTTTATTGCAACAGATGCATAATACAAAATGCTTCGTTTAATTATGATGTTTTAAATTAAATATTTAAAATTAGTACGACCCTGCATTCTGGTGTGGCGGATGTCATTTTAGCGTAGTAATACGGAACGTAGCGGATCTGAACTGAGCAGACGATAGGATGACAAGGAAGCGTATTTCAAAACATTGTGACGCTTCAAAACACATCTGTTTAGATACGATAAGTTCCGCACGTACCTTGATGTAACAAATGAAATAACTCGAGTGAAAACACAAAAAAAAAACAATAAAAAATGTATGCAGAACATCAATTCACCGCCGATTTATTCTGCATTCTGCACATGTTTGTCTGAATGTATTATTGTAATTTTATAGGACGCATTTTAAAGCATGTTAGAGGTTATTGTACAGTTATAGTATATACTGTTTTAATGCGTCATTAGCTTTAAGTCAATATTTTGTTCAAATACTACATGACCAGCAAGTACTTCAGACCAGATCAAATAGTGTCATTTGCTGTACTTTTAATGCATGGCTTAGAGGCTGTATTATAATCAAACGTTTCGAACCTTGAATATTTGTGGGGTTTTTTTCTTTTTGCATTTGCATCAGTGGAAAATACAGATCGTCTCGACAATATGGCAACTACATGTATAATCGAAGGTAATCTCAATTTTAGATTATTTTTTTTTAATGGTATGTGTATAGGACCAGATAAGCCTAAATAGTTACAGTTTGAACTGTTCCATTATAAGCTAAGTCCTGCAATTGGCTAGTTTGAATTACCGATTTCTAAATTTGCGCATATGTAATCTTGTCATATATTGCATCATAAATATAGTGAATTAAAACTAATGTCCACGTGGTTCAATTAATTAATTTCTTGACATAACTTTAATTTGTTTCTTACAAATGTCGACATACTGCGGAATTGTATATCACCGAAAGACAGAGCACCAGGATAAAAATGGTCCCCTCTATTATTAACTTCCGTAAATAGTATACCAAAAATATTTATTTTTACAAGAAACGTTGATATCACCAAAGCATTTTTTTTAAAATAGAACATCATATATCTTGATTTTTCACTCAAGTTGAATGATTGAAATTCTCGTCGCTAAAATCCGTTCATTTATACAAATATCATGGGCGTCAATAATAAAATAAAAAAATTAAAACTCAATTAAAAATATTTGTTAATCACTTAAAAATGTTAATAAATGTAATCAGGGATATGTATCGGTCATTACAATAATTTATTTGGATTCACCTATTACTGACTAGGGGTGTGTGATACCCACCTATTACTGACTCGGGGTGTGTGATACCCACCTATTACTGACTAGGGGTGTGTGATACCCACCTATTACTGACTAGGGGTGTGTGATACCCACCTATTACTGACTAGGGGTGTGTGATACCCACCTATTACTGACTAGGGGTGTATGATACCCACCTATTACTGACTAGGGGTGTGTGATACCCACCTATTACTGACTAGGGGTGTGTGATACCCATCTATTACTGACTAGGGGTGTGTGATACCCACCTATTACTGACTAGGGGTGTGTGATACCCACCTATTACTGACTAGGGGTGTGTGATACCCACCTATTACTGACTAGGGGTGTGTGATACCCACCTATTACTGACTAGGGGTGTGTGATACCCACCTATTACTGACTAGGGGTGTGTGATACCCAACCTGTTTCATCACACACTACAGAATTGGAAGCGGGAGCTTTGTATTTCGGGATAAACTTAAAAACCAAATTTACAAGAAAAAGCTACTTCTCTATACTATAGATTCCTTTCATTTGTTGAAAGATATTTTACAAAATGATTGCTCAATGAAATCTGTCATTTTACAGAGTTTTGTGTCATTCGGAAAGGAATGCGTAGAAACTACATCTGCATTTGTGCTACCACAGTTTGCTGCAACACATCTCACCCCACTTCTTCTGCTAGTACCTCCGCGATCTCATGGCATCGTAAAGTTGAAAAATGAACTCAATAATTAACCACTCGCGTTTGTTATTTGTTTACATGAGATCAGGTGTTCATAATTTGACGTAGACTTTTGGTCTTTGGTGGAAATTACGGATCGATGAATAAGTGGTCTGTTTGAAGTACACATGTAAATGTAAATGTTCGATTATAGAATGTTAATTTACTGATAGAAGATGTTCACTTTTATGCACGAGATCAAGCGCGCGGGAATACTTTGGACAAACGTTTTCGTATTAACTTCGGTTTGTCTGTAGGCAGGTGTAATTTTCTAACAGCTAATTCAAAAATTCATTGTCCCTCGACCCTATGACTAGACAAAGCTTCCATATACGTTGTCATTTGTCGTCTCCAGGCTGGTGAATCATCGCAGTAACCAGACTAATGGTACCACTAATCGATACAACATTTGGCCGTTAATGTTCTAATCGTCAGCAGCACCGGGTACTTTACATAATTTAAAAACTTGCCCTAGGCAGCAATAGTATAGGCATTAAGTATCCCCGATCTCATGCGTCTGAGGATGTCACAGGGTTAGGGGCTAGATCAATTTTGACATATTATTGAACTTTAAATTTTGAACAGAGTCAGTGTAAAATTACTGTGTAATGTTAAGCTTTTTTGTAATTATAACGAAGTTCTAAATTTTAGGGAAAATTATAATTTTTCACATTTTGCGGTTCTGTCTTTGCGAGGAGGGAATTTTAAACACCACAACAATCAATAACACTATTTTTTTAAAATATATACACTGGTATTTCATATTTGATTTAGTACTATAGCTGGATGGCAGCCAATTGATCACCAAAAAGATGTTAGTGTGGTGTTCGGTGTATAGTGTAGACCTTAACCTTCTATAAACGATGTATTGTTAAAAATTACATGTGTCGTCTATTGTAATGCACCGCCATTTGAAACATATTGATTTTTCCGTTTTTATTGATAGTCCATATATCATATTTATTGCTCTTCCAATATCTATGCTTTTAATTCCCATTGTACTGAGAACATAAAACTGTAGTTGATGTAATATTGTTATGTTATACCTTTTCTTTACAGCTGTTGCCAACCAAATAGAGAGTTACTGTTTATTTAGCATAGTTTTTTTAATGAATCGACTTTAACTTTAATCAATCGAGAGCCACTATTATTTAACAATTATAACACTGTTTATTCTATCTGCGAGATAATGGAGCGTGGCGAATATAAATTTTAATATATTCGATGACCTCTCTTGATAAAGACGTAGTATGAATTAGTCGAATGTCCGATTTACATTTAGCATATGTTTATGTGACCTTTTACGTAATCGCTACAAAACATGTGAAAATGTTAAATATAACTATGGAGATTTCCGAAAACATAATTAGGAAAAATGAGAAACTTTTGCCAAAATAAGAAACCAATTAAATCGTGGCGACCTCCGTTGCCGATTTGCTAAGGTGGTTAGTCATTTATTGTAGATCCCGTGACAAACAACGCTGAGGTTGTTTTTTCCAGATTTATTGCGGGAAGGTGTGCTCGACTCTATTCCTAATTGACAAGGATTGCAAAATTCCCACCAAAAATCGTGAATGTTTACATGGAACTCCAGCTTTACGCTCCAATAAAAACTGGACGCCATGATACAGCTGAAACATTGCTGAAATCAGTGTCAAACCATATTTTAACAAACAAATAATAAATGTGTTTGTAACTGAGACACAGATTTTACTGTTAAAATTTTAATACAAAATCTACTGTATGTAACATCAAAATCAACCTTTGATGCTCAAGTTTTGTGTGATGTGCGATTCCATCGATTCTATTTGCGAAAAACGTAAAACGAAATGTTTATTTCCATATACAACATATAAATCTTTATTTAGGAACTTTGTAATTGTACACTGGACGAACGTATTCAAATCTTATTTCTCATATATCTTTATCACACTATACTTGGTAAACAAGACCAAATTAGTTTTTTCCACTCATTTTAATCTGTAGATAAAAATTTGTTTTCCTTTGATGTTGTAAAACAGGAGTCTTAGGTGCGTCTGTCCTTACCAAAAATATCGGGTTACGATAAGAAAAACATTTAATCATTTTTGTCGCTTAGACACATTAGAAAACAACGAATTGATTATCAGCGATTGCAAAGCGATTAAGACTGATAATAAATAAAAACGACAAATTTACAGTTTTTGATTGGGTGTGATTTCATTGTCAATCTTGTTCTGTCACCAATTATGGTTGGTTCTTTATCAGCTTCTAAAATAATCAATACTTTCATATGTCATCACATAAACTGTTGGCTAAAGCATGTTTTTTGTTATAGTTCGATATATAGCTGAGCAGATGATTTACTTCAATGTTTAAGGACTTTTCTGTTATCAGGTAGGTTAATTTACATTTTACTTGACTTTAACGCCAAAACAAAAACGTGTATACACAGTTTACTTTTACTGTAATACAATGGTCAAATACGCGAAATTTAGTAATAAATGTACCCGTTAAAAATTCACAGTTTAATCATATTTTATCGTAAGAAACACCACAATTTTAATTTATACATTTGTATTTTTTTTCAACTGCATCTATAAATGTTTTATCTTTGGAATTTTTTTGTTAAACAAGAGCTACAAGGTTCGAGTTTTTTCATAACACGTTTTGCTCGCATATCCTAATTTTGACTTTTTGAAGTATTAATATTATTTTAACCATAACAAAACTTTACTCTTTTTAACAATTCGGGAGTCGATTTCACACATAGTTGTATGTGTAGTGTTGGAACATCAAAAATTAATTATCGCGACGTCATTATTTACGATGTATTTAACACTTGTTGACTTTTTGTGAAAAACAATGCAGCCGTGTTTTTCACAACAAATCTTCAGTGCAAAATATATCGTAAGTGTTGGAACATTTAAAAAAAAACAAATGTCGGTACTTACGATCAATTTAACATTTGCGACTTTTTGTGAAAAACAATGCAGCAGGGCTTTTCACAAGTCTTCAGTGTAAAATATATAAATATATCGTAAATACTGACGTAACAATACATTTCTCTCCGATCTTCAAAACACTTACAATAGATTTTACAATTACGACTTTGTGAAATCCATAGCTGAACTAATCATTATTACGTGTAGTCATATTTGTTACGGTCCGACGTTAAGTTTCATACAATATTTTTGTAGAACATGATAACTTGTGTCTGTATTCATTAACATCCATGAAATCATAAAGCGGTTTACATTACATTTATTGGACCAAATATATTGTTTAATTATTCACAGCAGACCTGGAATTTACAATGTCATATTGGGCAAAAAAACTGACACCAAGTATGTTTTTATCTGCAACGATTCTGCTTTCTTCGGGGCCTCGTTGGCCAAGTGGTTAAGGTAGTTCGTCTACTAATGATCACGTGGTCTGTTAACACTGAGATTGCGGGTTCGATTCTCACTGCGCGCAGGATGTACTCGACTCCAATCTTAATTTAGTGACAAGGATTTCCAGTTTTCCTTCCGCAGGTCGGAGGTTTTCTCCGGGTACTACGGCTTCATCCCCCAATAAAAACAGGACGCCATGATATAGCTAAAAAAATGATGAAAATGGCGTTAAACATAATTAAAAAAAGCTTTCATTCAGATATACCTCTTTAATTACACAAATACGTTTACTTTTAAGTAACTTTAAAGTGTTATTTGGTTGATACAAGTATTTCAGGTTAACTCACTAGCCACTGAAAAGTTATTAAGATAAACCGTCGATAAGGTATAAACTATAGTAACAAAATGGAAAAATCCAGAACTATCGGACAAGCTTATGGTTATTTCTAAATTTTTTTCGTTTTCTTGAAGTGCTCATTGCAAAAAGCTTTAGGCGAATAATGTATATCTTAAAAACGGGAAGCCATTCTACAGCAAGATAACTGTTGATGTCATTTTGAATATTTATTATTCATAAAGTCATTAATGGAAAAACCGGTTATCAGGTAAACGCGGCAACCTGATTACTAATGTTCTAAAAAATTCATTTCCGTATTTTTCAATGCCAGTATTGAACCCAGTTCGTGTTATACGTATATTTGCTACTTTCTCCGGAAATTATCCGTTGAATAGGGCTTACAATAACTTATATTGCATAGGAACGAGTAGAATAAAGCTTCTTTCGCAATTTTGAATACATAAAATACTATGGCAACACACTTTGTTCATCTTAAATGTACACACTGTCACGAAAATGAAGTAAATTCAGCTCTTATATAAGCGAAGTCGCAAATCTTAAAGCAGCTTGTAAGCGACTTACAAGTGTAAATTTTAGGCAAATACATGAGAACAGGGTAAACATGTGGATTTTATGTAAAAAACGGTATTACCGGCTCTAGCTGGACTATAAATATCAACCAATCAAATGTTTTACCAGTAGTGTATAATACTTGACTCGAAAGCAAGATAAACGTCTTCAATATAAATACATACACTTACTGTTTTAGACATGCATTGAATCACAATATTAATTATTGATTTCGAAATCATAAGAAACCGTAAAGCTGGCTCTACTTACTACACTCTTAACTACCAAAGTAAACATGTTAATGAGTAAAATCATTGATTTGTACCTCCAATATTTTTTTACCCTTGAATTGATCTATACGAACATTCACAAAGCTAATCTCGTCAAATATCGTCCCTTGAGAGAGCAGTTACTTAATAAAAGCTGTATCACACAATACCTGATTTTGTAATTTTATAGAATATCTAAGTATGATTAGAAAAACAGATTTATAGATGTTTATCGCTATTTGGTTTCATTTTTCTTTTATAATGGAATCAGCGAAAATCCCAGCTCACTCTACTAGCGTGACATGGACAATTATGTGAGACTCTAGCATAATATTAAACGGAGTTAATATATATGTCAATATATAATAAATAACATCCCCTATCAACTTGACAGGTCCATATCACCCTGGAAGCCGATATTGGCCAAGGCTTGATACTGAATGCGATATGAATAATGCCATAGCATCACACCTTTGCCATATACTTAAAATCGAGAGTTACAAATAAATCAATGTCTTGCTCTGCAGGGTAGATATGGATAGCTTTGAAAGTATATAGCCCTGGAGGTGTATCCGTACAGTTATAATGTATATTTATAATTTACAAGCTCGATATATAAGTCAGTATCAGATCTCTTAATGTACGTGTAATGATAACAAGAGCATAATACATATTACTTTCTTTGCAGAAATAAGACCAGAGCGAGTTAATGTTAAAATGACATTAAATGCAACATATGAGGATTCAACTGTTCCAACTTTTTTGTTTTCGTTAGCACAATGGCTTACGACGTACCTTCAACCCGTGCTCTGTATATTTGGATTAATTGGAAATTTTTTATCACTGATAGTATTTTGTTCAAAGAAAATGAGGCGAGTATCATCAAACATTTACCTGGCAGCCTTATCGCTGTCTAGTTGTTTCTTTCTTATTGCACTTTTACTTGTCTGGGTGGAAATCTTTCACGTAAGAATTGTTCACGAGAATGTGTGGTGTCATGGGATTATTTATACGACGTATGTCTGTAGTTTTCTCAACGGTTGGTTTGTTGTTTGTATAACGTTCGAAAATTACATTGTCACGTTCCATTTAAAGATGGCTACTAGTATTTGTTCCGTTCAAAAAGCCAGACTAGTGGTTCTTTTATTGGTACTATTTGCATTGGCGTTTTTTGACTTCTCAATATGGACAACGACAGTAACTGAATACGACGGTACTCCCTCGTGTACACAAGTTGAAAAATACTCCGAAGTGATAAATATATATACATACCTTGATGCTGTGATCACTCTTATTTTACCAACAACGATTCTAGCGATGCTTATAGGTGCCATAATAGTGAAGTACATAAGAAAAAGTGCATTACAAAATTATGGACAAGGGCAACCCCTTAGCCGGAAAGATCGGTCATTAATGCATATAACAAGAGTTCTTCTTGCAGTGGGACTATCGTATATGTTGCTATTTATGCCGAGTTATATTAACAAAATCAGATTTATGATTATGGCAAATGCCTTGGGAGAATCACGCGTGACTTTAAAAGAACACATTATAAATCAAATTGTTCTTATTGTGTCTTATATGTCGTTCTGCTCAAATTTCATATTTTATGTAAAATGGAGTCGAAATTATAGAAAAGGACTAAAGAAATTATTTTGTTGTGTGCTCCGTCGCAGGCATTACTGTCATAAAAAGCCAGAATATAGACATATTGTGATCCCCAGTAGAAATCATATGACAGTTTCTAATTTGTAATGTGAATCAAATTTTGTTTTTAAATAAAAGTACTTAAAAGAAACGTTTTGTTTATTTATTTAACTGATGTTATCGACACTTTTAGCCCTTAACAGCATCCAGATTATTTTTTTTTGGGGGGGGGCAGTGGGGGGTGGGGTGGGAGCTTGGCATAGATTTCAATTATGGCTGCATAAAGAAATTTAAAAGATATGTAAACAGGTTTTAATTTTATTTAATAAAATGATATTAATTTGTTATTTTACCTACGTAATATGATCCGTATCTCTGACGTATTTAAACAATTTTATCAAATAAAATGACATTTCAACTTATTTTCAAGTAATATTGGTATTATTACGCAATAATAATTGCGTATACTTATGTCCGAGTATGTTTTAACTTAACATTAGAGATATTTTTTGTGTGTATAAAACATTAGATCTAACAACCCACTAGTCATATGTGTCAAAGTTTTCTAAGTTTCTGTCAAAGACTCTTTTTATAACATTCTTAGTACAGCTGATACAACAATAGATGTGAAATATCCGAACTCGGAAACATTTGTCAGACAACATGCTTGAACCGCGTGTTCTTTTCCGAGACGTAGAAAATACCAATTGTTACGATTTGATAACATCGCTTATTATCGAAATAAACCCGAATAAACTGTTCGTGTTTCAGGCGTCTGCTCTTAGATAACACAAAAAACCCTAAATAAAATCGGAATGATTGAATAAATATTGCTGAACACGCAACCATTATTAATTTCGCTATAAACAGGACGACAAAGCAAGTTAACAACGACGAAAAGGAAGTCGGACATTGGGAAATACTTTTTGACTGCTACTGGAAAGCATGGAGCAAGGGTGGGGCGGGGAAGTTATCCTTTTGTATGAGAAACAATGTGCATATTTTTGTCGAAATCAAAAGAGGATCTTGATCGTGCAAAGAACATGCCTTATTTTAAAGATGTTACAAACAAATACCGACTTAACACTTTAACGAATTATAACCTTTTAACCCCCAACAAGAAGCCTCTGCAACTTGGGGACGCGCTGGACAGATCTTCCGGTCATGAACCTTCCTAATATTGTCCCATGTGATCGAATGATTACTTGCTATATATTTTGTCCAAGCATTTTATAAAAAAAGTTGGTTATCGATAAATTTATTATATATAAATTATAACTTCATCATAATTAACTCAACTTATCGCTAAATTAGTAACTTCATCCCAGGCCAGTATTGGAATTGTGCAATAACTCATTACTAACTGACGAGTCATAGTCGTGTTACATAATAATCTATCATTGTGCTAGTTTTATTTAAGACGTAAATGGAAATGAATCCATCACAAATACAGTTATTTCTCTCCTGTGTTTGTGTTTATATAGCTCTGCTGAGATAGCAACATTAATCCGGAAGTTACATTATGTCTTTTTCATTGGTTTCTAGAAATTCTTCTGGACTCAGGTGAAAGTTGTTTGAAGTCATAATTTAACTTCCTATAATAGCTTTTCTAATGGGTGATTAACAAGCTGTCAATACAGAAAAAGTTCAAACGTTTGATAAATAAAATTAATAGGAAACACAGAAAAGGTTACAAAGAACACATGTGGCGCAGAAACTGCTTACATTTCGAAACACTTGAGTTCATCCTTAGGTTTCATGGCAATCATGACATCTGGAGCAGGAACTGCTTATGCTTCGAATCAATCGAGTTTACCCTATGTTTGGTGGGGTTTGTGTTGCTCGTCTTGGTATCTTCCTTACAAAGTATGCTGATGCAACAAAAAAGTGAAATAGTTATGGGACACGGCCTACAGAAGAGTTATTCCAAAATGATGTAGTATATGGTTATTATATTCAAAGTGCCCACACTTTAACCCAAACATATCGATTGGCAAATGACAAAAAATGTTTAGAGTACTGAAAACCTTTTAAATGAATACTTCAGTCAAACAATGAATTCTATGATAATTGAGTTATAAATAAAACCTTTAACATGAAAACACATAGTTAACCTGTTTTTACTTATCTTTCCACTTAGAAGCGAAAAATCAATTGACGAACTGCCAAAAATGATTCAATGAGAAATTCAACAAAAACCCTATCTTATTCGGATAAAAATGCACCAAAATCCTGTCGTTAGAGGAATCTAAATTTGGTAAAAAAAATAAATTTTACAATTGTGAAAACACAGAATTGTCCCCATTGACCCCTTATATCTTAAAATATATATATTTTTACGTATCGAGTCAACAATTCCCATGTTTGGAAGAATGTTATTTTTGTGAATAAATTATATCTAACGGACATATATGTTCGTTGGATTTCTCTCTCTTTCCGGGTTCAACTCGCTGTAAACCGGAGGTGAAAAAGCACAAAGTAACTTCCGGTAACAGTAAACAATATAAGTTTTCTTTCTCGGCGCTTGACTGGGCGTGTTCTCTTGCTCTCGAAATGGATAATGTAAAAATGTCAGACAGTGAATCATGAGATACTTCAAAAGTGGTTTCAGTTGCAATTTGCAATAATAAGAAAGCCGGGACTTAGGTTTTAAGGTAGAAGTCGCGAACGATGAGAAAAATACGAACGTTCATCAGGCCAACAAAATGCATAATGGGTATTGTGACCAATATTTATGAGCAACAGGGTCTGCTTGTCTTCTGCATTTTTGCAAGCAGATAATGATGATTTAGTAAAAATTCTGACCACTAAGGGTCTGGATCTTTTTATCATATTATTAGACGTCAGTTAGGTATGATACTTACTTGATTTTATGAAATTAAAGATGCAAGAGATTTTTTCAGATTTGCCTTTTGGTGCTGAGGGTGTTTTTGGTTCTGATTTCAGCAAATACTTGAAAGAGAAGATAGAAAAAATAAAACTTTGATGATCTTTTACCAGATATAATATTCCTCGTTTAACCAAGGCGTTTTCTAAAACATTAAAATGCAATCAAGAAAAATAGAGTAACACAAATATTTCAGTGAAATAAGATATATTGAAAAGAAAAATAATGAACAAACTTATAATGTATCCAACAATTGGAATTTTGCTAGTGCTAAGCAGGACAACACAACTCCTCCGGCAGAAAGAAAAGGTTTAGATTCACAATTTTATAATCCTAAAGAAAAGAATTGTTTTAAATAAAGGCGGATATAATGGCAAACCAAATAGTTCCAAGTTGAGGTAAGAATGCTGTTGCCTCAGATAACTCTGGAATGAGTTCAAATTTTTGTCAACGACTCCGTGATTACGGAACTAAAGCATAGAATTATTAATTGAACGGCGGACGCAAGTATGTAGCAAACAAGGGAAACTGTTTAAAAGCAGATAATATACATGGAACCTCCGGGTGTGAATCACTCTTTGCTACTCAATTACGATAAATGATACCTGTTTCTAGCTCCCCAGAAATTCAAAAATGAAAAGGAGCTTCATTATTGTATCTACTTTTAAACCAATATCAAACCAATATAAACGTATGCATTCTATTTAGCAACATTGTCAGTCATATTCATTTATACTAAGCTGTTCTAGAAATTTAAAGCTTGGTGTTTCGTTTTACGTCATTTCCTGTGACTGGTCGTCTTTAATATCAAAGGTAAATAAATATATAAGCCTTCATTGTTTGTTAATTTTTTAAAAAATTGTTAAGTTTGCCTAGCATAAATGATAAACGACACAGTAAAATAGTATCGAACCTTTGTGCATTCGACTTGCAGTATTATTAATATAAACGATCTTAATTTGTTAAAGTTGATTGCCATTTATAATAAATGAGACAAGGAAATCAAACATAACCTTTGCAGAATTATTAAATCAACGAAGATGTCAAAGTTTTTATGTTTTGCGTGGTTGATTATATAATTTGAGTTTCTTCTTCAATGCTATTAATCGCTCATCTCTCCAAACACTAGAGAATCAATTGCCGCCCATGCCAGGAAGTGTATAATAAAGATTTTTGCCGTTGTTATAGGTTAAAGGTAAGAAAATACTATACATTTCACGTGTTTATTCGGTATATTTATCAATTATGGTATTGTAGGACAGCTTCATGGTATCAGCCAACATAATAAAGATAAGTTATTTACAGAAGGAACTTAAGTAATTAGGATTTATGGTTACAAAATTTGTGCGAAAGTAATCACTGAATGATTTACTTGTTTTTTTTTGTAACGGCCAGCTGGCAGCAAATTAAAAATGTCAAACTACCACTACGTAAGCTTAAGAAACTATGAAATACATTGAATGTCGCATTTACATGTTAATAATTAGTAATCACACCAAAACAAATATATATATAACATAATATGCAAACTGAACTACCACATGTACATGTCGACAATAATAAAGAAACGTTCTTGAAAAATCATTTTTGACCCAGTCTCTGTAACAACATGTATTTCAAATATATGTAAATTGTTGTGCAAAGTTAGTTAGTGGTTTTTATGTCTGTAGTTAGTGGTTTTTATGTATGCTTGTATTACTATTGCTGCATAAAATGTCATCAAAGTTACCAAGGATAAATAAGCGTGAAGTAAACTACTGGAATAAAACAACACCAATATTTTTTCAGGTGTGAACTGGCTCGTTGCTAAAAGTAAACACTTTTACATGTATTTCTAGTAATTTGCAATGGAAACCATTCTTTTTTTTAAAGTCAACACTGCTGAAGAATGTAAAAACAGAATTAATGATTATGTAATGTGTTACCGCCTGCGTACTGACATAAGATCATAAAAAAACTATACAACTCAATTAATTACTAACAGTCAGAACAACTAATTAATGCAAAACAAATACCATTAAGAATAAATGAGAGGACACAAACTTCAGGCCTGAAACAGTCACTTAAAACATTATGTGGCCGGATTTAACAGTTTAGGGGTCCAAACTCTCTGCCGTAACAACAAAGGCAAGGGACCATGGCAGACTCATATTAAGATAAATACCAAGGAAACCGACGGAACAAAAAGAGCAGAAAGACAAGTGACAATTACAAATTCGGATATAGACAAACATATACAAAACAAAACACAAATACAGAAAGTGAGTAACCCAATAAAAACCAATTAGACACCTGTCGAGTTGCTCATTTTCATGTCAATGAAAAAGTCAAATCCAGGAATAGGAACGACTACTTATAACTAAGCAAAAATGTCCGATAGTATTTGAGAAATTGCTTTCCCATAACGATCAATTAAGTCATGGTGACGACCATAGAACTTCTGGAGAGATAACATCAACCTAGCTAAAACAAACTCTTGTTTGAGAAATTTAGTAGTCAACAGCAGTGAGCGGTCCAAAACTGATATATATATATATACTGATAGGATGATTAGAATAACTTATAAGTTGTGAAATGTACGCAACATACGCTAGCGCTGTTGGAATTTTGCCATCGATAAACTTGAAATTGAACAATTAGAAAGTTGCAGTTACCACGTTTGTCGTAGAGTATAGTTGAAGTTTTCCTGAGTTTATTTCTAGAAGTAGGTCAAAGTAAGAGGCCGACCGAAGCGTACTGGGGTAAATTTGAATGCAAATAGTCACCAACTGTAGCATAGTTGAGGGACAAAACATCAGGAATACAGCGGAATGTGAAATTAAAGGTCTGAGCTATTGTCTTTTCTTCAGCATGCTTTCCAAGAACTCAACTTTATAACATTACAAAAACAGGTCGGCGAGGAGAAGAGCACAATCAGTAGACATTGGAATACCAACAGTCTGTTGAAAAACCTGTCCTCCAAACAGGACGAATATGCTTTCAATAAGTAAATCTAACATTTGACAGATTTGGTCTACGGTATATTTGTTATTTGATTTAAAGTCATTGATGTGTTGGGTAATTAGCAGGTTTTTTTGTCGTCTCTTTCCGTTTTTCTTGCAAAAGCAGCGTTAAAGATCTGATTGTTAATAGTTGTATGCAGACTGTAATATAATAAATTTTTATTGCAATATTTCAGCTATATTACAACGTCGAGAAGGAACCCGAAATACCCGGTGAAATATTTGACTTCAGGGAGGAAAACTGGCAATCTTGTTCAATTAATTTTATTACAAACAACTCTAATATAAGACACATACCGTTGTTGTTACTTTCTTTCAGCTCTTTGAACGATTAAGACCCCTTTTGTAAGTTTGTAAAACTGAAGCTCATTGTAGCCACCACAAAGGCTACAATGTCCGCCCCTACCCAATAATCTATACTTTTCCAGTGGCAGTCAAAATTTTCTTTCTGCATGTCCCATTCTACCGTTTCGCCGTTTATAATTGTTTGTTCTCATTTTCCCGTTCTGAATGTATCTGAAATACTGGTTGGTGGACGTAAGGAAAACATCCATCTTTTATATTTGTCTTAAGTACAGTAACATTTTTATTTGTTGCCTATATGGAAGGTGAACATTCAAATCGTTTACCCGTGATGGGATGTCTTTCCGAGGCTCAGCCTTAGTCCCTCAGTTTTCAAGATTCTGTATCATTTATCAAAATCTCTCTTACCATATTAAGGTTTCACTTCTCAACACATGGCAATGAATAATTTGTATCAAATGTGGAACTAATTTCATATAAACATCATCAATAAGAGCAGTAATCATTTCATGAATGCGGTTTTTAGAGGGATTTTTACGTATTTCTTTAGTGATGACTCACACCTATGGCCAGAAACTGTCATTACATGTACATCTTGTGTCTAAACGTAATTATACTTTAATTATGTTATGCTAGTTGCATGAGTTGAGAGAGTGATTTGCAAAGCTCAAACTTAACACTGACAATTGTTTTTAGCATATTTCCAAGGGTATTCTGCCAAAGTGGTGATCCATTTACCGTGTATTACTATCTTCTTTAAAGGTATCTTTAAACATCGCCAGGGATATTTACGCTTTGGATTAACTTTGTTAAAATATTTCCTGATAGAGGCTACTGGACATATTGGATGACCTGCAATATACATACATACTGATTTTATTAGAATATATTTTGTTATTTTGCACATTTTATACAACAAATCTGTGTATTGTTTTTAGTCATCTTCATTTTTATATGGGTGATTAAGAACGTTAGTCATATGCTGTTGATCAGCTGACTGTTAACATTGATTTTGCGGTTTTGAGTTTGCTGCGCGCAGGTGTACTTGACTTTAATTTAAACTGACAAGGATTGCAAGTTTTAAGCCCGAAGGTCGGGGCTTTTCTACTGGTACTCTGGAGTCTTCCTAATATAAGCAAGTCATAACGATATAAGGGCAAAATTTCATAAAATAGCTAAAATTGTTAAGCAAAATTTAAACAAACATTTTAATTTGTCACATTTAATTACGGTAAGGGTTTTTCATGTTTTAAATTTGCGCTGTGCATATAATAAGACTTGAAATGGAACTGTCGTATATGATGCTATTTATGCCAAGTTATATTAAGAAAATCAGATTTATGATTATTACAAATGCCATGAGAGAATCACACGTGACTTTAAAAGAACACATTGTAAATCATATTGTACTGATACAACAAAAGATGTGAAATTTCCGAACCCTGGAACATTTATCAGACAACATGCTTGAACCTTGTTTTCTTTTCTGAGACGTAGACAATAACAATTGTAACGCTTTGATCACATTGATAGTAACCGTAAAAAACCTGAACAAAACGTGTCGTGTTTTAGACGTCGGCGCTTAAATAACTATGTGAAATAGGATTGAACTATATAAATATACTGTAACATATTACTCACCAACATATTTTAATATAAGGGGGTAGTTTGTAACAACAATTATGACTGAATAAATATTTGCTTCACATTCAGCTATTAATATTTACGCTAAAGCCAGTACGAAAAAAATAACAACAAAGAAAATAAAGTTGGACATTTGGAAATAGTTTGTAACTGATACTTGAAAGCATTAAATAATCTGTAGAGTGAACAATTGATCCTTTTGTATGAGATTCATTCTTGTAGCTACTCTTTACTTTAATCTTTCATCTAAAAATGGCTCATGATCGTGCAAGGATTGTGGAATTTCCAAACAAGTTTCCTTCAAAGGTCTATGTTAACGCTTTAACGTACCATAAAGCGTAACCTTAAGCTTGCAACGTGGGAACACGCTTGATAGATCCCCCTGTCATGCACCGAGAACCTTCCTAGTATGGTCGCATATAATCGAATGATTATTTGCTATATATTTTGTCCTAGCACTTTATTAAAACGTTTGGTTATCGTTCATTTTATTATATCATATTATTATAATTAACTTAAATTATCGTAAAACTAGTAACTTCGTTCAAGGATAGTATCAGAATTGTTAAGTAACACATTACTAATTGACGAGGCATAGTCGTGTTACATAATAATCTATCATTGTGCTTGTTTTAATTAAGACGTAAATCGAAATGAATCCATCACAAATACAGCTATGTCTCTAGTGTGCGTCTTTTTATATAACTGCTGAGACATTGCAACATTAATCCATGAGTTAAATTATGTCTCTTTCATTGGTTTCTAGAAATTCTTCTGGACTCTGGACTTCAACTCATAATTTAACTTCCTGTAATAGCTGTACTAATGGGCGATCAACTAGCTGTCAAAACATAGAAAGTTCAAACGTTTCATCAATGAAATATATATTAAACGGAATAGTTTACAAAGCACACATATAGAGCAGAAACTCTCTAACTTAGAAACACTTGAGTTCACCCTAAGGTTGAAAGGCAATAGTTACATTTGGCGCTTTGTAGTAATCCAGTTCACGCCAAGTTTTTGGTGAGGTTTGTGTTGCTAAAATTTAATTTTCTGTGTTTGGCTCTTTCTGTATGTGTGTGTTTTAGTTTTAATGGCCACGTGTTTGTCATCAACGATTTATTGTTTTATTGTTCACGTCTTGGTTTCCTTACAAAGTATACTGATGCAATACAAAAGTAGACGAAGTAGTCGAAATTTATATTGTTTCTTACTATATTCAAAGTGCTGACGTTTTTGAAGGCTTTCGACAGTGCGTCAATAGATTTTAATAACTGAAGAGGAGAAAACATTTGCACACCAGCATAGCGCATTGTTAGAGAAATCAAACGAAAGCAATAACATTGGATTGCCAAACGACAAGAAAATATGTTGAGATACTACTGAAAACTCTTTAAATAAATACAGTCAAAAAATAATTATATGAGAATTGAGTTATAAATAAACACTCAATATGAAAACACATAGTTAATCTGTTTTACTTATCTATAAAAAAGATGTGAAAAATATATTGACGCACAGTCAAAAACCTTCTAAATAAGAAAATTAAAAAAAAACAAACCTATCAAAGTCTGATAAAAGTGCACCAAATCCTATTCAACGAGAAATCTCAATTTGGTTAAAAAGGGAATGTAACAATTGTGAAAACACACATGTGCCCCATTTGACCCCTTATATATCAATAACTGAAGAGGAGAAAACATTTGCACACAAGTTTAGCGTATTCATCGAGAAATCAAACGAAAGCAAGAACACTGGAGAAGAAAAAACGGAACGTCGGCTTCCCCCAATAAAAACTAAAAGCAATGATATAGCTGAAAAATTGCTGTAAGTGGCGTTAAACGAACAATGAAATCGTTAAAGAAAGAAAGTAAATATATTTGCACGAGGCAATCAAAACCACAATACTCATAAAATAAGTTGACATACTATAGAAACCTCATTCAATAAATGAAGGTAATAACAAAATACCAAACACCGATGAAACTGTCAAAACAGACAATCCATTAATCAAAGTCCGATAAACCGGCAAACTTCAGCACCCACAACCAACATAAAGAATCTTAAACAAATACAGACATATTGAAAACTGGCCCCTTTGATTGCAAAAACTAAATAGTTCTATGTAAAATATTTACGTTTTCTTTCAAAATTTGATAACAGTAAATTTTTTTCGGACTTTATTCCTTTGACATATAGCTTAAAACTCATAAAAAAGAAAATCTGCTTGGCATATGCCCATAGGAACATTACAAAACCAAATTGCAAATCAATCTAATGAAAAACTCCAATGTTAAAACAACATCGTTCACCAATTTGTTTCTTTTACTGTAGACCCCAGATAACCATTATCAATCCCAAGCGTTAATTTGTACTTGATCTCATATAAGTTAAATATAAAACACATTTGGTTAAGTCGATCAAAATGTAAAGCATGCAATCGTAGCTGTCTACACAGAGAGGCTGATACTGCAATGAATATAATAAAAATGATCCAGAATACCATTTTTTAAACATTTCGAATCAACCTTTGTCAACAATGTCATGATTAAGAAACTAAAGACTTAAGCGTAGAATTAAACGGCGGACATAGAAAGCATTTAGCCATCCATAAAACTGTTATATATCAGATACTATACTTACATGTGAATCACTCCCAGCAGCTGTATTACGACGATAAATGGGACCTCTTTGTAGCTCCACCGAGCTAAGAAACAATTTCAAATGAGCTACATTTTTGTAACTACATTTAAACTAATACAAAATCTATATAAAATTATACATTGCATTTACCAACATATGGTCAGTGAAATTCGTTTATACTAAGCTGTATTAAATATTTTACAGCTCGTTTTTTCATTTTACATTTTTATATTTATTTTACCAAGAAGAATTTTGAAAGGCAGTCAGTAAGTGTTAGTATATAAGCCTTTATTTATTTGTAAAAAAATTGTGTTACGTTTGCCTCGCATGAAATGATAAACGATACAAAAAAAATAATACAGAACCTTTGTGCATTTGATTTGCAGTAATATGTTTTATTTTATAAAAGATATAAGTTTAGTAAATTTGATAGGCATAAATGATAAATGAGACAGGAAAATCAAACATAACCTTTGAAGAATTATAAATTGAAAGGAATTGAATCAACGAAGATGTCAGATGAGGTTTTATTATGTTTTGTGTTGAGATATAATTTCAGTTTCCACTTTCGATTCCATTAATCTCGCATCGCTCCAAACGATAGAGAATCAACTGTGGCCGATGCCGGGGCGTGAATAATAAAGTATTTTGCAGTTGTTGTAGGCAGAACTATACACTCGTAAAGGACATGGCGCAAATTGTTAGCACAAACTTGTATATTGTTATGTATAGTAAGCAAGAAATAATGAAAAAAAAGGTTTAATTTCATGGCAAATATTTCTTATACAAGTAATACAGCGGCTATAATGCGCCTACGCTTTTCTGATCACTATTATAGGGATGGTTCTTTATATTGCAAGCAGCGAACAAAGTTTCATTGGTTTATGAAAGCATTGGCGTACATTGTCATCATAGCGATTACTTCGGTCTACGCTTTCGCATGTCAATGAAACTTTATAAGAATGAATTCAATTCATATATTACTACGCCGCAGTGTAATGTTTTGACGTTGATATAATGCACTGGTTTGATGTCAAATGAAGGAATTTCCGTCTTAATGAAAACAAAAAATCAAATGTAACCCCCCCCCCCCCACCCACAAAAAGGGGGGAACATTAGCGTGTTACTGCTTTCCCGTATAATGGAGTTTGTGTTGGGTTTGTCTATATCCGGATTTGTAACTGTCCCTTGACTTTTGATTTTTGTTGTTCGGTCGGTTTTCTTTGCAATTTTTATTAATAACGGTTGAAAGCACTGACCGTGCACACATTTTATTATTAAGCACCACCGCGCTTTATTGAAAACGCTTTCATATCTGAATGAAACCTTAAAAAAAACAGTCAATTCTAAAGTATAAGGAATAGCTCTATTACCAAAAAAACTGAAAAAAAGTTTTATTTATTTCGAATTTTAATTAACAATCTACACCTAGTTTTGCAATAATGTCGGTTTTAACGCTCTGTAGAACTTGTAGCTGTTTTGAATACTTTATACCCAATATCTTAATTGTACCGACAACAAATGTAGGCCGACAGAATTTAATATTAGTGTTAGTTTATTGTAAAAGCATGTATTTATTGGTTGACATAATTATCATAAGCATTTATTTATTTATTAAAGAATAATTTAAGTTTCTTTGGAATGAATGATGCATGAGACAGTACAATAATTTAAACAGTATAGTTAATCTACAAGAAATTTTAAAATGAGAATTTTGTTTTGTTTAAATGTTTCGCATACTTGATTATATAATAGGTTTTTGCTATTTCCAATCACAAAGGCATTAATTTCGTCCCAAACTGCTACATGTAAACCTAGAGAATCAACTTTGTTCTTGATAAACATCCAATTAGTACTAAGGAACTAGTGTTTAGCAGTTTTGTACAAAATTGATATACATTGTATTTCGTAATTTCATTCTTTCCATTGAACTTCATTTTTTTTCATTGCAATAAATACTAATTATCGTTTACGATAGAAGCTGACAAGAATTGTGCTGTACTTATCCATATTTAATTTCAGTCGGTACTGTAATGCGAAAATTATTGTCATAAATAACTAGGATATAAAAAAATCTACAAACTTCACTTTGTAATTGATCGCCAAGACAAAAAAAAATTCAAAAAATAATGAACAACAAATATGCGGAATAGGTAAGAAAATACCAAGTTCCATACACATTAATACAGAACAATGTGACACTCAACAACAAATACAAAAACACAAAAAAAGCCACCGACAAGAACTTTCAACAAAACAAGAGTTAATCCAAGTGCTGCGAATAGTTACCGCTTACTGCCTGTTGCAATAAATCCGCAGAGCCGCTGTCAGTCAATGCACAAATGTCAAGTGCGGAACAGAAAGCTACTATACAAACTACAACAAACCGACATTTTGTTATTTTCGGTTAAAAAACAGATATAGAATATTTTTCTACATGTGCATGATGTCTGCAATAAAATGATTTGCAGTTTCATCCGTGCAAATAATATAATTTTAGGTGAGTAAAGTGTAGCCTTAAGTCAGCCATATATTGTGTTTCCAGCTGCAAGTACCACGTTTAGAAAGATTTAAGTACACACGGTCACTTACAGTAATTATCAAAATTGAAAGGTAGCTTATTATTCGTTTCAATTCGATCTTTTTGTGTGTTAAAGACTGTAACGTTATTATTTTAACCTGAAGAAAATTAACATTTGTTCAATGTTTGACAAAACGGAAGCATTACTATGAGTCTGAATGCGACTTCTTGTGAAAATTGTTTCAAAATTACATTTTATTGCCTTAAATGTTATTATAGAGCGTCAAATTTCACAAATTGCAGTTGGAAACAATGGTCTCAAATGGAACGCGAACCTTTATGGGGACACCTAATCTTATAATAAAACACTTTGTAAAGGATGGACACAGCAATTTAGTGTCTTGTTCTTTTGATTGTTGCCATTTTAGAATGGGACGAGAGAACGATACTTTTTTTTATTTTTATTACTTTGATTTTCAAAAAATCATAGACGAATAGAACAATTTGCAGCGAGCTTTTACCCTTTTAAAAATAACTTAATGTTCTCTTCTTAGAATTATATATTCAAACATTTCAGTGCGCATTGTGTTATTCTTTCGGAATCTGGCATACTATCTTTGCCTGAAGTTATCCAAAGCTTATAAATGAATACTATTTGGTAATTTTGTAGTTTGGTTCATTCTTTAAAGTATTCCAATAACACCTGTCAAACAATTCAATATTGTATGTCTCCAAGATAATTAATTTTTGAAACATGAGAAAACAGACAGAAAAAACCTCTTTACAAAAGAAGGCCTGTCACATCTTCATTTTTTGATGAAAATGTCATAAAATAAGTTACATCCCATTCATTGTATTTTCCTTAATACTACCATTACTAAGTGAGCATTCCGTTTTGAAAGTCAAACAGTCAAACAAATTCCAGAATTATAAATACATAGTGGTGCTAAGATTTTAAAGAGAAAGTCAAATATCCATGCTAGCCATAAGACAACAGTAATATTTTCAATGTCAAAAAGACAACCGAGTAAATAGATATATGCTGACCCTAAATGAATACAAATTACCTAATTTGAACTTTTCTGAACACTGAACAGTTATCTTTTCTGTTTTCTTTTCTCATGTTTTTTTTTTCAAATGACAACCAAATTAATAATTTTAACAAGTTTAAGAACAATTAGGAACATTCTGTGAACAGTTTTGATCTTGAACATTAAAAAAATAGAAGGGGCTACCTTATTGTAATACTGAAGCTACAATTTGACAATGCAATAAAAACAATATCGAAGTGTCAGAAGAATTCAGTTTTTGGTGATCTGACAATCCTGCTCCAATAGCGTATCGGGCAAGAGAATTATTATAAATCAAAAAATAGTCTTTATTTAATTGGACTCTCGTGTCACAAACAATTATTTTAAATTTGATTAAAATGTAGCTTATTTTTTTGGGCATAATATTGAAATTTTTGATTTTGGCAAATCTTTAAAAAAAAAGCTGTGTTAATGACCGTACACTCATTAAATCTTGCTTTGAGTCAGCACATAATAGAACGTAACACCTGCGTCAGTTGGGTGCCATTAAGTTTAGATTTTTTTACAATGGATGTGAGAAATGCTTACAACATATAAAGTCTACTTGTTTTGATTATTTACACATTTGATTATTTTGTTTGATCCTTGCTGTCAGGAATATAGTAACTGAAAATTCTTGATAATATCGTGTACTTTTGTACTGTTTCCAACTCTTTATGTTCTTATTTAATTTATTAAAGTTCAATTTTTTATATTTGTCTACGATTTTAAATATTAAAATTGTGTACGATACTATAGCGTTTAGACGCTCTTCATGTTAAATTCAAATTGCGACAATATCTACAAAAGGGCGCCAACTTAATTTGTGTATTTACATGTATAAAATATAAATATACCTATATTGCTAATTTTAAAATATGCGAAACTTTTAAACGATTGAAGCCAGAAAGTTTTTATAATTATATGCAATCATAAATAGTCTACAGTTTGGAATTGGGTGCAACTTATATAAAGTTATACACTCAGTACTGATGCCGTTTATGTAACTGATCAAGACAGCATACAAGTCCGGGCATAATAAAAACAGACAGCAATCCAAGAAAATTGTCCCTCAATATTTTCACCCTTTATAGGTAAATCGTGCACACCGATCGACCTCAGCGATGAGTAGAAAGCATAAAAATAGAAGACGGTTCTTATTTTATATCCCAATTATTTTCAGGGCGTAATGCACTGGGATGGGTTAAATACTCCTTTTATAACAAAAACTGCACATTTATAATTTATTCATATAATCCTTATTTCTGTTTAAAATAATTGAATTCGATGCCGCTAATGCTGTTTTAAATTTGGTTTGTTTGTTTAACACCACTTTCAGCTATTTTTTAGGTATATATCATAGCGTCCGGTTGTTAATGTGAGAGGAAGCCGGAGTAACCGTATAAAACCTCCGAACCTCGATAGGAATACTGACAATCCTTGCTTGGATGGACTACACCCTGCCCGCAGTAAGACTCGAACCCACAGTCTCAGTGTTGACATAAACAGACCACGCGATCAAGCGTAGACAAACTACCTTGGATAAACATACATTAATACACTTCCTGTAAACACATCTACTACTATTTTTGAATGATTACGACTATACCTAAATTATATCGCAGTTTAAGTTGTTTACAAGAAGAACACAAATGGGTGCGAACAAGGATCGAACGTAAGTAACTATATTATCACTAATGGAATTGAAGTCAATTTCTTCATTAATAGATGACTTGCTTGTTTGTCAGACGTTTTTTTTTTTGTAAAATGCTTATTGTAAAAATAGGCGAATGAACAAGAGTAAAATGATAACAATATCCATACTAAGATTCAACGTTTATATATTTATAGGTATCTATATAGCAAAAATAATGTACAGCCATTAAAACTTGTTTTGAACCAGTCCATAATCGAAAGAAACACCTGCGTCAGTTTGATGCCATTAAGTGTAGCTTTTTACGATAGATGTGAGAAATGCTTGTTTTGATTGATATTTACACGTTTGATGATTATTAATTTATTGTGTTGGATAACTGTAGAGTTTGAATAGTGTTGTCAGGAAAAAAGTAACTTAACATTCTTGTTATATTGTGTATTGTGTACTGTGTTTCCAACTCTTAATGTTATTTAATTTATTAAAGTTTTATACTTTTTACATTTGTCTACGATTTTAAATTTGAAAATTGTGTATACAATACTTTATCATTTAAAGGCTCTTCGTGTTAAATTAAAATTGCGACAATCTCTACAAAAAGGCACCAACCCATGGTGTCTGTCAAATCAAAAACTAAAAGGTAATGTGCTTTAAAAACTTATATACATGTCTGTAGCATTAATATACCTATATTGTCAGTTTTAAAATATGCGAACTATTGGACGATTGAAGCCAGAAGATTTTATAGTTAAGGGAAACTCCATGTGGCGGCCTGACCAATTATCACTAGATTACATATTTCTGCAAGTAGCGAATCAATATATTGGGAAATGGAATGGAAGCTATATATTTGTTAAAAACGAAGATAATGTGTTATTTTTAAGAGAAATTGTCCAAAGTTATTTTTGTATTGATTTCATTTAAATCTTCATCATTTGAAATCATCTAGTTATTGACGCTAAGCACCAATTTAAGGTCTTATTCAGAAGAAAACACGGAATGACTGCAGCTTTATGTTGTGTAAATTAAAACCATGTATTGCGCCTGTACTTTCATCTAGATTAAGAATCGTTTTTGACAGTTGGTCTTGTTATGACACAGGAATTTTTTTTTGCAATGTCTTTCCATATATTTAAACACGTTTGCAAAATTTACTCCACATTGGTTTTTACCTTGAAGAAAAGTCAAATGCCACATTCAAAATTCTTTAGACTCGCACGAGTTTACTATTTCAACAGTTTATATTGGTTCTCGTGATTTTTATTTCTTTTAATTTTGCCCACCTTTTTGTCTCTACATATCTTTTAAGATCGCCGTTAATTACGTCTTGATAAGTCATTTTGTTAATATTCCGTGTATCATTTTCAAGAACAAATATATGTGTGCTGTATCAATTCAACCTCAGTCCAAGTTTTGCATAGTTTTTATCAAATTTAATATCAATTTAATATTAAATTGCAAATTTATATTTATACATTCACTAGTAAACATGTTCATGGGTTCAACGTCAATTATGCAATATTCATTTTAAGAGCAAATTTCTAAATATTATTTGTCAATAAAGTGATAATTAGGAGTTTAACAGTTCATGGCGTAAGCATGATTGTGCATTTAGATGTATGACGAAATCCTCTCATTGTCTACAATCTTAAATTATAAAGTAATTGACATCTTTCAAAATATATCAACACCATGAGAGTTATCAGTAGTTTAGTTGTTTATACCTATGTGTTATCAAAGAAAGCTGCAATACTTAACACTTAATACATGTTCTCATTGAAATGTGTATGCTATGAATGTAACTAAAAATGTTAGTTATAGTTAACAATGTACTGTTTTTAAAATTACTTAACTAAAATTAAACATTAACATATAGTATGTTTTCTATTTAATTTTTGTTTTTATGCAATCATTATGATCCTCCCTTATCTTCCCAAATACCTGATTGTTTGATTTTTATTGTATGATGTATAGGCACGAAACTGTAGGAAGAGCCTATTACACAAAATAATTACTCTTTTGTCTTGTCTCCGAATGACAAAGTCCATGTTTTTCTAAAGTAAACCACAAATATCATTTCGGTCAAAATGTTAAATAAAGGTGCACAACAGCGTATTCTTTGCAAATTTGTGACAAATTTTGAATGAACCCTAACCTTTTAACGAATGGTTATTGTCAGTGTAAATTTGAACACGATTAAGATATACGATGTGACATTAAACAAATGTATCTGTCTAGGAGGCATGGAATATTTCATAAATGCCATGATCGAAACTTAATGTCCTAATTTTTTATTTCTCAACAGCATTTTGTGCAAATACATTTTCTAAGCATGGTTTATTTGTAGAAAATTCAATCCAGCGCTTCGTAATTAATTTGTTTTATGTTTACAATACAAGTATAGCTGTCTTATATATTGAAATGCATCGATTAAACATATTGAAATGCATCTATTGTAAGCCATTTTAATGCCTACGCGTTTTAGTTACATAATCAACGTTTCTAAATAGTATAATGTATCTATGTAGACATTTTTACGTTTATATAACTTTCATCTTATCATTTTATATAATCCCTGTTTGAAACTAAAGTATGCTTTAAATATTAATATCATATTTACTTTTCCATCAATTTTACAAATAATAACAAACTGAAAGAC
This sequence comes from Limnoperna fortunei, assembly GCA_944474755.1. Classification (NCBI taxonomy): domain Eukaryota; kingdom Metazoa; phylum Mollusca; class Bivalvia; order Mytilida; family Modiolidae; genus Limnoperna; species Limnoperna fortunei. The sequence goes on along the minus strand of OX104113.1, from coordinate 92,337,871 downwards.
AAGATATTACAGTTTTAATATTGTCTAATATTTAGAAGTTTTAAACAAAAACGTGTGTGAGGATGCTGTAAAATTGCAGTTAATTGTATATTTTAAAGTACACATAGAAAGGTCATACGATAAAAGGAGAAAAATAAAATGTGTTCACTATAAGGTTTTTTCTCTATGTAATGAAAAAGACTTGTTATTGCTTTGATAATTTTATCGACCAATTTTTAATACCAAAAGCGATGGGAAAACCCGAGACATATAATTTTGGTGTTTTGCGGCAGACAATTCTATCGGTGTTGACCCTCTGAAACCGTTCTATTTTATACAGAATTACCCCCCCCCCCCCCCCCATGAACTGAAAGCATTGTTATCACGAGATTTCTTGAACTATTGAACATTTTAAACAATAATAGTTGATAAATGTAAACTTTATTGCATTCTCTCACGTATAATCTTATACTTTCTTAGCTTGTGCGATTTCTAGAAATAGTGACTTTGAGCTTTTGTTAAAATTAGTAAACATTATAATGTGAACGGTAATAAAGTATTTTACATTAGCGAATGCAATTACTGGTTAAATAACAGTTCATCGTGAAACCCGTTACATATTAAATCTGTGTGCAAGTGCATGTCAATAGTTCTTTACTGAACTGTATGCTAATTTTATCGGCATACGAAACCCCTAATATTATTAATATAATCACTTGTTAACCACTAATGAACACATGTATCACTTGTTAACCGCTAATGATGACACATCCGATAATGATATCATTATATAATAAATTTTATCCTTTAAAAAATAGCTGGACAACTAACAGTCCACAAAAAGGCATGTTCATCACATTAATTACCCAAGAGTAAAGTAATTTTCTTTTTATGATATATGTATTTACAAGTTTTAACCTTTACACAATCCAAATATTATATTACCTTTTTTTATTGACTGGCGTTCTATTGCCCTGCTAACCTTTCACCTTTTTTTTCTAATGGGACAAATGCAGGTCATAATTATTTACAGCACCATTTCTTATCCAAATTCTTTTCACGACTACTCTGTGTAAGAATTACAAACATGCATTTTTGACTTCGACAAAATTACAGACGCTAAAATAATGGCAGAGGGACTTTTAACTGTCATTGAAAACGGTTTTGACAGAATTTTCGACTACAAAGATTTGTACAGCACAGAACAATTAGATTAAAAGTGAATATATTAACTGCATAATGTGCTGGCAAAAATATGTGTTTATATACCTTTAAAAATACTTGTGTGACTTTGTCCTTTGTTCTCGTACTGAATAAAGCTAAAATACTGCTCTCATGAAGTAAAGCAAACATCGTTTAATCAATAAGATAGTAGTCAATGTTTGTAAACTTATATTTAAACTGGACAGACTGAAACCAAACTATTTATGTATGTTTGTTGCATGATCTTGTACAAAGTTGATGGTTGATTTTGTTTTATTCTGATCATCAATTAGTTTTGTTTTGTCGCAACAGCAAGACTAGGTTTAACAAAGAACCATATAAAAGACAATTGTAGAGCTGATTAAGGCCATAGTTATATTTGTTGGATAATCCTCTACAAAGTTGTTCTCTTTAAAAAAGTTCCCCATCCAAGATCGCTGTCATTGCAAAACTTAATTTAGCCTAGAAGTCAATGTATTTGAAGTTTAAAAGGCTATAATTCGAACGATTTGAAACAAAACTCGTATGCGATATCTTGTTCTTGTTGATTGTTTGTTTTCGTCCCAAATAAAGCTAATATACTGCCCCAAGGAAGTTATGCAAGCATTTTTTTAATAAGGATCATATACTTTCTACATTGACATTTTACTGTAATTAATCTTTGCAATTGAAGACATTCACTGGTTACTGAATAAATAAAAAACGGAGTTTCAATTTCTTGGGACTGGAAAAGTCTACTAGGCTAAAAGTGCCACATGTGACACATGTGTAGCCGATCACATGTGTAACACATGCGTTTCACATGTGTGATACATGTGTGTTTTCCTTACATGTGTGTCACATGTGTGGCACACATGTCATTCACATGCGTGTCTAACATATGTTACACGCATGAGAATATTAACACATGTGATACACATGTGACACAGGTGAAATTTTTACATGCTTCAAATTAATGCACTACCCATACTAATAGATGCTAATGTTAAAAATGTTTATTGGTAAAATCTGTAGAACTTTAAAATATGCAATTAATGTAGCCACCTTGACATTAAGTACTGTTAACCCCGTTAATCAAATTGGATAGCCATACTGTGTACATGGTTATAAAAAAAATGTGCCCTCTCTTACACAGCAATATCAATCAGACAGGGTGGATAGTAGATTTTGTAAGACATGCAGATACAAAGAAAATGCACAGCATTCTGATAAAAGAAAACAATAATATTTTTTTTTTAAATATTTTATTCAAAAATGTAATTCCTAATGATTGTCTTCTTTATCAAATACCAGAAAGTGAAGAAATGTAATATTATTGTATTTTATAAAAATGAAGGAAAAATTACCAGTAGGCAGAGACATATAATGTAATTATATGTCTCTGCATTATGTGTGTGTTTTTAATGAATTAAGATGTCAAAAAACATTTCCATCTTTGAAAGAAACGGATACCACTAGCTATAATATAAATCTCCGCTGCCACATGCTCATCTAGAAGGTCCATCAGCAAACAGTGCCTCGTCGCGTGATTTGTCAAAATTTTTGTCCTCGTCGAATGATGTTCCAGTAAAGATAAGATGATCAGGAATTTAACAGCCTCGTTGGGTAAAAACGGTTCGATATTAAATATTGCGAATATGCTGTGCGGTTTGTTTGTGAAATTCTTATTTAGATTATTTATGTAGAAAATGAAGAAACATCAAAAACGAAACAAGAATTGCCCTTAAGATTGTTTCATGCTTCAATTCGACAGATGTGCGAGTTCTTTATGGTATCCGATGATCAAGATAAGTATTCTATATATAGATCTTTGTTTACGTTTTTCAGAGAACCGTAAGGTACCGAAATCCTAAAGACCAAAATTTTACAGCGTCTGATAAATGTCTATAACGTTATATTTTCTAGACACATTCAAGATATTTCTTTATAACATAGGTACCAAAATAAAAATTACAATAATAATAATAATAACAATATACTATACAAAACAAATTGTTGCTGGTGCCGGACGGTTCTCTTTGTTTGGATTTTTTTATGTGTACGTGCTCGTCTGCTGTGCTAGCACTGTGAGAATATTCTCTTTGATGTCTGCCCTTTGATGCGAAATATTCGGTAATTTTGTATTTTAATGAACTTTATATATTAATTGAAAACTTAAAACATGATATGTAATGACATTGTGAATGTTTTTGACGTGAGAATTGATCCGTTTGCCTTTCAGATAACAATAATGACACAAGTGACAAGACAGGAAAACAAGGCTGGGCCTCATAAAAAGTTCTTTGCTGAATCAAAAATAACAATATCTTCTGTTTTCATGGTAATTTAGGACATTTTCATGCTGGGCAAAACATTTTACTTAAAATTAAATTGAAAATGTCTCAAGTTATATTTATAGGACCAGGCACAGTGCAATAAAAATATATTTGCTGATTTTTTTTTAATTCTTCTTATAGTTTCGTCCAGTCAAAACTTTAGCTTTCCTTTGTTGTCAATGTAACATAGTTAATTTTCATGTTCAGCAAAATATAAGATTTTATGGTGCTGGGGCCAGCCCAGTCAGCATGCTGACGTTGGGCCAACGTTGGCAAATTGTTGTACGGTTGGTTATTGGTTGGCGTTGGCATTGCAACGTTGGGCCAACGTTGGCCCAACTATACTTGGACTTTAGCAATTGAGAGGTATAATGTATCGTCGAAAGGCCAACATAGATCCAATGTTGGGCCGACGTTTGGAACTTTTCCTTTGTTTTTTATTCCACTGTTTGTTTCCTAACACAGTAGCAACATTGGATTTAAAGACACAGATGTTTTTTATTTTATTTATTCTGTTGTATTGTTTTTTTTCTACAGTGGTTTATATGTTGTTCCAACGTTGGGCCAACGTTGGTACAGCTATGGCAAACGTTATGGAATAAAAACAAAAATATTGTTTTAAATTAAAATCCGAATTAAAATTTTATAAAATTTTTAGTTTATAAGGAAAGTCTTTATTTATTTCAATTGAATAAATCTCATACTGTTGCAATGACATGTGTGTGATGAGTTTTTATTACTTGCTACGTTATTCATAAATATAATAATAATTTTTTTTTCATTTTTTAATTAAAATTTCAAATTGAGTAATATTTCTATTTATCAAAATTTAATTTTTCATATCTGTTTGAAACTTTATGTGATTGCCTGTACTATTCAGCCTTAAATTTGAGGAATGTGCTGGAATTGTAATGACCTATGACCTTATCTGTAATCTAACATCGCTGGATTTCCCGCGTCCTGCAGTGCTTTACAGAACTTTAAAAGTTAAATCATGTAAGTAAATTTAGTTTATTATAGTTTATTATAGAATATATTTTTCACTTATTGCTGTGGGTAAAATTTTAATTGTTTATTTCCAATAATCAGTTGTACAAATTAATACACATCATTACTTCATTTGTAAATTATCAGTCGTACTAGTAAATGAAAATAAATGCTGACAAAAAACTTCCTACTGTCTTTAAAGTATCTGTTTGTAATCTGGGACTAGTATAGGTTCCTGGTTTAATGCTCATATTTTTAAGAGTAATACATTTTTAATCTTTCAAATTTCATAATGCATTAAATATAGTTAATGTAAATGTTTCCTTTCTCCAGTAATTAGGTCACCTTCCAAATGTGTGAAGAGTGTTGATTAATTACTACAGTTCTACACATCTCACGCAAATCACACCCAGATTATACACGGTATAGAATTACCATATTTCCTGGGAAGATTTTAACAACTAGGATTTAATGTCATTATAAATAGTGTAATATATTCCCACTGTCTAAAACATGGATATTAAGTATACCATTTCTTATTTTCATTGTTATGCCTGATGTTTAGTGCAATTACTATGTGTTTCAGGTCTTGAAGGATTTAAACAAACATATATGCAGATACTATCAAAAATACTTGAAAACAGTGGAGCTGTAAAGCTGAACAGCTTGACTCAGAAAAGGGGGTCAAAAATACCGTTTTCGTCATTGTGGTTAAAAGATGTTTTACTTTGTAAGTAGTAACTAATCTAATATTACTAAATTAGTTTGTTATGATCTCAATTTAGTACACAAACGTGTACATAAATACTGTAAGGCATTTAACAGTTATGTTAAATTTTGGTCAACTCAATACTGTTATATTAAGTACTTCGTGCATGGCCCTTTAATTTTTAAAATTAAGTGATTTTAAAGTAACGCCAAATTTGTTATTTTTCCAACAGAAACGGAGACAGAACAGAATATGTAGCCAGGATACAGACAAAGAAATAGAAGATATTTAATTGAAAAGACAGAAATGGTGGTAGAAAAAGAAATGCATCGGACAGAAATGATGGTAGAAAAAAGAAATGAAAGAAAAACTGCAACAAATAAACATGAGTGAATAAACTCTGGACATCTATGATATATTTATAAAGTATGAAGAAAACATAGTGTGTTCAGTGTTAATTGATTTGTCCATAGAACTATGTCTATCCAAGGATTTATACTTTTACAAGGATTTTTAATTACTAACTTATAAGTGGACAAAATCTTTAGGACCATTAAGTTCGTTTATAAAGCTGTACATAGTGGATAAATAAAGAACGTCTGCCTCTAATTGGGTTTTGTTTGGTACATAGTTGATCTATGGTTGGTATCTAGTCTGCTATATTTTGATATAGCTGGACCAATGTTGGTGGTTAGATGTAACGTTGTTGGCCCAACGTTGGCAGATAGATATGACGACATTGGACCAACATCGGCTCTCGGTTGGCAGACAGATATGACGATGTTGGCCTAACGTTGGCTATCAATTGGCTGACAGTTATTACGACGTTGGCCCAACGTTGGCTCTCAGTTGGCAGTTAAATATGACGACGTTGGCCCAACGTAAAACCAACATGTTGGCCCAACGTTGGCACACTTTGCACTTATAACGTTGACCCAACATTGTTTTCCGACGGTGGCCCAACGTAATAGGTAGTGGTTGGCCCAACGTTGGCCCAACCAAGGCTTGCTGTCTGGGAGGGTAGGTCATGACTATTCAGTATAGCTTGCTTGCACGTATAAGATTAATGTGGTGTAATAAAATTAAAGCTATGGTATTGGTTTTTCTTTTGTAATATAACTGCCACTGTATAGTATACTTTTTCAGTTTATCAAAAAATACAACCAGAAATTTATCAGAGAGAAAAAATTTAAGTTTAAAATTGAGTTGTTTCAGCCTGCAAAACTATAAAAGTTAATTTGAAATATTTTTTCAATTGATTATTCTTATTACAATTATTTCAATAGATTATTCCTAATTTTTCCCCAGTTAAAAACAGAATCAATATCTTTGCCAAGGAAAATTCAGAACCCCACCTGCATTATCTGAAATCCAGATTCTGTGAATATCCATGGATAATTGAGGATGATGCATATAATTATGAAGATAAGCTTAAAAGTATGTAAATGTTTTTCAAGCCAATTATATATTTCCTTCATTTTCAAGATATGTGTATGTAAATGTGTTATTTAACTAAAATCAGAATCGAAAATGCAGGGATGACATGTTGATCTGTCTCAGCTGGAACAGGACTATTCACTTAAAGCTCACATTTAAAGACATCCAAGCACAACATGTAGTAATTTTTAGTGTAAATAGATGTCACCGTATTATGGTATGGAATTGGATGTGCAACAAGATATATAATTTCAAGTAAAATTGCTATACTGACAGAGTGGTTAATCATGTGCTAGTTAACACTGAGGTCGCGGGTACAAGTCTCCTTGCAGGCAGTGTATGCCATTCACCCATCATAATTGCAGAGGATTGCCAGTTTTCTTATGGAAGGTGGTGGGTTTTCTCCTGGTACTCCAACTTCCTCCCTCAATAATAAAAACTGGATGCCATGATATAGCTAAAAATTGCTGAAAGTGGCATTAAACATCATAGAAAACAACCAAACAAACAATTACCATACAAACTTTATGACACCAGTATGTTCTTATACATAAGATGTATGATGCTTAAGCAACAACATGATAATTTGTTAAAATTGGTTCTGTTACCACGGAGTTGCATACAATACAATATATGTACTTATTTAAATTACAAATGGACACATGTTACTCTATTAAGTTTCACTCTTGTTATTGTTTGTTTGTTTGTTTGATGTGTTTAACGCCACTTTCAGCAATTTTTCACACTCTTGTTATTGAACAATTTTGTAACATTTTTGTTTTAAAGGAGGGAGGTACAAAGAGGTCACATTACTCCATCCATAAAAAAAAAGATAAAAGGAACTACATTATAGTAACTTGAACTTGGGACAATATATTTAGAACATGAATTCTAAATCTAAACTCATTTGTGATTAAAATAATTTAAATTAATTTTATTTTAAGATTATTTCAAGTTTTTAAAAAAATCAGAAATATAACCTTTGGGTCTATAAAAACTGTGATGAGGTTTATGAATGGTGCACACAGATCCAGAGTAGGTTATGTGAGTTTAACCTGTATAAACTATTTCCTGATATTTTAATTTAATTTTTAAAACTAAATTTGCACATTTATCAATTCACAATGAGACAATAAATGATTTAAAATTGTATCCACCTATGAATGCATCATGTGACCCAAGTTAGGCTATACTGTATAATGTGGTTTATTCCATCCATATGTTACATATTATGATTAATTTCTAATTTTGTCATAACTGACTTTTTAATTATTTTATTTACAGAGAACTAAAACAATATTATGAGGAAATTCCAATGAATCAATAATGGAGATGTGCTTATAAATGATAGTATACCAGTTTTGCACTATTTCACAAATTGGAGAAATTAATTAAGAATCAAGGTAATTATGAAGTTATGGTATGTGAACAAATAATTTATACCTCTGTCATTTCATTTGCTGTCAAATAATAGTATACAACTATAATTCTTACACAAATCTTTTAGTGCATACTCTTTATGTGTTGAGGAAAAGAAAACCTTGCATTGTTTTAATGGAATCTATTTTTCCAGTATATTTTATAAATAGAATCGGGCACGTAGCTCCCATTCAAGCAAAAAATCATTTGCTTGCACCTCAGAATGTCAACAAAAAAAACCTGAAGAAGAAAAACAAACAAAAAAACACCGACCCGTAAAAGTGATTAGCGCTTGATGGACGTTGATCTATGCATTAGCTTGATATTGTATTCTGGTTTCCTTTAATTAACATTATTTTAATAGTATTCATCAAAAAGTTTGTTTACCGCTTGAGTTTAAAATGAAAAATTACTGGTGTATAGTATCTTTAATTTTGATAAAAAAATCTTTGTTTTTGCTTTACATAAAAAAGGTAAAAAAACGTTTGTTTTTGTCATTTAATTTATGTATAGATTAAACTCTTTAAAACCCCAAAATGCAGGAGCCCCTAAGGCGGTCCCCAGACCCCTCGTCTAATTAAATTTGCTTGCACATGGCACAAGGGTCAGCTAAGCCCCCGAGACTCGTGGAAAATACAAACTATACTCAAAAACAAATATGATTACGAAAACTTTCCAATGGTCAACATCCTGTTTATTGATTATTGATTATTGATTGAGCAACATTCCAGCAGCACCAGCCTATGGTGTTAATATTTCACACTTCTACAGTTGTGATCAGTGAGTTTGGTACATAGATCATGCAGATTCTGTGTTCTAGACAGGTCACTGCTAAAAAGCTATTCAAACTGGGGTTTCATATTTCTTTTTTTTTAAATTGATTGATTGATTGTTGTTTTACATCCAGCAAGCAATATTTCAGCTATATTTTATATAAAAAATTAAAACTAACAATAGTACAGTTTGAAAGAAATTTATAAGGATTGTAGCAAAGATGTCGTGAAAGTGACTTTTTTTATACAGTTATTCTTAGTTTCTTCAAAATAAACACTATCTTTTTCACCATTCTGAATAGAACACACATTGTCAATGTATGTATATGAATTGTATATATGTATCTTGAATGAGATAACAAATTTGTTTTTAGCTAATAACAACAGATAAAGACATCCAAGGAATGGATTGAAACACATTGGCTAAATATCCTTTTGGAAACTTTCGATGTGGGACAGAAAGTGCAGATGCCCAGAAGAAGAGACCATTTTAGCATTAGTAAGTACATCTACAGGGTTAGAGTACACGGATTGGTAATCACTCTAATGCACCTGATTACACTGTTTAACCCCACTCTTGCATAACCGGAAATCGCTGTCTCACAATTTTCTTCACATTACTTGGTGCATGCGCGTGATTACGAGCAGTGTATTAAATAACTTGATTTTTAGTTTTAAACTATGACAGGAAAGGCTGTACATGTAATGAGGTGTTTTATTAATGTCGAAATGATTTTTGTGTACTTTTAAATTAATTTAAGTGCTTGTCTACACAACTTTCTGCTACTATCTGAAATGGTTATGTTCATATGGCATGTATGGATCATATTACTTTTTTTATTTCACACATGCATGTAACAGTATAGCATTATATTGTATTTGTTTATGTCAATACACTTGATATTACTGTTTTATTCTTTAATCATTACAATTGCTGTACAACAAGGTATACACATATTTTTGCTGTATTCTGTCAGTGACTGTATCAGCCATATAAGTTGTTGTTAAATGTTTTTTTCTATAAAATGTATTTTATTGACACGGGATAGAAACAATTTTGAAACTGTATTAATATTGTATATTTTTTCAAATTTCATCCTTAGATCATCATCCTGGAATGCAGTAAAATATTACAGAAATCCTAAAATGACTCTTTTCTGTTTACAGAGAATCTTCGTTTGTTGATCAGAATGAGCTGTGGAATGGGGAGAATAATATGGCAGACTTTATGGGTGCTTCAATGAGACATTAACTAAAATGTATGGCAAAGACAACCAGACAAAATGCTGGACAAGACTAAGAGAAAGACAATTAAAAAATGAGGTGTTTAATAAAAAAATTGTTGTAAAATATTAGGTTATCTCCCTTATAAATATTTTAAGTTGCTATTTTTCTTTCATGTTAATGTTATTGTTATTTTTCATACTTGTATTGTTGTTAACAATAGAATTTGTAAAGCAAAGAGAAATGATTTTAATGGAAATAACTCTTGATTAAATAAAGTCAGTTACTTTTCAATTAATATATAACATGTTGAGTTAATTTGTATTTCTTTCTTATGCAGTGTGTTTCAGTATATTAATAAAGTAGGTTGTATCACAATGAAAATATTGAAATACCAGTGATCAACAAATCTCAAGTGTTGTTTTGTTTCAATTTTGTCAGAACAGTTGTGTGATAGCTGTAATACAGTATTACTAAATGTGAAATTAGTGTAGTCTGTACTATTGTGGAAAATGGAACATCAACATTGTAAACTTAACTACAAAATCTTTAGTGTTCAGTTTTAACAGGTATAAAACACAGCTAGGTCAGAATCAGCTACATTTAGATTGATTTATTGATTATTGTTGAGCGTCAAGCAAGCAATATTTCAGCAATATTTAGGAGGTGAGCTACATTTAGAACAATCCCCAATAAGCTCTCTAATCAGAAATATTTGGAATAAAACAAAGCTTACAAGATGAAAATAAATGTTTTTTTACTCATAAAATTATTATGAAAATCAAACATTGGTCACATATAATTCACGCATGTGACCCATTTGTGGACTTATATATATATATTATATATATATATATATATATGAAACACAGACGTGTCACATGTGTGACACATGCGTTTTTGAATGCATGTGACCCATGTGTGGACTTAAATATATGAAACACAGGCGTGTCACATGTGTGACACATGCATTTCCAACGCATGTGACCCATGTGTGGACTTACACATATGAAACACAGGCGTGTCACATGTGTGACACATGCATTTCCAACGCATGTGACCCATGTGTGGACTTACACATATGAAACACAGGCGTGTCACATGTGTGACACATGCGTTTTGCAACGCATGCGTACATGCGTGACTTTTTCGTCTCAAACACATGCGTGAGTCACACATGTGACACACATGTGTTACGCATGTGTCACATGCGTGGCATTTTTGCTTGTGTACGATGGGTCTTGAAGAAAATAGAGGGCTCAACTGCTGTAATACCTAAAGTACGTTAGAGACCATGTACAAAATGTATCTGGAGACTTTCACTCTCGTAGATACAATTGTGTCAAAAAGTGAGTGAATTGCTGTCAATAAACGAAATTCCGTTAGTAACAAAATATCCATAAAATAGATCTTGCCAACTTGTCAGTTACAGTTACTTACATTCTTTCTGGATATACCTGAAATACTACTCTCTTGACTTTGCCAAATCATTTGGTTCAATTCATTATATATGATTTGTCAGTACAGTGTACAACAGACGTTATGAAGAGATATCTGAAGAGAGTTAGATTTTCATGTGTATTTGTTTAATTTTTAATGGTATGCATTTAATTACACCCATGACAATTACGTACGTTTACATTTCACTAATCCTCATCTATCTCAGCTGCTGCTAGAGGCGTTAGACAATAATTTTATAGCAAAATAAGTTCAGACCACAAGTGACAAAGGATCATTGACCAGCTATTCGTACATTATATATGACGATGTAATAGGAAAAATTGCCACCAAATTTAAAGGCATGGATTTTGAAATTAGATACTGCCGTCACGTTTGAATGGAAAAGATGAATCAAATAAAACTAATTGATAAAACCGACGACTCATACTTTGAAACTAGTCAAATAATAAGATTTTAATAATCTTAATAATTAGAACATAAAGTACATTTCAAGATGACAGAGTAACACGAAGACTGTGAGAAGACAACTTACCCAGTCCTTTAGGAATTTAGTGGGAATCGGAAACATACAATACTGAGATTATTCGGTGATTTAACATACTTGTAAACCACATCAGCACCGAAGTGTTAAATGTAATTACTTTAAATCACAAGTAGTGCATGTAGTCTTTTTAAAATTACATTTTTTTATATAATTGAATATTTAAGATAATTTATTCGCAGTCGATAATAGCATAGCTATTAGGTTTCTATATTGAGTTGAGTGCTTCCTAAATGAAATCGCACATTAGGTTAAGGCGTAACAATTTTCCGTTACTTTAAAAATTGTAACTATACTTTTTCAATTTTTGAACAAAATAAATATAGATATATAAATAAATATATATATATACTAAACGATTCTTGTGGTAGTGTGATTGTACTGTTTCATTTCAAATATTGTTATCATTAATACCACCTAAAATATCGATGTTTCATTTAGTATATAAAATGTAACACAGACATTGTAGGTTAAATAATGTCGCGACTGTCTTAAATGTCTTAAATATTTAAAATGTTATACCGCCGTTGGTACTTTAAAGTGCATAGGGTGTGCGGGTAACATTATAAATGGTACAAAAACGGCTAATATAATTAATGTAAGAAATAAATATATCTTGTTATTCTAAATGATGTAATAAAACAAAAACAAACTTACACATAACAATGCATTGTACGTAAGTTCATGGTTTGTAACAGCTGATACTTGACTTATATTTTTGTTCACCATTGTATTACATGTACCTTTTTGCTACAGAAGTATAATATACACCTTGAAAAAGTTAACCAACCCTAGTTTTTGCAAGTTATACATATTCGAACACCTTTGAACTAATATTGGATGACATTCGTTTTTTAATTTGTATAGTTAACAAAAATATAATATGCATAGTTCGGCACAGTGAAACATTATTTTAATCAAAAATTATTTTATATACCAAAATATCTGCAAACCCGCGTCGCATACTGCCAGTAAGGCCTCTAATTCGTTATCTGTCGCCATTACCGTTGTTTGTTTGTTTGAATGGTGTTTTAACGCCACTTTCATCAATTTTTCAGCTATTTCATGGCGTCCAGTTTTTATTGGGGGATGTAGCCGGAGTGCCCGGAGAGAACCCCCGACCTGCGGTAGGAAAACTGGCAATCCTTGTCAATTAAGATTGGAGTCGAGTACACCGTGCCTGCATTGAGAATCGAACCCGCAATCTCAGTGTTGACAGACCACGTGATTGATCAATAGTAAACGAACTACCTTAACCACCGATGCCCCCCCCCCCATTCCCGTTGTAATTGAGCTTCTAAATGTTTTAAATTCTGTTAAGGTCTAGCGTTGTCATCCATAAAACAGGTCTCGACTGTAACGGGTGGTTATCAAAATAAGGCACAACTACAGGTGAAAGTACGTCCTAGGTGTACCTTTGGCCATTAAGGTTGCCATTGATTGTTACCAGATCCAGTTTGCAATCATGTGAGATTCAGCCCCACACAATAACTGAGACCCCAATAAAAAGCACCGTTGGAACAATGTTTCCTGGCGTGTAAGCTGTGTTTTGATGCCTTCAATCACGGGTTTGCCCATCAGTTACATGGAGTAAAAATCGGTTCTGACCAGTGTATTCGTCGCCAGGTTCTAAGGTTCCAATTTTTCATGCTCTTCACCAGTCCAACCAGTCCCTGCTATTGCGATCATCAAGCATTTGGCATTTATTGACTCTTTTACCTCGGTAATTCAGCTTAAAGACGATTTCGTACTGTTCTGGCTAACAGATTACGACCAGGTAAGCATTGATGATTGAGACATGTGCTTACTGCAAACGGATTTCGCCTTACCAATCCACCAAGGCTCCTATCTTAACGTTGGGTTGTCACAGATGGTGGAACAGATCGGTAACGGCCTTTAACACCATGCGTGGTAGTGTGTTTTCTGTCTAAACGACTAATTACTTATTATGATAGCTAAGCTGATGTCCTATTGCCTTGTAAGACATACTAGTAGAATGCATGCCGATGATTTGCCATATCTGTGCATCTGATATCCGCCTTCTCGCCATGTTTACTTTAAATTATTTGGCAATTAGATATTCGGGATTTGCACGACAAAATAGTGCACTCTGGACGTGATGAAGAGAGCAAGCTGCACGTGGACAGAAAACCGCGTTCGATTAAAATTTCACACCCGAACGCTCACATCCTGTTAATTATACATTAAGAAATTAATGGTCAAAATCATAAATATTAAGCTTTAAATGTTAAACCAAAAATATTTGAGGCTTCTAAATTTTATTCCAGGTGTATATTTGAAACATCAAACATCATGACGCCTTTAACACATACGAATGTAAAAATTGTAAACGTTGATTTTAGCGCATAACTGTAAATCAAATAAAGGAGAAACATTTTTTAAATGAACCAGATTAGCGATTCTAAAAAGAACTAATCACCTTTATACATGATAAAAACTATTTTGTTGCTCCAGTTTTACCCAGTTCATGGTAAGCCTGTTTTAATTCAATTGTAACAAAATTACACTACTATTAATTCAGACAAATAAGGCAATGACAATAATAAATTACGTTTATAATAACTTGTATGAACTGGATAACTTATTTACAATTATAGATTTACAGCATGATTCCTTTGATTAAAGACGTATATTTAATAATATTTCACACAATGATAGACATTATATTTAGGAATTAATTATTTTCCGGCCTAACAATCCAATAAACTTCCGTGCTTTTTTCATCTACCTTGTAATGTAATTGTTCTGCGGAAATAACTGGTTCTCAAACTTTTGATCAAAGATGCAACTGCCAAAATGTTACAGTGCAAAAATAATAAACTTGACGACAAAGCCAAACAAATGCAATGTAATTCCGTAAAGATTTTTCATATGATACGTGATCTTCAGATGTAATATTAAACGATGATTAGTTAGAACCAGATATCTAACCAGAATTTCAACAGAACACTTTAACAAAATAACAGGTTAAAAATAAAAAACACAAGTTTTCTATTTTTCACAGCGCCCGTAAAAACTTTGCACAACAAATTTGACTGAAACTATACCGAGATGGACCCAAACAAATGTGCATGTAGCGAATAATAAAGGTATTGTTTCAGTGGTCGTGTGCGTGTAAATGTGTGTATGATAAGTTTGTCATACGGAAAGGCTGACTGCGTACAATAGTGGATAACGTGCTTGGCGACTATCGTGCTCCATGCATAATAAAGACCTCTTCCGTACATTTAAAAAAAAGTAAACTCATTGTAGCCGCTATAAAAAGATACATTCTTCATACCTTTACAATACGCTACTTGTCGCAAATATAGCAAAAATATTGCTTAATGGACTTAAGATGCAATCAGCTAATGACTTTCACTTAACTTTGTTGTCATTTATTTAAAATCTTTTTACCTAATTTAAATTCAATATATTAACAAATAATAACACATGATTCAACAAAAATTGTAAACTTAATTTCTGGATGATTTATAGATAGTTGTTTTACCTGGTCACTATAACGTATAACCTATGCTTGATGTAAAAAACAGACATCAATGTCAACCGTCGCCATGCAGCTTGTATCGGTAATTGCATTAAATTTAACACTTCAATGGATAAATTTAATGTGGTTTTATTTTTACTCTATTATAAGACATACCTAAATATTCGTTTTATAGTTACCCCACGTACTATTTGTTTTGTGATTTGCGTTCCATTCTCGCACTTATGTTTACAATCTTCCTTTCAACATTATAATAACATTTAAACAATACATGTCACATATGTTATTGATAATTCCTTTATGCAACAGTTAAAAACGTTTGAGAAGACCCTTTTGTTACTTTCAATTTTCAATGAAATAGATAAAATTTAAAATAACAAAATTTAAACAAACTTCAACCTGACAAAATCTGAGTACTTTTAAAATTCATGTCGGAGAACAACAAATGTACACATCTTGCCACTAATTGCAACAAAACATGTGATTCGAAATGATGGTTGCCCAATATGGAAATACAAAAATGGAAATTACTTTTGTTCTATTTATTCAATACTGCAGTATAAAATAATTTTCTGAATTGCATTGTAAAGTGCCAAAAACCTGACGAATACGAGGTTGAAACTCAAACTGCTTTGACGGTAATCAACTTATTGGGCTAACGTCCTATTATATTGAATTAAATGGTTAGCAGCAGACATACATGTAAATAGCGAAAATTTGTATGATTCAACTTATAAATTAGTTTACTTACAACATCATGTACTGCATCGTTTAAACATTAATAAAATATCAATTATCTCTAGTCAACAAATTGCGCATTTTTAAATATAATAATGTGTTGTTTTCGTCGTTATAAAAATCCACGCATATCTGCTTATCATGTATATTATATATACGTATATTCGTTGAACGTAAAGTTTTACTCTTTTTTTCCATGACTAAAACAGTGGCTGAAATGTCTAATAAAGATATTTAGGTGGACCTTGACAATAACCACTACTGTATATTAAAGTCTAAATGTATTCCTGGTACCTTACCAGTGCTTGACCCACAGAGAAGCCCAGCGCGTCCCCGCGTTGCAGGTGGAGAAGACTCACGTTGCAAGGGTCGTAATACATGTACGGAAAGACTGGCCGCGGACCGTAGTGCGTAAAGTGTTTGGAGAGTACCGTTAAAGACCCATTTTGTAGATCATAAGCAAAACTCTGCTAAAACATTTTACGGTTTATACTTAATTTCAATTACCTTATTGGGTAAGCCTTTTGTAATCTTGTCGGGTGTTGAATAACGTTTTGTTTACGATTTATAAATACAAAGTTATAATATTGTTGAATTCTGTAATGTGGTGAGCCAAGGACACGGCAGTTTTTTAACTGCCAATAGAACAAAATTGTTTTTAACTCAGTTTTTAGGCAAAATTTTTATCGATACATATAACTGTTTAATTTAACAGTGTTTATTATGTATCGGATTTAAGAAAGGTACATTAAGTTGCTCATGTTTTTTATTTACGTAAAAATCACATTTATAGATATGATAACTCCACTATTTTAATGTGCATTTGTGCTTATTCAATGCTTTTCACTTCACATTAAATATGAAACAGTACTTTAAAAGACGAAACAAAGCAATAAGGCAGCATCTGTTCCATTGGAAAGGCAAGGTGTACTATACCAACTCCAAATCGATGCCAATATTGAATGGGAAAAGATCGACAGCATGCAATACAAGCATCTTATGCATCTCAAACGGGCTTTTAACACATTCTTCATTAAACCAGATGGACAGTGACCAATTTTGCTGTTATATTGATTAGTTAATAAATAACTTATATCTACGCTGTGTTGTTTAGCGGTAGCAATTTATGCAGTGTAAAATTTTGTTTTCATTTTACAAGATTATATATATAAATACGTTTAAAATATAAGATTTTTGTCTATTACAGTACGACAAGTGTAACAGTAGAGTATAAAATACATGTCACCACTCGAGATTTAGGATCGCAGATATGCCTGCAGTTACACCGTCTGTCAAATGCATATTGCTATTCGTAAATATATTATAAAAGATTCATTGTTTGATAACATCTTGAACAATAAATGGCTTTGACGTAGCCGAAGACCCTACAGTGAGTGTAAGGTTTATTTTAGAATCATGTAGTAGACATATGTGAAATTCAATATCTTTGTAATCACATGCATACTTTAATATTAAAGCATTTGTGACAGAAAAGATAATAGATAACTGTAATTAAGATGTTGTTACAATAATATACCAATAACGTGGACGATAGATATACAAAATGTAATCAGATGCAGAAGACTAACTAGGACGTCATCGGGTTTTAAGTAAATAGATAAAAATAGTTATAATAGTCTGTTCAGAAGAATCTGGAAACTACACCCCTTAACAGAAGATCGGTAGATTATTTGACTTTATATAACACCTGGTACTGATAACTAATTCAGTTTTTATGCCTTTGATTGTTCTTTGCCGCATTGACACTTGGATTCTATTCATCTCTCAACATGTTCGTACACCAACACCGGAAACTGAACGTCCAAAACTTTGGAATTTGAACTAAAGCGTCGTTGTTTAATATATCAGTGCAACCACTAACGCCAATGTTGAAGAGGTTTACCCAAGATGACTTCTACTCTAATATACTAGTTTTCTTGTAAGGATAGGCTTAAATGTGATATATGCAGTGAGCTTTCGTCACAGCTTTCAAGTTTATTAGTGTCATAAAAGAAATTCATAGAAACTTATTTGATAAAAGTTGTTAATAATGACGATAACAGTTACTACTTGTATGATAATATATCATTTTTCCATAGTTGGTCCCAAAAGAAACATGCAATTAGGTTGTTTTACACAAAATTCATGTCATATCAATCACAATAAATATCAGTTTAACAACAACATAGCATGTCACGTCTTTAACAGTTATAACAACTTACCGTTTGCTACATAAATCAAACAAGATCCTTAATGTAAAATCCATGTAACTGACAGAAAGCAATAAAACTTATCGAAACAATAAACACATATTATATAAATAAAAATACAACAAAACAAAATTACCAAATTATAATGGAAATTAATTTTATGTAAAAATGTGTTTACCATTAACAACAATCACACAAAATTTGTAACTTGAATATCGCTTTATTACCGTACCATTACAAACATATTTGAATCAAATGGGGAGAGAAATACTATTTTAATAAATCGACGTGCGTTTGCTAAATGAGCTATGTGTAACATGCTTAAATAATAATACACTGAAAATACTAATTATTGTTAAGATTGATTGATTACATATTTGGTTTTCGTTCAGCGAGCAGTATTTCAGCTATATTCAGGTCGAGAAGGAAACAAACAGTAAATCAATTCATAAAAGTTACACCAACATACAATTTTCAAAAATATGGAGTATGGGTAAAAACATTTAGACCTTTGCGGCGGCTGAAACAAGCTTATACTTTTTCGAAGTCTTCAACAGTGGTCTTGAGCACGTTACCCATTATGATCCGCAGTAAGGCTTTCCGTATTATGACATAACCTCTAATGAAAGGACGTTCCCCATCCGCCACCTGTAGACTAATTAGGCAGCTCTTTAAGTGGAACACTGCAAACCATCACAGTATGGTCCCAGCTGTAAAGGTTATTTCATTACAATTTGAATGGCAACTAATTGTAAATAGCAGATAGCTGAAATACTCTTGCTGGGCGTATCCAATCAGTCAACCAGCTATGGTTTTTGGTCATGTTTGGCGTTAATCATTTTAAGATTTCTTTTGCAAAATTAACTTATAAATGACCGCTTTATAAAGCTGTTATTGTGAGATTGGGATTTTGTTGATATGTAGTATTGAAATAGACAAAGCGCTCTAGTCTATAAAACAACAAAGAGATTTTTGTCTACTCAACAGCTTTATAGTATTAATATTACACCAACAAAAAATATATCAATATGAACCATCTTTTAAGATATAGTTAAATTGCACGGCGTTCGGCATTTTGATATTTTAGTGATGTAACATGTTGTCATTTGCATTAAAAGGATGTAAGCTGATTAGATCTGTAGAACAATAATGTTAAGGGAACATCATTGTGTTAGAAGATGTAAAGCAATGTTGGATAGGAAAATTGTGCATTTTACACAATAACGTATCCCTTTGATCAGCAGTTTTACGTGCTGTTAATTTATCATCGTTGATAATTGTTTTTCAGTGCATACACGTTAATTTGAACAACACTGTCTACTTTATCAGGATTTGATGTATTGTGAATGACTTCTGTATCAGTTAAAAAAAATCAATCCAGTGACATGCGTTCACCGTTCGTATTTTCCAAAATTATGTATAAGGTAATAAATTATAAAGTATCATATTGTAGAAGAATATGTATATTGATTGAATGTAGCTTGACGACCAAAACAAAAATGTTGCAAAGAAAGGTGCAGAACGAGTTTATAAACAAGAAATCAATTCGAAATTGGGGTGGACTAGAAGGCAGAAAATTCCGATTCCACTGGAAACGTATGGGGACAATTTAGCTTTTAATGCGGCTACAATGACTCTACACTTTTCAATACCACAAAAACTTTAACGAGAGCACTCTGCAATATGTTACTTCATGAAATGAAAAGGCATTCAGAGCTGGAACAATAGAGCTGCTCAGTCACCCTAATGTGACGGCTAGTAGATGCGCATTTTGTTGAACAAATTTTACAGGATATGAGAGGTTACATTGAAAAATAAAAGATCTTACACCGGTGGGAGGGCAAACTTTCAGACACCTTAGTGAACAGATTTCCGGTCTCCAACAAGGCTCTACGAGTTATTTAAGATTTTCCCGTCTTGCACTCCCACCGCTGTTTGATTCTATTTCTCACTAATCCCTTAAAAATTCTGATGCTGTTCTGTTTGAAGATATCAACAAATAGAGTTATCTGCCCTTAAAGTAATCTCTAGTGTACTTTTTGCGTAAACGTATTTGTTTTGATGTGCACTGCCATCATATGGCATAAATTTTGTCGAAAGCTCAGATATTTTTTAAAAATATTTTAAGGAGACTAAACAAACACAACATATGCAAATATTTTATGACGTTTATGGCTGAATCGACAGTTGACGTTACTATTCATTTTTACGGAAAAAGGCGCGTGAAATTCGTATCTCACCTTATGGTTGAGACAAGGATTTATTAACCGGTTAAAAATAGGTAGCACTCTGTCTCGTTGGTGAGAAAATAAAAGTTAACTGCTTTTTAAATTAAATAAAAGTTCTTAGCTAGAACTGCAGTCACTCAATATACGATTTAGTTTAGAGACATCTATATTTTTGATAAACAATCCTCTTTAAATGATTTGCAATCAAGGGTAAAAGTGTACACTTTTTCTCAGCATAAAGGTTCTTAACTCTTATTTTCGTTTCTTGTATTTAGAAACAGATCCATTATATTTTATTATTGGACTTTAAGAACACGGTTAAAACGTCAACCGTTAAAAAATACATATTCCTTATAAATATATGCTAATGTGTGTTATATTATTTTTCCGTCATTAAAGTCTTCAACATTTCACATTTTTTAAGTTAATTTGGAACATGTTTCGAGCTATGTGGGTTTTCCGTAATAATATTCCCTAGAGTATTGCTTAGAGATCTAATTTCCTAATTGCAAAGCAAGCAAGGCTGTTTTGTGATTTCTTCTATAGAATATTCATAAATTGGATACATATATACAGTTGGGATTGTTCTTAAAACAATCTCGTTAAAATGGAATCTTTCGGTTTGCATACTTCCGTTTTGTCGCCGCACCGTAAATGGTAAAAACGCAAAAGGTAAATCAAATTAGACTGGTTCATTAGGAAGAAGTAGAGATTCATCAAACAATTTTCTGTCAATTAACGGTTGCAAGCCATCAAACTGAAATGTGCTTATATATTCAATGACGTCAGAACTCAATATTTTAATTTAAATCATCTGAACATTATGTCTGAATTTAACAATTTTCTTTTAGTCCTCTGAAATTAACTATTGTTACATTATATTAACTATTCGTAAAACACAATATTTGAAGTACAAAAGTTCATTCACATTTTCATTGTAAAAAAGTAATTCCAGTTAACTGTAGGATTTGTGCAATAGTGTCATAAACACGCAGTCTGGTGAATCTTCGGGAAGAAAGAATTTCACATTGATTTCTATATTTACACAGTTTAAGAATTGTTTTAATTGTGATTTAGGGTTTAGTAGTGTACGAGAGAACACTCCTTTTGTTCCAAAAAAGCGTATATTGCGTCTGTATAAAACCTTGATTGAGTGCGTATAAATTGTACAAAGAACTGCATACGGAAATTGACACCTTAACTGATTTATTTGGGGTGTTCCTCAAAAGTTAAACGTAAATTAAACGTATATAATTTATTTTAAACAATTTCAATTGCAGGGATGAAGTTTGTTGAGTTTATAGATTCGTCACCATGACATATTTATCTTTATGGAAAATCAATCTCTCAAATACTATCAGTTACTTTTGCCGATTTAACAGGAAGTATTTGTTTCTTTTTTAGTTGACTTTTCTGTAGATATATCAATGGGTAACTCGACGGGTTTCTAATTAGAGGCAAACATTTTTTTTAAGTCCGCCAATGGTTTTGATTATTAGATTCAGGTTAGTTATCATCCGTTTTATGGTTTTTTTTGTATCTTTTTTATCAAGACGAGGTAAAGTCTTATCCAATTTAAATACATTTCAACGGAAAAGTGGACTGTAGGTTGTCAATAAAAACTTGGAAGAATGTGCTAAACGTTTGTAAAAGCTAACTGTAATTGATGGTAATAACAAAATACCGAACACCGAAGAAACTGTCAAAAAAGACAATCCACAAAGCAATGTCTGATCAACTCCAGAATCTACAACCTAAACCATAGTACTTACAGCAATGGCCTTGTCATGGTACAAGCATTTCAAACCATGATTAATGGCATGCGAAACCTCCATTACTTTAGTATGCGAGTTGGTTATTGATTAAAATGGATGAGTAACATGGTCCACTAGTCATAATAACTATACGGTAGCCAATCATCGTAGAACATTCACTGTACAGTGAATTAAAAATTGGGAAAATTATCTGCACCCATATTTTCAAGCACGAATATTTTTCGACAAGGAAGTGGTATCTATAGTAAAACTTATTAAAGGTAGGATTTTATTGTAACCTTGGTTTATCCCGACGAAATATGTGACGTTTGTAAAAACAAGTATACCAGTATACTCGCTACAAGTTCTTGCATAACTGATTATTCAAGAAATATAGACACCGTAGGCAGGAGATAAGCTGAAATATTGCTGCATAGGTGAGGAAAATTTATGATTTTGAAATTAAAGTCTTCATGGCGGTCCCAAATTCCCGTGCTCAGATGACCGTTTGTGTCATATTCAAGGAACAAGTCTACACATGATATACACGATGCTGTTTCTGTGATTTCTTTGATTTCCAGTTCTGAAGGATACTTTGACAGAAGTCACTCAGAAATTGAGGGTTGTTAATTATAAGGAAAACATCAGAATATCTGTATGTAAATTTAAAGGACTTAGCTTCTGCTATATTCTTAATAAGACGTCGACAAAAATCAGTTTCATAGGAATACAGCAACAAATTGGCAAGGCGTGGGGCACAGTTGAACCAATTAGAATTCTGATTGTCTGCTGAAAAACACATCCTCCAAAAGTTGTCGATCAGAAAAGCTAGCATAATTTAAATCTGTTCTTCTCTGTTGCATAATTTGCAATGTAGTTCTTTTTTTAAAAACCCGTCTTGTCGTATTCTAAAATTGCATGTGTGGAAGCAAAGTTTTATGTACGATTTTTTTTAAGACGGGATTTTTCTTTTTCGTGATGCAGGTTGGTATAGTTGAAAAATCAAAGGTTCTAACAAATGAAATTTTAGATATCGATCTTGATTTTAATTTTCCAAAAGGTACTTTGAATTTTGAATTTATCAAACAAATGTCAAAGTGTTTGTATATGTTTAAAGTTTTTATATTAGAGTTTATGAAAAGACAAGAGATATTATTGTGTATAAAAGATAAGTTTTGCAAGAAAGTACAACATATTGTGGAAATCTATTTTTGATACATGCACTTTAACCAGATTGCATCATGCGTGTGTGGTGTATAGTGTGTATATGTTTTTTATCCTTATATTATGTTTAATCGAAAGTCATTAATTGTTCTGTTGTAAAGTATCTATAAGGCTGTCTATTTTAAAAAGGGAAAATCCATTTTATTCCCTTTTCCCTTGTAAACCTCAACTGTAAGCATTTATTTTATAATACTGCAAAAACTGTAGCCATTATTAACTTTTATTCAACAAACAAATATATATACAACAAAATTTCACATCATAAACACTAAATACAAGCTCACTTTATAAAATGTGTACATTTGCACAATTTCGGGAAAGTTCCCGAAACAAATAAAAATCTAACAGTTTGCTTACTCTTGAGAATCATACAATTTAAAATGTTTCGGGAAATATCCCGAAAAATCTTATCGCATATATCACTACATTTCTTTAAAATTTTAAAGAGAAAAAATGTTTCGGGAAAGTTCCCGAAACATGTAAAAATCAAACAGTTTGCCTACTCTTGACAATCATACAATTTAAAATGTTTCGGGAAAAATCCCGAACAATCTTTTCAAATATATCGCTACATTTCTACAAAATTTTAAGAATAAAATATTTCGGGAAAAATCCCGAAACAAGTCAAAATCCTACAGTTTGCTTACTCTTGACAATTATACTATTTAAAATGTTTCGGGAAAAATCCCGAACAATCTTTTCAAATATATCACTACATTTCTACAAAATTTTAAGAATAAAACATTTCGGGAAAAATCCCGAAACATGTAAAAATCAAACAGTTTGCTTACTCTTGACAATCATACCATTTCAAATGTTTTGGGAAAATTCCTGAAAAAATCATAACAAATATATCACTACATGTACATTTCTACAAAATGTTAAAGAGAAAAAATGTTTTCGGAAAGATCCCGAAACAAGTCAAAATCTAACACTTTTCTAACTCTTGACAATCATACCATTTAAAATGTTTCGGGAAATATCCCGAAAAATCTTATCAAATATATCACTATTTTTCTACAACATTTTTAAGGAAAAAATCGTTTTTAAGAAAGTTCCCGAAGCAAGTCAAAATCCAAGGCTTTGCTGACTCTTGACAATCATAACATTTAAAACACTTTCGGAAAGTACATGAAATTAATCTTGTCAAATGTATCACTACATTTCTACAAATTTTGAGTAAAGATAATAGTTTCAGGCAAGTCAAAATCAAACATTTAACCTACCCTTGACACAGGTACCATTTAACACTTCTGGAAATTTTCCAAATAAATCTTATCTAATATATCATATTTCTTGAAAATTAGAAAAGAAGTGGTTTCAGAATGGTTCCAGACTCGTATGTTTCTAGCATATAGAATTTCAGAAAAATTAGAAAAAAAAGGCTACTTTATTTCATTATGTTTCTTACAGACTTACAATAGGTAGGGAAATGCAAAACAATAACTTTCATACATTTTCTTTTGAAGATGCAATTTTTGTCATACAATACATATGATTGTTGAAAATAACACAACTGTCACAATGTTAGGTAAAAATTGTCTGAAACATTGAAACAAATTCACAAATCACTCAACAAGTATTTTACTCAGTTTTAAAATAGTTTAGTACATGTATGAAAGCCCAAAGGAGCATTTCTTTTATATTTTAAAAATCTATGTACAGAATTTGTGATGAAGAATAAAATAAAATACCTAAAACTTACACCCTTGGTTTAAAATACATTAAAAAAAGTGACAGTGGTGGTGACTACATTGTAATTAAAAGAAAATATACACAACATATAGACACAATACAACTTTTTTGACTGGAACTAAGACTTAGAAGACCTTATAAGATTTAGTGTGGAATCAGACTTTTTTAACCTCCATAGTAATTAAAAATCTGATCAAAATAAACAGGTGTGGACACAGAAAATTTCTGGCCTGCATTCTGCATCAGTAATGAAAAAAAAATTCATGCCAATATGTATAAACCTCTAAATGGTCATCATTTAAAATATGAAATGCAAGGTTACAGAGAAACTGACCTAAATCAAAAACAAAAATATCAAATACAGACTTTATAAAGTCAAAGGGTTTTCAAATGTTCTAATGAATTTGCAGAAAAAAGGTAATTGATAGGAATCATGGTCAGGAAAATGCAAAAAATCAATAAATGCACCTTTTCAATACATGTAGTCTGATAAAAAAAATGTAATATGCAGTAAGTTTTTTGTCACCTGCATGATCAAGCTAGTTAACATTGCCGTAATGTAGTGAATGCACATCAACATGTGTAATGTGTACATACATGAGGCATTTGATATATATATACAGTAGTCAGTAATAACATATAAATAAAAAATCTACAAACTAGACACAAAACTTCCTGGCTATACAACAGAGTATTTGTGTTTCCATGTAAATGGTTTTCATTCTGTTGGTCTACACTACAGCATGCTTCAGTCATTTAACATACTTCTTTCTACCTCTCATAGTACAGTTTATATTTTATATCTGAAATCATAAATATTATAATATATAACTGCTTCCGAATTCCTAAGGCCTGGAATTCAAGTCTCGGACTTGAGTTCGAGTTTTTTCTCAATTACCACATAGCAACTTTAAAATTCTCAAGTTTGTATTGACTAAAACAAATATTTACCTTAGCAGTGTATGTTAATGTTGTACCATTAGACAATTCAAATGTAACTTCCTTCATTTGCTTTGTAAATTAACTAGAATCTAACCACTTATACTTTTAACTGACACTAGCTACAATAATGTAGCTCCTTTTTGTTTCTTTTTATATGGATGGATAAAATAATGTAGCTCCTTTTTTTCTAATAGACGGAGGTACAAAGAGATATCAGAATGTCAAGTGTTAATGCTGCCGTTTCTTGAAACCATATACATGTCTTGGCATTTAGTGACATTTGTTGCAAACAAGTCAAAAACTGTTTTATCAAATTATTCTGATTCAAGCTTAAAATGACTTAATTTTGCATAAATAATACTAGTTTTACATTGAGCACTCAAAACTGTTTTAAATAAACTAATAAGACATCTGAAGTCTGATATAATTGAGCAAGTATTGAGTGTCTTCTTTCACTTGCACAGGTACTTTGCCATGGCAATTAAATCAAATGATGCAGAACAAAACAATGTATCATTTGCACTGTAAAAAAGCCACATTTTCCTGTTGGAATCCAAATAAAATATGTGAACAGACAGTGTGTTCTACATGTACAGTATGTTGTTTAAAGATTGGTATTATAAATTAATTATTGCATGACATGTTGAAGTAATGAAAGAAATACATTTATTAAACCACACAATAACCTACCTGAGAAACTCTGTGTTGGTTTATCAGCTGTGTTCAACATGTTATTAGAAGTCTCTTGTAATTCCATAATTGTCCTGTAAACAACAATAACAACAATGTATTAATTTTTTTGCTTTGTTCCCTCATCTCTTAATTTAAAACATACAACAACTGGTTACAATTACCAATAACTAACCATGAACATTTATTTATACACAGACCATTTGTGAACCCAACTGTAAAATCAAAATACATAAATGTTATCATGGCAAATTCATTTCCTGTTTATTAGCTTATTTATTAGCTGTTGTTTTTACTAGTGTTTCGTACTAGCGTAACATAAAGGCTAGAAAAAAAAAACTATCTTTCACTATATGAATAAAAAAAAAGAACATTATACATATATGTTCTGCTATCAGTTTTGCAATTAACAGTTTCACTCTATAGCTATAGTTTTTAGGTTAGACAACAATAACGGAAAATTTCCTTAAAAAATATCATTTAAGGGCAATGCCTCTTATAAGTAGTGGTCTGACGACTATTTGTTTTGTAAGCAACCATTATAGTTTTCAAGTTATATTGTAAAAACTTAAAATTTTGTCAACAATAATAATTTAAGGGCAATAACTCCTACAATAACTTCGGACAAATAGGAAATTTGTTAGAGCTTAATGCACTGATCAATTTATGTTAACATGGTTAATGCCAATGGTTTTCTCTGTAGCAATTACTTTTTCTGATGTATTGACCAAAAACTTGTGTTAACACATTTGGAATCTTTGAAAATATGGTATCAATATTGTGGGAGGAGTCTACGATTAGAAAAAGAGAAAAGAAATTGTTACAGAGAGAGAGAGTGATTTTAACACATCATTGTACATGTACTTTGCTATAACATTTGGAATAATAAAAATTGGAATTATACTTCTCGCATCTTAATTAATATAAAATTAAGAACATTACATAATGTAAATGAGACAACCAATAACCCTTTTGTCTTATTTTTATGTAATAAAACAATTACAGTCTTTTGTATCAGTTGATATAAGTTTTAATTGGCTGAAAAATTAATATTCATCTCTGCCTTAGGTGTTGGACAATATTAATATTTGAGTCTATTAAAACTTATAACAACCTCTAAAAAGACAATAATTGAATAATATGTTAAACTGTATCTTTCCATACAAAATCAGTTTGGATAAGAATAAACAGATTTTCTTTTTCCTAATTCATAACAGAAGTTAAATTAATGTACAAAATGTTCAACATAAACATGTGTTGTTCAAGATTTGACCTTATATTAGAAAGAACTAGTTATAACTAAACTAGTTAACATAAATCATTGACACTTTAGTGTCCCAGGAGACTGATCTTTATAGCAACAGACAGGAACAATGGTTACAACATTGAAGAAACTAGAGTAAAAAAACCTGTCCATTGATACCCCATCCCCCCCCCCCCCCACCGCTCACAATTACTTTGAAAATTCAGGTGTTCTTAATTATGAACTTAAAACTTTATCTAGTTAAACGTGAAGGCGGAGTTGCAGATAAAACATGTAACCCTCCCCCATCCCCCAAAGAATGGTATCCCCTAATGTCAATGACAAAGTCCATGTTTTTCTATGGGAAACCTCCAATAATATTCTGATCAAAATGTTTAATATCCGGTGCACATGGCAATATATGACCAAGATTCTGTGTAAGTTTCAATAAATTCCATTCAGTGGTGTAGGAGTTGCAAATAAAAGATGGGTATCCCCTTATGTCATGTATGTCCATGACAAAGTCCATGTTTTTTTATGGGAAACCCCAAATATTATTCCAATCAAAATGTTAAATATCTCCTGCACAATGGCACTATGTGACATGGATTCTGTGTAAGTTTCATCAAATTCCATTCAGTGGTGTAGGAGGAGTTGCACATAAAAGATGGGTATCCCCTTATGTCAATGACAGTCCATGTTTTTCTATGGGAAACCCCAAATATCATTCTGAATAAAATGATAAATATCTCCTGCACAATGGCACTATGTGACAAGGATTCTGTGTAAGTTTCAACAAATTCCATTCAGTGGAGTAGGAGGAGTTGCACTTAAGAGATGAGGACCCCCTTAGGTCAATGACAAAGTCCATGTTTTTCTATGGGAAACCCCAAATATCATTCCAATCAAAATGTTTAATATCTCATGCACAATGGCACTACGTGACAAGGATTCTGTGTAAGTTTCATTAAATTCCATTCAGTGGTGTAGGAGGAGTTGCAAAAAAGAGAAAGTGAAACGGACGGACCGATGGATGGATGGACGGACGGACACCATGATCACTATATACCCCCCCCCCCGCTTTTCAAGCGGGGGTATAATAATTTGTGTATATTAAATAGTAATACTTCTTTCATCTGGGGAAAATGGTAATGCATACAAGAAAAGGAAATTCTAATATGACGTACTTCAAACACTTAAGAAACAAACATCTATTGAAATATTCAATAAAATATGGCTGTTCCAGCCATTTCAAAAATCATACGCCTCTGCTGATGTTTTTGCTGGCCTTTTTTCATTATTCCTATATTACCTTTGTATTCGAAAATCCAATAGAAAAAATGTTCCAACATGAACATGTCCATATTCTTTACAGTGCCTTTATTGTTTACATGCATATGTCACAAAATCTGCCTCGAGTTTTGCTACATGTTGTAGGTTGTGTTTTCAGTTTTCTGTTTCACTAACCTTCAAAAATATATATGTAAAACTACTTTTGTGGTAATAAAGAAATAAATATACTGTAATACAACATGGGGAGGTAACTAAGGATACTTTTAGGTACAGGTCTATGGACGGAGATTTGAAAACCCACCCTTTTCATATATTTTCGGATGTTTTAAATGGGACCCAATCAAATAGTAATACTGAATTATTAAATCAGACCTATTCATATATATTTTATTACTGCACATCCCCATTGACAAAATAGTACACTCACTACCAAAATGATCAAGTGTTGTCAATGGAACACTTTGTTTTGTAAAATAATTGTGGTCTACATTGACAATTTCGAAATCTCAAACTCTCGCAAATTCGACGAGAACAGGGCGTGGGGAGGGTAAGAGATATTGCTGTGATGTAATTGTATATTAAAATTGCCTAATGTTTATTCGTTAATTGCTTACTATTACCCGACACTTTACATTGATGAAAGGTAAAAATGAAAGACCAATAAAAGACCGACATAATACGACAAGAAAAAGTAAATTTAAATAATGATTTTTATATGAAAATTAGATTTTAAAAACAGTTTTTTTTAATCAAAATAAGACGTCTAAATCAGTAAAAATCAGTGGTAAAAATGCAAGAGCAAACAGAAGGAAAATAAATATCTTTATTATAAGAGAAAGTCACAGATATTGATTTTTATTTATTTTAAGAGTTAAACATTTTATTTTAAATAATTTTTAAAATGCAATTTATATTTGGATACTTATAGAATGAAATAAAACATACGTAGATCGTACAGACGTGACAACGTGTTTTTTATATTGCCCACTATATACCGCGGTCGTGGTTTTTTCATTAAGAAATTCACCACCATACGCCACGGTGGTATTCTGCGGTACATCGTGTTATGTCCACTACATATCGTGACCCACCGTGTTGACCACGGTGGATTTTCAATTTCCTTTCATGCTTACACAGTGAAAAAATTAAAATGTTGCGATTTTAATTTAGATATTTGTGTTAAAATATGCCGTTTTAATACGTTTGTTTGACAACAAAATTAATCTGCGTTCTGTTTATCTATTCATTATACAGAATACCTTAAAGTTTATTGTCACTGATTTGATTGACAATTATTCCCTTAACGTGTTCTAAAAGGTTAGAACACCGCATTTTGCCCTTAAAATTGTCAAAATCTTTGCTATTCTATCGTCAAAATTTCCCTGTCAGCGCCTCTGATTAATGTTCCAACCGTTGAACTTTTACCGGATGTAAATTGTGTCACACCTTAAATCGATCGATTATCTAAGTATTGTCCAGTCATCATTCTTTCAAGCACGTGCTCTCAAACATTTCAATAAACTTGTGTATTGTATAATTTTATAATTAACAGGTAAACACGCGGCTTCACATTTTTAACGGTAAAGAAATAAGCACATTACACAATAAATACGAGACTTGTAAAGAAATACACAATAAATGCGAGACTTGTAAAAAATTCGTTTTAAAAACGTCAAAATCAATATACGACTTAAAATGCTACATTTTCAAATTTTCTGAATTATTACTTAATATAAATGTCGCAGAATATATTGTTCCACGAATGATTTTATACTCGATTCGTCGGTGTTGAACCACGTGTGTTAAAAAAATACAATCCTGATATAGAATCAACCATAATAGTCGTTTCAGTGTTAAAAGCCTGACACATCATCAACTTTTGTTGTAGAAAAGACTTAAGTAGCATCCTTATAATTACGACAAGACCCTATGTCCGCAAACAGACATTCGTATCGGCGCGCAAAAAAAACCAACAACAAAAAAAACAAAAACAAAAAAGAACAAAAGAAAACAAACTTACATACTGTTGAGTAAATTCGGGCAATTATTTTATATTGATATGAGTGTAGACAAATCAGTTCTTTCGTCTTCAAAAATAATTTTATACTATGTCATGCAAAAACACCGAAACTGCGAGTTAATTTTAACGGGAACTTTATACAAATAACACGTCTGCCTACATTTGAAAAATTGTCAGTTTTGTATATTTAGCTCAGAAGAACATCACTACTTTTTTATATAAACCTGTTATATTAATTGTTATAGTTTAAAACGCCATTGTCCAAAGTAAATGTGTATTTAGAATTGTGCGTACGTAAGACTTCATTCAACCTTGTGAAACATGCGCCTGTGCCATATCGTAGTTAAACTATATTTTATGTGGCGATTCTCGTTTATAAACTTTTCACATATTTATTATTCTTGCTGCATGTTGGCTTCAATTTAGTAACTTATTTGTTGTATCCCATCCTGTTAACGAATTTTATATAACTATACGTGATGTAAACTTTTGTCCGCGTTTGTTAAAACAACTCTGGTTTTAAATACCAAATAAAGAAAAAGATCGCCGCTCAACTGCCCGTTTTCTGTCGAAAAGGATTTATAATTGATTAAAGAGAGTTCGCGTACAACTTCAGGACAATTCGTTATACGTTGTAATACACAAAAACATAATGTGACAATTCAAATCCGGATAATTTACCGAACTTGTTCAGGGTAATATTTAATGCATAACACATGCATCCGGTTGAACAAATATTCGATCTTCATGTCTACCGGCACATTAAATCATTATTGATTATCAACAAATAAAATGCATGTACAAATTATTCTTAAGCACTGTTTTAAAATGTTCTCTTTTCATTCGGGTAACGATGTTTAAACCCGCAATCAATTAAATGACAACGTTTATGTTGTCATGTACCACCGCGGAGATATCGTGGCCGGACCCCTGTGGCGACATGCCATGGTAGACTGAACTCCCTCATATGCATCCACCATGGTAAGATTACCTGAGAAGATTCTTAACCACGATAGTAGGCGTGGATATACCATGGTGGGTGATAGAGAAAAGGATTAACTTCCATGGTGGGTTAGTGTTTTTTATAAAAAACACGTTGTCCCCTCTGTATATGAAGTCCTTTAAACTAACATAAATTAAAAAAGCTAATAAGTAAACGAAATTTTGAAAAATGTAATTAAATACAATGAAAAAAAATTCAATTTTAATTAAGCAGCAGCTTATATAATTTAAAGAAACACAAAATTTTTATATTTCATAAATTGTTTTGCAAATATACGGGTCTTCCTCTATAAAAAATTTATTTTTTTGTTTTATTTTAAAAAATTCGGAGCTCCACAGAAACAACATGATAACTGTCGATCTTACACCCCACAGAACCATGTGACTATGAGATTTCGAAAGGTCAATAGGCTTAACATGCTCAATATAAGAATTGAGGCATGGATATATTTACTAGATAATTTACAACTATACCCATTGATATATTTTTCAATGAAAAAGGCTACCCTTTCATATATTTTCAAAAGGTAAAAAAGTGACACACTCGACCCCCCCCCTCCCCCTTGTGATATGGTGTCTATAGTCGTTTCATACCATGTTCATTTTGTACCATGACCATTTCGTACCCAAATTTACCATTTCGTACCAAGATTTTGCCAGTTCGTACCATATGCTATTTCGACATTGACAGTTTCGTACCATATATGATTTAATTGTGTTACTTGTTTATTTTAATATTTCAAATACCAGTATTTATAAGCATGTTAATTTATGAGTTTTATTAAAAATAATAATTTAACAAAATACAGAACTAGCTTGCTATAATATCTTTGATGTTCATTGGAATGTGAATGATAAAAGGAAAATGCGGTTTGGTTGTTAAAACAATGATTTTCAATTGTCCTTGTATAGATGGGATATGTCCAAGCCAACATAGAAAATCCTCTTTGACATTTGGGCCCAGTATATACAGAATTAAATCTCCATCGGCTGTTTGCTCCGAACAATCATACTTGTTATGTTATAAGATAACACTTTGTGACAATTCAAGTTTAAAATTCATATATTTAATTTTGTGTATCATTCATTATCTATCTTGTTATTGCATATAATATGTACTATATATTGTTGTTGTGCATCATTTTAATTGTAGCTATGATAACAAATAAAAAATAAAAATAACGTTTATGTCTATCATTCTATTAAAAATAAATATTGGATCCAAACCTAAAAATAGTACATAACATCAACCATTAACAATTAAGGTGTGGTATGAAATGGACATGGTACGAAATGGTTTTTTATGGTACGAAATGGCAGGTACGAAACGACTATAAACCTGTGATATTATACAATTAATGACTTTGATATAGGTCGCTATCAGGATTTATCAGCCAGAGAAAATGTAATATTCACCGAGCCGCTAGGCGAGGTGAATATACATTTTTGATTAATTGTTTTATTACATGAATAAAACCACCATCTCACTTGATCCGAAAAACAGAGGATGTTTTTTCTACTGGAGCCCCTGTTTACATTTTGTAATTGTTGTTACCCTTAATACTTATACAATAGTTGCTTATATAGAGGGCATTGTCATGATATCTTGACTTCACAAGGGAGAGTGGTATTGCCTGAAACATTGATAATGCCCGAGCCAAAGGCGAGGGCATTATCAATGTTAAAGGCAATACCACTCTCCAGAGTGCTGTCAAGTATCATGACAATGCCAGCTATATAAGCAACTATTATATTTATTTTATTGAAGAATTAAGAAACAATGTGTTTAAGACTGTATTATGTATGTGTAGCTACTTGCTGTATGATTTGAATGTTTGGCCTCATTATATATCATTGTTTTGGCATTTGTAGGCAATACACAGTTAGTTTTCTAAACTTTATGACATTTTTTCCTCATTTGGGTTGTACATGTACATATATTTTTTTATAAATAAAAAAAAACCAGTTTTATGTTGCTTGTTGCTGGAGAGGGCATTACCACGACGTGATAACGCCCGTGGGCGTTATCACGGCGTGATAATGCCCTCGCGTCAAATTACTGCAAATTAACTAATACCAGCTGACCTTGTTTTATCCAATTAAAACAAACATAATTTTACTGATATGAAATAATTTTATTTAATACTGCATTCTGATATCAATTTGCTGGTAATCCTGAAATTACAGTTGCAAATATTTAGAAGAGTATAAATGAATCAACATATCGCAGAGCCGACGTTTCTCCCATTTGTTGTTGTCACGCACGATGTACAATTAATACAATCGATTTTATTGGACAAATGAATTTGTTAAGACGGCTATTCTGATTGGCTAAAACATAAAAACCAGGTCGATATCGTATTCCGCTTGACTACTATGCAGCGGAATCGTGCAGCGTACAAACATTTAATGTAATTTTAGTACTGTTGCGATTTATCGTGACCCAAAAGTTGTTTTTAAACCAATCAAAAACACGCAAAATTATATTCATGTAATAAATATTAATGATAACCAAAAAATTAAAAAAGGTAAACATAATAACAATATTGTATATTTGTTTAACTTAAGCACTGTCTACATGCATTGACATAAGGAAATGCAATAAAACGCAAAAGTAACTATTACTTCGTCTTCATTTACTTCAATCTTAAAAAGTTTTCAATCTTAACTGTTGTGTCCCCTTAATGGCCTAATTGGCATATTTATGAGAATATATAACGACTCGCCCCACTCTTGAGTCGCCCCACCTTTAATAACTAGTCGCCCCACTCAATAACGACTCGCCCCACATATATAAAAAATATATTTTATAATATAAATTTATATATAATATAAATAAATACATTGATAGTATAATTTTTTTAATTTGCGTATATTGTACTGCTCGGTGTTTTAATTAATCGCGTCTTCCTCTAAATGTAAAACTATTCAATGCTGCCTGTAAATTAAAGTGTAGAATACTGTTAATCTTACATACTATTGAAAACAGTTTAAAAATACAAGGTTGTCTTATTGTTAACAAATATCTAACGTGCTTGCTTATTCAAACTACACCGAGACAGTTAACAAGAGACCATAAAAACAACGATTGTACTTAATATGTAAAGCCAAAGGGGACAGGCATACGCTTTAGGAAAAAAACCATACTGCATACTAGCAGTAAAAAATTCTGATCATTTGGATGCAATTTATCTCTTTACCGGAGTTTTATGTAAATAATTTTTAGTCTTTTTTTTTCAACTAAACCAATGAATTATCACTTATTAAATGATTTTCAGGTACGAATTAAACAATATACTAGTACTGCCTCCCTCTTTTTCATTTTTTTCCTTTCTTCCTCACCCGTTGCTCCTTTCTCGCTCCCCTTTGTTCCTTTCTCCCTTCCCATCACAGTTAAACACGATTGTAAACAAACAAACATTCAGTTATAATTAACACAATTAATTAAAGAAGTGAAGATGAGTTCACTTTAATCTCAAGAGATCCACCGCCAATTAAACACCTAGCAATAAAATATATATGCAAATTAAATAATTTATGGTATACATTCAATTAAATATATTTAAATATGTTTTAAGATATTAAATTTATAAACTTATATTATATATTTTACCTATGTGGGGCGAGTCGTTATTTAGTGGGGCGACTCGTTATTAACATACATGGGGCGACTCGTGATGGTGATACTCGAGAGTGGGGCGAGTCGTTACGATACCATTTATGACACATGAGGTCACACATATTCATCGTAATTTAGATTTTAATGTACAGTTGTTTCAATCTTGATTTGTATTTGACTTACTTCTATTAATTTCTGAACTAAAATAGACCAAACAATAAATCGCTGACACTTGTCGCACACAGAATTATTTGAAATACTGTTACACTACCGCCTGTGGCCTGGGCTAAGCAAGTATCTTCGCCTTACCGGTGTATCCAGTTGCCATACTGGGTTCCAAAATTTACATATTATAATTCTGCATATGGACAGGTACCAGTTAAAATGCGGCGATTTACAGCATGAGACTTGGCGAAAAGCAGACGAAAGTGATTTTGACACAAGTGTAATGAAAATCGTGAGTAGAATTTTTATAATCAATATTTGTGTTATTTTCCCATATTCTCGTTATTTGACAGTGACAGGATTCTTTTGTAGCTATCTCAAAATGAGTAATCACATCGTAGCCCTAGCTCAGTACGACAGCTGTAAGTGTAGCTGCTGAAAAGTAGGGCCATTGACCTTTTCGAATAGTCAGAACACTGTAAATTCATTTTATTTATTTGCTGTTTCTACTGTTATCTGCTTTGGGAAAAATAAAAAAATGTTAACCTGTGAATGGACTCACCTCTAGCTCCCCCCCATGACCATGTACAGAACCATGCGTCCCTAAAACATAAGGACATATTCACACTAAGTTAAACACTTACAAATACTAATTTTTTCAGCAGACTGTTGTATTATGAAATAAACTACCAACCACTGTTGTTCTGCAGCCTGATCCTGATCATTTCAGACAGGCTTTGAACAATCTAAACATAGCTTAGATATATATAGCAAAACACTCATGACTGTTTTTAACTCCTTATCAATTCCATCTCTAATTTTAATTAAATTTCCCAATTTTTATTCAATTACAATAGTTCCTATAGATGTCTTCCTGTCATCTTTAACTTTTATCTTTTTTTTTTTTTTGCACTGCCACACACCTTCTAGTTATACACAAAAGGGGAGTCTAGCAGTATTTATTATAGGATTAAACACCGTTTTCAATGGATTTATCGGTATATCAACAAGACCAACTCACTCACAAACAATGATATGTTTGTGAGTGAGTTGGTCTTTTTGATATACAGATAAATCCATTGAAAACTGTTTAATCTTTAAAAGTCTTTAAAATTGCATTAAGGAATTAATTTATCTAACGTGTTTCTCAACTTCATATTTCTTGTGTATTTGGTAGCGGGATTGACTAACGTATGAATATTTTGTTTATTTTTACGTGCGATTATTCCATAAACCATTTTCTGATTTTAATAAACACAATTAAGTTTTATATCAATCAATAACCTTATTTTCTGTATCGAACACAAGGAAAGTTTTAAATTTAGCAAATCATTTATGATAATTCATCAAACAAATAATTTATAAGCTGATTGCTACTTTCGATATTGAAAGCCGCCATCTTTGTTTACATTGGTTACGGTAAAAATAGTTCGGTCAACGTCATTTATCCAAATATAAATTAAGTCAACTTCATTTATCAAGAAATAAATTTTGTTGAAAACCTCTACCGGAAGTAATCTCAACCAATGAAATAAATGTATTTCTAAATATGCAAAATCATATTAGAATTATAGATATATGAAATAGAATGCTTTCAACCAATTAGCAGATCATTAGATATATTGATTTATATATTAATTTATAGTCCATTCTTATATTATGGAATTTCTTAATTCTAATTTAAGTATTTAAGGATTGTTTTCAATTGCTGGTTAGATTATTGGATATAAACGACTTTGGGTCGATTTACACTGAATAAACCGCGAAGCGGTAAACTTATGTTGCAGCGTAAATCGATCCAAAGTCTTTTATATCCAAAAATCTAACCAACAATTGAAAACAAACCTTATATTTAAAATTCTATAGTAAAAATGAAGTAACATGAACAATATTTTACAAGTAATCAAATAATATTTGCAATTCACAATTTTAGTGTCGTCACTTGTTGTTTGCCAAAGAATTCATGTATAGTCAACATCATCAATACATCTTATTATGACGTCACAATCAGTCACGTGCTGAAAAACCAAGTTAGGTTATACGAAATAACCAACTTTGCTCATGTATAGAGTATTTAAACGAAATTAAAATATTAAAAATATAATTTCTATTGAATCAAAACCATGACAAAATTACAAACTTCAAAGCCCCAGAAAATGTACTTATCTCACATGGGAGAGGGGTGGGTAACTAATGGTACAATTTTAGGTACAGATTTGGGGGTAAATGCGCCCTATGTATATACTTTCAGGAGTTATAAAACGCGACCTAATCATATATTTTAATTTCTAAACCAGACCTATTCATAAATTTAATTACCTACCCACCCTCCATTAGGAGGCGGGTCATTAAGTAATGTATTCACTTTGGCAAAATTTTGTCCGTCACAGATTTTGTGTGAAACCGTTTTTATCCAAAAACCACAATATTAAGAGCTCAAACTTGTAGGGATTAGTACAATAAACAAACAGCGTTCTTTTTTTTGATTAATTTAATTATTAATGAGATATTCACTAATTAAGGTTTCTTTTCTTTGTTCAATGCTGTGTGCACTGTTCTATAAATAACCAACGTTGTCGATCGGTAACAGGTATTTGAATATATCACATATTTGTGCTTGTAAAAATGTCACGTGACATAATTTTAAAAGATAGTGAAAAGGTGTCGATTATAAATTATCTATTGTATTACACTTTTATAAAATATATTAACTTTTTATTAATTAAATTATTACAGAGATATTCCCTAATTAATGTTTCTTTGTTCATTGATGTGCACACTGTTCTATAAATAGCTTACACAGCTACAGCTGCAGTTTAGATAGATAACACAGTGGATTTAAATATACCCACATGGTTTTGAATGCCAATTCATTATATTGAGGAGGGGGGAATAATTTAATAAAAAAAAATCTCAGATTTTATCTATCCTTCACGTTTGTTTATTTTTTAATTAAATAATTTTTCTTATTGTTGATAGTTTCCTTGTCGAATCAGGATTAAAACAATGTCGGGTGTACTTTTCAGCATATTGTTGTCATTGGGAACAAATGGCTGAATGAAGAAAATTTTCTGTCAGAAATAATATAACAAGATGTTGAAGTTTTTTGCTGCAAGTGGCAAAATATTGACAGATTGAGAAAAAAAAAAAAAAAGCGCTTGAATCCTGCGTGTACACCCATGATCTTGACTTTGCATTTGGTAATATATTGTTCAACATTTGTGCTAGAAAACAAATTTGGCAGGTGGGTGAGTCGTATTCGTGTGAATACATTCCTCTAGTTTATTGTACAGTGAAGCGGCATATAGATGTGCGCTAGTGAATGGCTGTCATAATTTAGAAAGGTGGAAACATAATTTAATGGCTGAATAATGAATCATGCAAATCGCAGAATTCAGACTTAAAATAACAACTCTATTAACAGTAACGATGATTATGGTTTAAAAAATTGAGTTGTTTTCAATTAAATTTAAACGACTTCAACCAATAACTTGCGCATGTGCGAACTAAATTTATTGGAATTTTAACACGGCTTTGTTTACATAGCGAATGCAGGATGTCATATTAGAATTTCTCACAACTGAAAAATTTCAAACATTTTTGTGCATTCCTTTCAACTAATTAACATTCATTTATTATCACTGCATAATGCATGTTTCATCCATGTAGCCATACATACTATAGGGATTTGGTTTCAGCAAGTGATTTTATTGGAGCACTTAATTTGTTACTAGTCACTCTGCTTTCGATGAGAATTTATGAATTCTCCTTCCCCATGGGTTTGGTACAGATAGTACTATATAATTGTTTTAAACTTAAAAATACAAAAATAAACACAAAGTAGTATATGTTTCATGTTATCATAAAAATGCTTTAAATTGCAAATAGCTGTAACCAAATAATAAAATTTAATTTATTAAAACAGTCACCAGTGATCTACTGAAGAAGCCTTGAAGGCTCCCAGAAAGCTAATAAGGTGGCTACACCCATCACCATGAAATGATCCAATACTATACCACATACAGATACAGACAAAGCATTCAAACAAAACTACTCCTTGACATTATGACAGAATTTCCATATCCAGCATAATTTTCTGATAAGTTGCAGAATAGATTTTAAAAGTTTATTAATAGACTTAGACTATTACCTACATGTATAGTTTAGCATATTTAGAGGTCTGGGTTTCCTCCATGTACTCAGACTTCCTCGCCCAATATAAATTCGATGTGGCGATATAGCAGCAGAAAAACTGCTGAAAGTGGTGTTAAACACCATTCACACAAACAAGTCATTTTGATTAGGTTAATTTGCAAACATAATCAATTTACACATAGCTAGATTAAATAATCGAGTAATAATTTAATCAGTGCTAAAAACTTAATGATTGCATCCACTTGACAGTAATGTTGCTGTAAGACAATGATAATCTGTTTTTATCATGAATAACAGATCATGAATAGGTTTTGATCTTCATTAAGGAAGGACTTATCCTGATCCTGATTAATTTAACACTGGAAGTCATCAGAACACTTAAAGATTAAAGATGTTTCTGTTTAACAAATTAAACAAAATTTTTTGTCATAGCTTATTCAAAGCAAATTCTAAAATTTTATTGAATTCTATTGAGGGGTTTTCAAACATGAAAATATTACAAGACCCCATTTATTATACTCTTAGTTCTAGTGACCAAGAAATGCATTAATTAATTTTTAAGATTAAGATACTTAAAAGTGCAGACAACAATATTTGTACCATTTTGCAACAAGTAAATATATTTACCCAACTCTAGTGCTTAGTGTACATGCATCTTCTATAATCTGTATAACATGAGTAATAAACTGCATGAACTTTACTTGAACTTTAATGGGAACTTGAAATAAGATAACAGATCTGTTGCTGTCAATCAAATTGTTGAAAAGTTACAACTTTCAGAAATGTGAACATTATATTCAGTAATCCAACATACCACTTGATTACAAGTGAAGGAATTAAGATTTAAGATTCCATGTAA
Source organism: Limnoperna fortunei (assembly GCA_944474755.1). NCBI lineage: Eukaryota > Metazoa > Mollusca > Bivalvia > Mytilida > Modiolidae > Limnoperna > Limnoperna fortunei. Next base: position 92,296,478 of record OX104113.1, on the reverse strand, counting down.
CAAGATTTTAATAGAAGGTGAGTTAATAATAATTGAACTGTCCATTGGAAATTTTACACTAGTGTAATTTAATTACATGAAATAATACACTAGTGTACGGAAGTAATACACTGGTGGAAAGACGACACTGTTACATACACATGTATAAATAATTTTAATAAGGAAACATGCAAATTTATTTTTTGTGTGGGATTTATGCACATTTTTGAGTTGAAGTTATATTGTATAAAATATTACTTCTAATGATTTTTTTTTCAGATACTAGTATCAACCCAACATGTATGGTAAACATGGTAAAGGAGTATGCAAGTATAGGCACATCCATGCCATGGAAGCATAGTCATGACTAAGGTAATAACTGTTATTTATTATACTAGTATGTCTCCCATCTACATGTATGCTGTTTTTCTGTCTGCCAGATACACAACTCATATTCTTGCTTATGCACAGTACCTATTTTTTCACAGACTGATTTAAATACATGCATTTCTGAAGGAGTTTTGAAATTTGCTTTCTTATCTTGAAGTTGCAGACATTTTTTGTTTTGTTTTACTGTTTGTCTTTTCTGATATCCAAAGTGTGAAATATTAAAACATCCCTGCCATGAATATATGAACCATTCATGAACTGTTAATGAATATAAGGCTAAATCAGTTCACACAATTATGAACTGTATTCATGTATTTACATTTTTTTAATCCCTTAAAATTCATTGCAAGAGGCAGTCTGTGCCATAAACATTTTTGACTACTTCTTCAGACTTAGACCTGCTAGGTATCACTAGTCCAAACTTTATTTGACTAGTTTTAAAAAAAAAAACAACTACAAGTTAAAAAGTCAAGATTTTGTGTAATTTTTTCATTTTACTGAATTTACGTGATTTTATGACAATATAAAACCAATGAAAAGATTCTATTTTAAGTCCCAATTTTTTCGCTTTTGCTATCACTTGGCATCTGTCGTTCGTCGTAAACTTTTTCAAAAATCTTCTCCTCTGAAACCACTGGGCCAATTTTTTTCAAACTTAGCCACAATCATCCTTAGGGTTCCTAGTTTCAAATTTGTACCCAGGGTGTTGATCAACAAACAAAGATGGCAGCTGTTACTAAAAATAGAACATGGGTGTCAACACATGTTTTTGATCATAACTCAAAATTATAATAGCTATCTGAGAAAACCGTTACTTCAAATTGATCATCAGCACATTAAGTCTACAATAGTTGCTATTAGTGTGAAGTTTTGTATTGGCTTCTTGTAGGAGTTATTGCCCTTGAATGACGATTTTTAGGTACTTTTGAGCTAATTTCAATTTCTGAGAATTTCAACAAAAGCCATGATAAAAAGAATTCAAATTTGTTCAAATTAATGGCTGTTCCTTCTTCATAATGAGGAGATAATAGGAAATAGGAATAGTTTTCTTATTTGACTTCTAGGTTTACATGTTTATATAAATTTAAAACTTCTCAAATTTAATGAGAATCTGTGAAAACTTTCAACTCAGTTGCAAAATATATATTAAAATAAATGGTACAGAAACCATGGCAACAGTTTTTAATTTTTAAGTGATTTTGTTGATTTTATAAGCATACATAAATTTGGTCCTATTTCTATTCTTCAAAGTACAACCATAGATATATAAACAATGTACAGTCTGTGTTTGATTCGGATAGGTTATTAATGGTTAAAAAATCTCAATACCTGTAATCATTTTGTATTAACTTGAAAATGTTGTTATTTTTTTGTCAGATTGAATGTAAAAAGGCAAAGAAATGATAATGGAAAGATGTATGCCAAAGCCAAAGGCAGCTACTTGTGGGAAAAAATATATAAAGACTTGATTTGACACAGGCAAAGGAACATTGGTACATGTTTTTGATTGTATTATTCAAAACAGATCGTTGAAACAAGGTACATGCACTGGTATATGTTTATAGAATAAATATAGCAGACCAACTGAAACCTCTATAATATAGCAGACCAACTGAAACCTTTCCTGTATAAGAGGCTATACCCACAGTTGAACATTTTGTCCCCACCAGATAATATTTTGTGAGCACAATAATTATTTCATGCAAACAACTTTTAAAGTTGTTTGCATGAAATAATTATATTTTGTGTGCAACGTAATATTTTTATTTTTTACATGTACACAAATGGTCTTAGAAATAGAATTAAATTTATATAAGAAATTTATAGCTAAATATGCATGTGATATGTTTAAATATCAGGTATTGTGGCATATTTTCAATAAATAAAAACAAAATATATTTATACAGGTGATTGTAACAGTGAGGAAGAGAAAAAGTGTGGCAAAAGGTATTTTTAATAATATGTTTTATTTTTCGATCACTGGGATAAATTATCCACTTTAGTGATTTATATTTTTAAGAATCCTTTCTTAACATCTACCGTACGCTTTGTACATTTTAGTCCTATCTCAGATAACAGAGAGAATTTTAATAACACTAATTATTCGAAGAAGAAGGGGTATACTTGGTTCGTAACATAACTTTCGTTACATTTTTCTTCTTACCACAACCACTGAAAATTTTGAAAATATGTGACATTACCATGTGGTCCTATATTGCGATTACCGATTTCAGGTCCGTTGCATATTTACTTCCTGTTTACCGACTCAGTCAATTAAATGATGTGTATAGCTGGGGTATACTGAGAGAGCAGTAGCTCACAGCTTACTAGTTTTGGAATGGATAATCCTTTGCTTTATTTTCAAGCAAAGCTAGCTCACATTTTAAGCATAGGGCCCTAGAAAAAAATGGGTGTTTAAATATTCCTGCTGAAAAAAATATGTTCGATTGTTGGAATTTTTTTTTAGTTTTTGTATGTCCTGACTACAAAATTTCAGTAGACATATTTTCTGTTCGTTTGTCCGTCAATTCAACTGTGCATCCCACATTAGGGTTTCCATTGCTGGAACCTTTAACTGCCCATAATCATGAAACTTGATATATATACACAGTTACAACATGATGAGACTTCTTCACTGGCAAATTTCGTTGAGGCTGTGCCAAATATTTCATACTTGACTGAAGAGAGATTGGGTGTGGCCAAGGCACATTTTCTTGTTGTTTTGTTTTGTTTTTGTTTTTTGTAATAATAGATTAAATTATAACTCTTTACAACAGTTTTATAGCTATTTTATCAAGTATTGTACTTATGCTTTATGCACTTTGTTACAGATAAGAAAGGAACAAAAACAAAGAAAACAAGGAAGGATACCAACAACAAAAAGAAAAAGTAAAGTTATATTCTTGTTATGAATTAGAGGACTATTTTTCAAACTTTTGTGGCAGTACCATTTGATTTTTCTAAACATTTTCAAAGACATTAGTGAAATATTTGTTAAACTATTTGTTTGTAATTTTTGGTGTGCAGACCATTAATGAATCTTAATTTAGATATATATCTTACATATTTATGGAATATATTAATCACTTTCCATTTGCTGTACATAGCTGAAGCATTGAAAAATATTACTTGCAGTAACTTTCAGTCATGTAGCATTAAATTTTGTGGTTTGAAATATAGCAGTAAGGCAGACAAGGTTGTATTCACTTTGATATAGCTTTTTTCTGAACATCTTAAGACCAGAAGTTTTTTGCATTTAATTTTGTGAATTAAGACTTTATTAAATACTACATTTAAGGGTAAATTTCCTCAAACAAAAAAATTGTTGATTAGTTATTTTGTTTTAGAGATCTGTGGTGAACAGTATTTGTCTCACCTGTGATGATAGTTACTGGAGACGAAACATATATATATGGGAATCAAGTGGGGGGTGGTATTAAAACTTGACATTTTGCTTGATATCTTTGTAAGCTAAAGCCCTAGGTCCATCACATTTGGTCCAAAGATGCGTTCTTACCAATCAGTCTCCTGTCACCTGATCTTGACCTCTTTTTCACGGTCCAGAACCTATGTATATAGATTGCTGATGAATTAGTACATGAATATCTGGTAGGTGTTACCTGACCTTGACCTCTTCAGGGTCCAGTGGCTATGTTAAAGTTTTTTGGCTAAGTGCAGTTTCTATGTAACTTTGAATGGAAGGATGACAATATTTGGTATATAGGTTGCAGTTGTCACCTGACCTTGACCTCAATTTTACAATGACTACATTTAAGTTTTTGATTTAGGTCAGTTTCTCTGTAACCTTGCATTTCATATTTTAAATGATGACCATTTAGAGGTTTATACATATTGGCATGAGTTTTTTTTTTCATTACTGATGCAGAATGCAGGCCAGAAATTTTCTGTGTCCACACCTGTTTATTTTGATCAGATTTTTAATTACTATGGAGGTTAAAAAAGTCTGATTCCACACTAAAACTTATAAGGTCTTCTAAATCTTAGTTCCGGTCAAAAAAGTTGTATTATGTCTATATGTTGTGTATATTTTCTTTTAATTACAATGTAGTCACCACCACTGTCACATTTTTTAATGTATTTTTAATCAAGGGCTTAAGTTTTAGGTATTTTATTTTATTCTTCATCACAAATTCTGTACATAGATTTTTATAATATAAAAGAAATGCTCCTTTGGGCTTCCATACTAAACTATTTTAAAACTGAGTAAAATACTTGTTGAGTGATTTGTGAATTTGTTTCAATGTTTCAGACAATTTTTACCTAACATTGTGACAGTTGTGTTATTTTCAACAATCATATGTATTGTATGACAAAAATTGCATCTTCAAAAGAAAATGTATGAAAGTTATTATTTTGCATTTCCCTACCTATTGTAAGTCTGTAAGAAACATAATGAAATAAAGTAGCCTTTTTTTTCTAATTTTTCTGAAATTCTATATGCTAAGTTTTTAAGGTTATGCAAGAAACATATGAGTCAGAACCATTCTGAAACCACTTTTTTTCTTATTTTCAAGAAATATGATATATTAGATCAGATTTATTTGGAAAATTTCCAGAACTGTTAAATGGTACGTGTGTCAAGGGTAGGTTAAATGTTTGATTTTGACTTGCCTGAAACTATTATCTTTACTCAAAATTTGTAGAAATGTATTGATACATTTGAAAAGATTAATTTCATGTACTTTCCGAAAGTGTTTTAAATGTTTTGATTGTCAAGAGTCAGCAAAGCCTTGGATTTTGACTTGCTTCGGGAACTTTCTTAAAAACGATTTTTTCCTTAAAAATGTTGTAGAAAAATAGTGATATATTTGATAAGATTTTTCGGGATATTTCCTGAAACCTTTTAAATGGTATGATTGTCAAGAGTTAGAAAAGTGTTAGATTTTGACTTGTTTCGGGAACTTTCTGAAAACATTTTGTTCTCCTTAACATTTTGTAGAAATGTACATGTAGTGATATATTTGTTAGGATGTTTTCGGGAATTTTCCCGAAACATTTTAAATGGTATGATTGTGAAGAGTAAGCAAACTGTTTGATTTTTACATGTTTCGGGATTTTTCCCGAAATGTTTTATTCTTAAAATTTTGTAGAAATGTAGCGATATATTTGAAAAGATTGTTCGGGATTTTTCCCGAAACATTTTAAATAGTATTATTGTCAAGAGTAAGCAAACTGTAGGATTTGGACTTGTTTCGGGATTTTTCCCGAAATATTTTATTCTTAAAATTTTGTAGAAATGTAGCGATATATTTGAAAAGATTGTTCGGGATTTTTCCCGAAACATTTTAAATTGTATGATTCTCAAGAGTAAGCAAACTGTTAGATTTTTATTTGTTTCGGGAACTTTCCGGAAATTGTGCAAATGTACACATTTTATAAAGTGAGCTTGTATTTAGTGTTTATGATGTGAAATTTTGTTGTATATATATTTGTTTGTTGAATAAAAGTTAATGATGGCTACAGTTTTTGCAGTATTATAAAATAAATGCTTACAGTTGAGGTTTACAAGGGAAAAGGGAATAAAATGGATTTTCCCTTTTTAAAATAGACAGCCTTCTATACAGATAATGATGAAGAAATTTGAAAATCTTAAATTAATAAATACTTACATTATAGCTGTTGAAATACACGTAACGGTTTTTCGTCACGGCCGATGAACAATCTTAAACAGTATAGCAAACAAAATTTTAATCGGAATGAACGTGATCATTATCCGGAGACAAAATTAAATGGTAAAAATGGAGAGTACGCTTTGTGTAAAATTATTTTTTTTTAAACTAATCACCAAACAATTTTCCCTGGTTGTAAAGCAAATGTACGAAGGGATACACGGAGGAAGCTGTAAACCGTGTAAATTGTTATACAGCAAGAAATGTTCAAGCAAAAGTGTTAAAAAAAGAATTTTACATTGTTAACTTTACTTTATAAAATAAACATAATTTCATAAAGTTGATGCAGTGAGGTCGTTAAACTTTTCGTACCGAACAAAATCTGTAATTCTCATTGAAAACTTTAGTAATTTAATACCGTTTTTATTTAATTTGCCAGTAACAGTAAAAATTTAATTGTGGTAATCATCTTACAAATCGTACTTTTTGTAAAGGTTCATCGGGTCATGTAATCGATTAGACTGCATCAGACTTACTAAACAGATTTCGATGAATAGTCTATTATTTTACAGCGGCGAATTTGCCATTTAGATATCGTGTCAGATATAGATAAGTAAAACAAATCAGCGTCGATGACTTTAAGAATGACTAATGTTATATCGTAATTGAAAACAACCTTGAGTTAAATGATTCGATAAGACAAATTCAACAAACTAGGTATAAACAAAGGGTTTTTTAATACAGGCAAATTAATTAAACCGAAATACAAAGTACTATTAAACGTCTAATTAAGAAAATTTTAGCTGTTTTTGCTTTATGTGGACACCTTGTTAAATGTAGCATTCAATAATAGATTAATGCCGCCTAGTAAAGATTGAAGGCTGTCAGAGCTAATAAAAAGAAGCTTAAAATGACAAATATGATACCTTTCAAAACATAGACAACCTGTATTTGTTCACAAAAGAAAGCGGGTTCTGCTAGTTGTGTCTTTAGCTCCAAAAGTTACAGGAAACAAACACATTTAGAACTATAAATGTTTGTTAAACAGACAAACCACACTGATATTTCTCGGCCAAGTTTCATAAAACATCTCAAATTTGGATTGTTAACTTTTCCTGAACACAATTATTAATCAACCAGATCTGTGAAAAATTTGAACTTCAGGAAAATTCAAGGATTTGTGAAAAATATCTGAGGCCGTTTAACTCATACGTTGACGTCGAAAGTGTCTCACTTTATTGAACTATTTACGATGCCTTCTAAAAAAATAACATAATGTTTTAATATTTGATCGATGGCACGTATTCTGCTTCTCTAATTCTAATTGACAACAAATCAGATATGTTTAACACGAAAACATGCTTAAAAGCAATGTCCTGTTTTACAAATATAATTTACTATTTCTTTTGTATACTCCCCTGGCTTCATGTGAAGCACGAAAGCAATAAATATTATTTCTAGGGTGCAAATTTCAAGGCTATAAAGTTGTCAGAATTTATCAAAAGTCATCTGTTGCTCACAGTCCAAAAGATAGAGAAAACAAATAATAAGAAATGAAAAAAGCTTTTATAAACATTCTGCCAATTCGCCAAACGTCGTCTATACCTTGACATTAAAAATTTTTTGATTTTAAAACGTTTTCTCAGTTTTAGGGCGGTACATATAAATGATATTTTATGTCTACACAGTAGAGTAAAAAATTAGCTGGTAATACATACAGGTCGAGATATCGATCTAGTGGTTGCACAAGAGCGCTAAAGATACCAAAGTTTCCGTTGAATGGTAACACAAAAATCATTTAAATCCTTAAATTTAATGTTAAAAATTTGAGTTAACGTTAAAACATGTTGCAATGCCTGGCAATGTATATATTAAACATGCTAAGTATTAAGCTTTACCAAATTTGAATTTAATTAATTTTTTTTTAAATGAAGTTGAAAATTTTTCCTCAGGACAGATAATAATAATGAAGTAATATTCAACCTGCATCATGATTAAAAATCTCTCAAATTTCTTTAAAAAACAAACCGTTGTTAATTTGTTTAAGATTTTTATAAATAAATAAATCATGGAGTTTCAAACATAATCCGCTGGCACATCAGGTAAAAAACCTTAAGATAGGAGTATCTAGCTTTAATATATCAGTTCTTGTAGGTAATGGATTAGTGTTGAGAGTAATATTCATTTTTAAGCATTAAATAGTCGCCGTGTTTTACTGCTGATAAATGCAAAGAGTCTAAACATCTTTAATTAAAACTGAGCTGCACTGGAAGTGTCAAGTTTAATACACATTTAATGCTAAAATGGCCGCACGAAATTACATAGTTAGCAATAGGTTGTTAAGATATCGTCGACAAAATGATTTAACATTAAATATAATTTGGTTGGAAAATTTGTGTACCAAATTAGTGACGTCGCGTTCTTTTTTTTTTTTGCTACGAAAGCCCAACTTAAAATGGGTTTGTATTTTAGGAATTACGCGGCTCTAGATGTGTTTAGAAAATTGGCGTTTTGTACAGTGTACTTTTGCAGAATCTACATATTGTTTACCTAACCTATACTCAACAGAATAAACAAAAAGAAAAGTTATTAGAAAAATCAGATTCCTTTAGGGGTTTCATATATACTGACTGTAAATGGCTGTCCAGAAGTACTTTCAGGTGGTGCAATTTCCATACACCCGGGTTATAACGTAGGTAACGGATTTCCCTCCGGCTTACAATTTGAAAAGGCTGAAAATATGTTCTTTTGTGTCAGAAATAAGCTAGTTGTGCAACGTCATCACAGTTGCTCACAAAATCTTTTACGTTTTTCATGCAGAAATGCCAATTTTACCAGGTCGATGATGGTACCTTAGATACTAACCTCAGACTTAACGGGTTTATTAGTTTTCATTCTGTTTTCCATTCTTTTTCTACTTTCGGTCTTTTGGCGGCTCACGTCACGTTATCATAACGTCGAGACAATGACGATTTTATTCATATTTATGTGTGTCTGTGTGAACGTAGTGCATTTGCAGTGTTTTAAAAATAATATAAACTGATTACTCGAGAAACGCACAAACAAAACCCCCTGCGACGATAGCAACGAAGCCGGGGGCATAGGATTTGTACCGACGAGTAACCAACCAATCAAAAGTACGCCTTTGTTACAAGCCGGGGATAATAAGTTTTACTCATGTCCGTCCGTCCGTCTATTCGTACGTACGTCCGTCCGCACGAATTTCCGTCAAGCTTTTCTCAGAAACAGTACATGAGAACAATTTGAAATTTGTCAGTGTGGTACAGTATCACAAGTTGTACGTCCTGAGCGACTTTCAGAACTGTCGGACAACTACTTGCTGTTTGGGTCTTCATTGAGCGGGGGATCTGTCCATGGTTCTTCGATTTTTTTTCAAATTTTTATGATGTGTGTAAAAGTTTAATAAATTGACAAAAGGAAATTTATTTAAAAATAAAGTAACAAATCGAAAAATTGATCGGCATGTTTGGGCATGTAGACATTTATAAATAAAGTCCATTTGTTGACCTTTACTTATGGCTACAAAAATCCCATTTTCAAGTTGTACAAATGTGATAATGCCAAAGCTTTCAGACAACGAAATAAAATTTTGGACTTGATCCAAGGAGGGATATCGCGATGTGAAATTACTCTTCGGATGCATTGTTACAATTACCCGTATGACCTAACGCCATTCAAAGACCGTTTCATTGAACGATAGGCCACGCCTAAGAAGACAACGAGCAACGACTCCTCAACAAGACTGTGAAATTTGGCTCCCGCATTTACCGGATCAATTCCGAACCACCGTACAGACGTCACGTAAGACGATTAGAACGCACGGAAGGCCAATTAGATTTTATAGAGTTAGACGTCGAATACGCCAAATGGACTCGGAGCAAGGGGAAGTTTTCGAGGAAACATGCTCACCCCTCCCTCAACCGACTTGCATAGCACGAGGGTGTCAACGATAGGCACACAGGCAATTGGCATCTGTGTTGTGGTCAGATGAATCGCGTTTTCACTTGAGACACAATGACGGACGAACACATGTTTAGAGGAGTCGATGTGAACGATACGTTGATCCATCAGTTCAGGAGACACCGTTCGAGTGACGAAAGCGATATGGTTCGGGGAGCCATTTCTTCAAACCACCATACAAATTGATTAACGAAAATTTGACTGCACAACGCTACATTGATGAGGTTTTACTTCCTTCTGTTATCCCGTTTCTTTGTAGACATCAGAATGTTGAAGTTTTTCAAAGACTATGTCCGCGCTCATTCCGTTCGTGTCACATTTGTCTTCCTCGACGCCAACAATGTGCGCACTCTTCCGTGGCCAGCGTTTTCTCCTGACGGGTCAATTAGAACACCTATGGCATCAACTTGAACAAGCTGTAAGAAGAGCCAACCACAGTCGATAACGCTACATCAGCTTAAAATTGCGCTTCAAGAAGAAGAAATACTATTCCATAAAAACGATTTCATCGCCTTAACCGATCAATGTCTCGGAGATGTCCCGCATGCGTTGAAGCAAATGATGGATAGATTCGTTATTGACTATTGAAAATTCAGAATTGACTGTGATTACTGAAATGACTCGTTGAACAGAAAAGAATAAACAATAATTTGAAACACTTGCGGTTTTTTGTTGCTATTGTTCAAAACTTTAAAATAATAAACAATAATTTGAAACACTTGCGGCTATTTGTTGCTATTGTTCAAAACTTTAAAATATACCAGTTGTTTATATTGATGTTGCTTGAACATATAATTAGTTTTAATGTAAACTTTTGTGTTGCGGTTTATTTGGCAGTCAGTATATATACATGGATTCAATGACATATTATGTTGTGAAACAGACATTACTGACATTGAAATGATAATTATTCATTTGCTTGTCAGTTTTAGGAATTCCCTATCAGCTGACTAATTTCTTGTTAAATTGTTCTCAACAGGAATTTATCTGAAATATATCTTCCAAATATATCAAGTTATTTTTATTATGTTTGAAGTAAATGTATGCTCGAGCCTACGTCTAACAATATTTTCGTGTTTTCGCAAATCCGACAAGCTTTAAATCTACATATCTTTTGGAAGCGTGTTAGCTACTTAACAGTTTTCCTTTTTTCAACTTTTGTAGAATTGATGGAAGTTTCGACTTTACATTAACATGGCTTTTGCGTGTCATTATTACTAGCTTTGGATTATTGATGTAGCATAACGGCAGCATAGATAACAGTTTGGTCGGGGATCTTGTCCTGTCAGACCATGACATGAGAATATAGACATTTCCATGGTAAAACGTTTTCCCAAATAACCAAAATACTTTTAAAGGCACATTGTTAGGCGATAAATTAAACAAATTTTTATGCCTTTGTTCTTTACTGCCAAAGTAACCATCTTTTCCAGTACTTGTCTTATTAAACAAAATAATTAATCTACTATTTTTAGAAAAGAATGTGGTTCATTGTCTTTTGTTAGGAAAGCCATGGCGGTAAAATGATTATTAAATGTTTAAACAAAGTAGTTGGCGATAAATTTAACCAATTTTTATGCCTCATTTTGTTTACTGCCAAAGTAACCATCTTTTCCGACAGTATTTGCCTCATGAAACAAATTAATTAAAATACTATTTTTAGAAAAGAATAGGGTACGTTGTATTTTATTAGGAAAGCCATGGCAGTAAAATCAAAATTAAATGTTTAAACAAAGTAGTTGTTTTGGTTTTATGACAAGAACATGTTAACAAACAGTAATTAAATTTTATTAAATGCATACATTCTTGTGCAGTGAATTGACCAGATATAAGTGTCGGGGATTGCGAAGAATCAACGCATTGCGCCTATTGCAGATTTCATATTTAATGCGTGGAATCGTTTTCGACAAAACGCGTTTTATTTAGTAAATTTTATAAAAATGTAGTACTTTATTAAACCCCAAGAGACTTATGTTAAGCACAAACTACATGATGAGGAAATGAATGGTTCATTTTAATTAATATGCGATATCAATAAATGCATGTGACAATCCGTTTTCTTCAATGCATTCGTTAAATTCATGTTGCATCACTCATCTAATCTAATTTTTACATCACAATCTTACGCAAAAAAATCAATATGCCAAATATATTCTAAATTTGGCCGAAATATTTTTGCTAATAGAATACACTAGACTGGACTAAACAACAAAATCCAAATAATCTAACCTTGAAATGTTTTTTTTCTTAGTACATGTAATACAAGGAGAGACCAGTACTTAAAGATTAGCGTTATGGTAAGTATTTATGTAGACTAATCTATCTATCATTTAGGCAATCTTCGAAGGAGGACGAAACACATGTCCTCTGGTAAAAAAAATTACTTACGACGAGGACAATTATCGAAATGTCAAAATATATATTGTTTAGGGCAATCTGATCTATTTTTTAACTAACACTCATCAATCATATATACTGAAGTAACGACTACTACATTTGTTAGTAAAATGCCGACGGTCTGTGTGGGATTTAAAATGAGCTTATATTAGAAATCAGTCGATGATTTAAGTGATAAAATGTGGCGAATTTCCTCAGTTCTGAAATTTTTGCTATATCTTAACCAATATGTATTTTTTAGTTGTTACAAAACAAAGGTAAGACATTTATTGTAGTGACAAGTTACATACATTAAAGTAAAATACGTCGAAAAGTAAATGTTGGAAAAGGATAAGAGAACACGAATATTCAGTCACTGAGGACTGAACATGGCTAATAACTGTCATCTGCATACAACACTGTTAATAGTGTTTGTTTTAATATGTAATAATGATATTAGAGAACACGTCTAACATCACTAATAATATTCTTATACTATCAGCAAATAATACAGGAACGGGTGCGTGTCTGTTAATTAATAAACTAAGTAATTTGAGTTTATTGTAGAAAAATACCTCTTTAAGCAGTTTTTTCTTAAATCTAAATTAATCATTCTCATGCTCACCCTTTTTCTATTATTATTAAAAGATTTAACGTAATCCCATTTAGGTCACATTATAATGACCTTTCTTTTTACATAAATAATGTTATGCAAATAAATGTTGACACATTTGAACAATCAATTGCAGCTTATTGTCTTCTTTTGAAACACATTGTGTGAAAAGTTGTGTTTTCGTAGAAAATAGTTCCTTTCAATATTAATCTATAGATGCAAATTTAATTTGCATAATATGCATAATAGGAAAAGGAAACTCAACTCAAATAATTAATTCATGTCATGTGTGGGTTTTCCTTGGTATTTTGCTATAAACCCCAGCTTTCCGAATACCTTTATGCACATGCGTGTAATTTTGAGAAACCTTTTAAATGCTTGTTATCACAATTCGAAAAAATCTTATTATCATATTAAATGACTTTATAGACGAAAATAGTGAAAAGGAACTGAATGAACGAAAATCAACCGTATCAATGACAATAAATATATTCCAATATATAATTGTACCTCCATCATTGTTAAATGAGTTGTTCAAACAGAAACTTATTTTAGTTCATAATCGAAGACAGTAAATAACTGAGGTTGGTTAATATTTACTGGCCTCACCTGGCAACAAACAAAAAGGTTAACAATATCATGTTTTTCATTAGAAATTTGAAACTGACAATATTATTTATTTAAAAAACAAGAAATCGAAATCATTGGAGACACTAATTGCGTGTTGTATATAAAATAAGGTACATATTTTATGTTACATTAGAACATTTAATTAAGGTGCCACATTGGAAATAGGTTGATAATTATCTGAAATTCAACGACTATAAATCACAAGATTATCAAACAAATTGAATACATTAAGTTCTATTTTGAAAATCTACAATTTGCACATTATTTAAAAAGTCAATGAACCCATCGTTTTCCCATAAATAGACATTTTTTATAACAGCTTTTTTACTAATGTTCGTCAGGGTTTCAATTAAAGCTTTGAATTTTAATAATTTACGTCTTTGTATGCCTCAAATTGAAATCTGTTTCTTTATTAACAAATAAACGACAGTAATAAAGTTATATTTTCATGAAAATAGCAATAACAAAATGTATACTTTTCTCTATATATGAATTTTTTTCAATATTTTTTTGACAAAGACATGAAAGCATGATCATGTTTTAATATACATGTACACACTCGGGAACGTTTCTGTTCTGTAGATATGTATTTTAATTTATTTAAAACTGTCGCAGGCGACACAATTTTAAAGTTCTTAAAAGAAATTAATTTATTTAATAAAATTTAATTTCGCTATTAATTGTGATCATTCGTACTTTTTATTGTTTTAACTTCATTTTTTATCTATATATATTCTCATATTATTGTATGAGACCATATTTTTGTATAAATTGGCAGCATGACGTGTTACTAATTTGAAAAAATTGTCATTTTCACGTACTGGATATAGCTGAAATATTGCTTGCTGGACGTTTAACAATCAATCAATCAATAATATACATGTAAACATTAATTTAGATAAGACGTTCAGAATCCCCTCTCTTCACATGCTTGATAACTTTCATCATGTTTTACTGTTGACTCTAGACGTCCAGAAGGTCACAGTGCTCCGAATTACCAGTATCGCACGGAACCTAACAGTACATTAGTGGGATGTTTTAGGTCGATCGGTATAATCATCATACAGCGGCACTGATATAAGTGGCCGTTCATGTCACAGTGGTGATGTTTTGTTAAAAGCATCGCGATGGACAACAACTTCATGCATTATGTATAAAGTATCGGCTTACTTTTAAAAAGCATCGGTTTGCTTTTTTCATTTACCTGACCGATCGTGTTATAAATTGATGTCGATACTTTTTACATTATGCGTAAAGTGTTTTCCATCGCAATGCTTTCAATATCGCGATAGCAAAATTCCAGTCGATAGAAAGATCACAATGATGACATAAACGGCCGCTTACGATGCATGAAGTAGGCTATTGCGCATGAATTGGAGAGAATTTCTGAAGACCGTATTCGTATTTTGATCGTGTTAATGCCTAAACAGGGTCCGCGCTGGGTTTTAGGTGCAGGCTTTTTAGATATTAACTTTGAGTTGACTTTATCAAAACGCTGTGTACCATATTTGAATATATATTTGTGTACAAAATGAGAAATAATCTCCCCAACCAGTGCGTAAAACTGTATTGCACCGTGTGACCTATGTTTATACCCTGGCTTGAAACTTGCGAGTATATAGTGATGGACGTGTTCATCCGTTTAACGATCTGTTATTCTACTTCTACGCCACTAAATGTAATTGGACGAAACTTTTCCAGAATATTTGTCAGATAGCTCTATTGTGACCCGATGTTTACGTGTAGATCTAAATGGGATTTACCATTTTGACATCGGGAAGCAAGGGTATAAATTAATGAGCGTCGCTCAGTTTTTTAGTTATATTTAGAATGACCTTGAAAATGTGAATATATAAAGAACAGAACATTATACTCAAACTTACAATGAAATTGATGACTACAAAACAGATCATCAAACCCCCAAAATGTATCACAAAACATGTTTAGGAAAAATACCATACTGTCTTGGAAAAGTCACATAAAAATGTCTGTATTAAACAAATCCTAAACCTTCCACCTTCATAGTAATACCTTATCATTATATAACCTCCACCATCATAGTAATACACATATTAACATTAACATCCAAAAATGTTCCACAACCAATAACGAAACAAAAGCTTGAATAAAAATAAATAATTGCACACCTGTAAAGGATTTTAATGTGTTTTCCTGGTGTCGGAGATTATATCATGACGATGTCAGCTAAACATTTAACTAACACGTACTGCATCAGGTTGCAGATGTCGAATATTATTTGAATAAATATATTTACAGAGACGATAAAGCGACTTTTTCGCATTGATTTCTACATAATAGTTTTACACGAAAACGTAATATTAGTGGATATAATGACTCATTGATTAATTAAATGTTGGTTTACCTCTATCGAGCAGTACTTCATTATATTCAATACAAAAACATGTAGAAAAACAGACATACAACACAAAAGTATGGCATGTAATGGGACATAAAATGATATCTGCCACGTTGCATTGTTTTTATTATTCATGAAGGCATTTTACTGCATTATAAATAATCGTTTAATCTAGATACAATTTTTACCTTGAAATTGGACCTATAAAAATAATTTCAAATTGGCACAACTCACAAACTACAAATGAGATTGCGCCGGAAATTCAACCTGATTTTTATTTCATTGCAATTAACAGCTGTGTAAAGTCTTAACAAAATCTGTTTTCAAAAGCCAATTTAGAAACTGTCAACTGTTAACAAAAAATTGGCCTATGTCGAAAACTACAAATCAAAATAAAATATGAGCGACATAAATTCCACTTAAAACAGGGGAAGGTCAGTACAGGTGCTGCAGAATCGTAAGAAACTCTTGTTATAACTGTTGCACCCTCTGTGTCAGCTTAAGAAAAGTTAGAAATTTTATGCCAAGCGGAGCAAATCAGTCAGCATTTGTGGCAGATATTCCGTAACAGTCAACTTAGTCATGATGGCGATTGGTGATTACTTCAATCTTGCCTATGTGAACCTCTGCTTTTGTAGCTTTTCTGTCAGCAATGTAACAACCGCTTCACTTATGGAAAGATTATGTTAACATTATTCCAGATCACAATAAATTTATTTTAAATGATAAAATTTGTTATATTACTTCATGTATAAATCGTAACATATTGGTTTGATACAGGTAATTATATCGTAAGTTTCAGCAACTTAATCAATATTGTTTGACGATGTTTTACACTTTTGTATAAAAGAGGAAGTTGTTGACGCATCTGCTGAGAAAGATTTCAGACAAAAACTTGTACCTCAGCGTGTTTTATAGCCGTCAGCATGTGCTGGTTGATTACTAGTTAATGTCTACCATTCTGAAAAAACGTTTTTGGTTCTACACAGATTAAGCCACGGGTGTTGCTAACATAGCCAAAGATGTTTAACGCACCAGGTCTTACTTTTTCAAAGAATTGGTGGTTTTACCCTTTTTGTAAATAAAATGTTATCATGGCTTACCTTGCTATATTGTGCTATGTTCTGCTTATATTTTTCTCAGATTTTAATAAAATTGTGGTACGCTTACGTTCAACGATTGACCAAAATAACATGTCACCGACAACCTAATCATTGGAAAGGAAACCTATGAAGGCCGCTACCTCAACTGACTAAGTAAATGCAAGTATTTTACAGTATTTAACAGCGATTTCTAAACTTTATTTCATTAAACCAAAACATTAAGTTTGGGACAAATTTTCAAAGTTTACTCAAATTATATTCTTTGTTTTAGGTGAAGTTGCGGATAAGAGAATGTAAAGTGTAACAAACGCCCTACATCTAAGAATGGCCGTTCATGTTTTCGATCAAAATATAAAAATATCGGGTACACAATGGCACTGTGTCACTGACAAAGATTCTTTAAAATTTAATTTGGTGTAGGAAGAGCATAAGAGATTGGTACCTCCAAGTGTAACGGACGAACTCCCATATCACTATACCCATCCCGCCTTCCCATCTTCAAGCGGGGTAAAACGCCTGCTTTTGTCTCCAAAGGCAGTGTATGGCTCAAGACAATTAATTGTTTAGGAAATAAGGGACCACCAACATCAATTTGTGAACCAGGTCTACTACTTTATAAGCACGGCTTGTTTAAATACGATTATTGAATAAGTGACTTTTGTGAAACAAAAACCACAGTGCACGAGGTAAGTAAACTTTGAAATGTGACGTGAATCTGATATGACTTCTTCATGTCAAAAGACATGAAATTCTTATTTAACAAACATAAAACAAACTGTGTTTGCATGATGATGCTTTTATTACAATTATTTAACTGATCTGATAATGCCACTTTGTGTTAATTGCTACCACAATAGGATGTTAATTAGATTGGCAGTAAACAATATTCGAGGCATCGAAAACTTTTATTTAACGATTCTTCTTACTTAAATAATGGACAGAAAGAGTGATATAAAATGTTAATTAAATACGCTTTTAAGAAATATTGTTTTATAATTATGAAATATTGATTTTTCATGGTTGGCAGTGATGCGCTTGTGTAGGTTCTAACAAAAACATGTTAAAAGCAGAATGACATCTCCTCACCTTCTGGTACATTATCTACTGGAAGCGCGGTTCATTGTTGAGCAATGATGAACAAACTTCACTTCATCTTCATTTTCCTCTGGCATGCATAATTACTCCTTACTCACTCATCCCATTCCGTCGTAGGGTGCCTTGGAATGATATTCTTGTTAACCCTGTTTATTCATTTCCTGCATAACACAAATATTTTTCTTTAGATTTTATTCGAAAAGAAACAATCAGTTGATAACGTTTGTTTTCTGATTATAGTGATTAAAAATAGTTTTATAAGAAACGAATCAATAACAAGTATAATAGTTAACGTGCGGTTTTAACACGATCTGACATTTATATTTTACGATCATTTGGAACAAATCCTTTCTGTTGTCTGCCAATGAAATTATTCAATACAAAAATGACAAAGTAGAAGTTAACAAAATTGACCATTGTTTTTCATTTCTTCTCAGTGTGTATACAATTTATGTAATAATAAAAAGAAAATTTTTTGCTTTTTACTTAGAAGCGTTTATATTCTTAATAATCATTCTATCCACGTATAAACAGCTGATGATGTGCATAATTCCTGCGCAATAATAAGCACACAAATAATTTTTTACGATTTGCTTATTGTACAAAAGGGAGCGATAAAATTTTGATATCTAATAATAATATCTAAATTCTTGTAGATTTTACTGCAAACTGTATGTTTCTTTCATATGAATTTGGGCCAATATTTGGAAAAAATTCCCTGATACCTTAACCACGAATTTACTCAATACATTATATCTATACTTGGAACCAAACCCCTTGTACACCTCCCACACAGCTGTTTTTTTCAATCAGCTGAAAATATATCGGTTATAAATAGTCAAAGCAGTGTAAATTGGACTACCATCACTGATATGTTCGCAGACGAGTTATGTCTGCCTTAGACGATATTTAATGCCAATTTAGATCCAAGAAAGGAATGTACCGGATGTAAAGTATTGTCTTTCGTTTTTTATCGATATAAAATATTATTTGGAGTTGCCTTTAGATATAATCAAAGTTACAAGAAAGTACGAATCTGTAAAAATATCATTTAACTATTCACTGTTTGCAATGTTTAAGGTTGGATAAACAACGCAAAAATCACTATTTTAATTAACTTTCAATCAGTGATAGTTAAAGCACGTATTTTAGTAAAACAATATAATGATGAGGACGAATTAATTTACCTTTTTATATAAGCAGAGTTTTTATTGAGCGAAATAAATGTTCCTCTACCAAATTTATAGATCTTCATAGAATATATCTTTCATTATTACATTTATAGAATTTTGTATGCTTTGTATTGGTCTAAAACAACTTTTTTGTCATGATAAATCGAACCCGTACTACAATTAATTATATGGAAGTTTTTGTCTCCGGCACGATTCCACTGCACGGTGATTAAGCAGAATTCATATTGACCTGGTTTTCTTCTACAAATAGATGAAAAGTACAATTCTGTGGTAGCATTCTTTGTTTTTCTGATGAAGGCAGATGGTGATTTTATTCTTGTAATAAAAAATTACTGACTTTGATATACGGTCGCTATCAATATTTATCAGCCTCAAAATGTATATTCACCTCGCCTAGCGGCTAGTTGAATAGTTTTATTCTCTGGTAGAAAAATCCTGATAGTGACCTATATCAAAGTCATTAATTGTATAATATTAAAGGACGATTGGAAGCAAAGTTGTTCGAAAGCTCGCATTCATTGTATTTATGTATCATGAACATATCATTTATAAATACAAATGGGGGTTTTTGTTTTTTGTTATTAAAGACATATCATACTATCAAATCTCCAAATGAAATTTTGTTGTTTAATATTGTATCTTAAACAAAAGTGGCCCCCGACTTTATGTGAAATTTATGACGTCATCAATATTACCTGTTCTGAAGATAACTACAAATATATTTTCCCCATAGTTTACTGTTAAAATCAACGTAGATTGCTTTTAAAGTTTCATTGTATGTATAAAACAGCAATGTCTAACCTATTAAACAAAAACGTAAGTTTCTAGCCAAAAGTGGAATTTATACTTTCCTGCAATGATAGTTTACGAATGTGAACCACACAAAATCGCAGATCCCAAAAAAGTCACAAATGACAATAAGACTATACTTTTACAGAAGATAGAGGATAACATACCATTCAAAATTAAGGACAAAAAAGACATGGTCACCGACTTATGGGAAAAAATGTTTTGTAAAAAAATGTGGAAAGACCAGAAGTGGTGGGTAACGGGGGCGTTTACCTTCAATCAAACTGCAATCACCTGTTCTAGATTTGTAGCTCAGAAAATAATTACGAAATTGTATTACTTTTTGTGTACGTTGGCTGTTGCAAACTGATTAATTTTTGTTTTTGTCTCAATTCTTCAAGACTTTTTGTGTTGCTTTTTATGAACTGACTTTGGAGTGCGCAGAAACAGTAGTAGGATTTGTCTTTTACCCTCTTGCTGTCAAAGTGATATTTTTGTGTTTTGCTTTGAATTACATTTAGTATTTGTTGCGTCATTTGATAGTTCTTCGGCAATTTACGTCAATATAGCGGGAAGGATTCGTGATTTAGCGCGAAAATATTAAAATACTACGCAATACTGAAAAAAAATCACTAATTTAAAGACTATAATTTTATATTTCAAATCAAATGCAGTTCTTGGTATTCATCAGTGTTACTTATATCTTTTAGATATGATTAATAAACAGGTTCGAAATGTTAACTGAAATTTATGATATAGTAAATGCCAACTCTTCTAAAAGGTGTCCATGAACTCCCGGGAATAATAAGTATGCGTTAGGTAATACTAAAAAGCGCATTTGAACAACAAAAAATATGAAATAAATATAAAACTTACTAAATAGAATATGTTGGGTAAATAACATTTATCCCTCATTTTCGTGAGTTTGCTGTTTCTTTACTAAATATGTATTTGTTTGTAGCAAATTGCAGAAAAGTAGGCCAATTTTATGAACAAGGCTATGCATATGAGACAACAATCCAACAAAGCAACAAAGTACTTTTTGAATATATGACGTCAAAAATCCTAAATGGCGTAAACTCAGACAAGAGTAGCTATGATGTCAACGAGCAACTTTAACCTCAGAGGACGACAACTATGATTCAGATGAAGAAGAACAATATGTAGTTGATCCAAATATACCATGTGGATCCCTTGGATTCAGATGCTGAATACGGATAATTACATCAGGAAATTTAGGAATTTTATCCCATATGGTCCTCATGATCCAATTACTCACGATTCCAATTATTCTTTTGAACAGCAGGTATCAAATTGAGACTCAAACATTTTTGTTACACTTGCACGGGAAAGAAACATATATGCTAAACAATACTTTGAAGCACATCCAATAGTGACTTAACCAACAAATTCCAGATCCAGAAGCTGGAGAGAGGTAACTGTGAGTGAGATGAACAAATTCATTGAGCTTCCGTTGGAAATTAGCATAGGGAATCTTAAATTGAATCATACTGGAGTACAAATAGCAAAAGAAGATCGCCAGCATTTCCAGAAAATATGAGAAAAACCGCTTTCACAACATACTTTGTTTTCTACATGAAGCAAACAAAGAAGATGCTCCAAGAATAGATGATGTTGATTATCACCGGGCAAATATTAATCCTATATAGGACCTTTGTAATAAGGCTTTTTTTCAAATTATAGGTAGAACTTGAACCATAATCTTTTCAAATGATAACGTTTGGCCTTTATGCTACAAGGTAGACAGAAAGACGAAACCAATTTGCAATCATAACTATATTTCATATAGAATTTTATTTTTGTTTCCGTTAAACCTGTACAATTTTATGCTACAATATAAACATGAATGATCACATTTAGCAAAATGCCAATCATTAAGATAACGCGATAACACAATGTAATCGAAGTTGACCAAATAAGTTTTGATTCTATAGGACCTCGATGGCAAAAAGCTACGTGAACATAAATTTAAGTTGTTATATATAAATGTAACTACAACATTTGCACTAAATCAAAATCCATTAAATGCCTCAAGTTCATATTTATGCCACAAAAATTATAAAATTCCAACTATTTACATGCAGTGCATTCTATTTTTTGTACCGACTAGCAAAGGACATAATTGTAGACGAATGTTTTAAGGAAAGACCTAAATTGGTTCAGTATATGGGTTATTAAAAGCCCATAGATGGGGTATTAAGTTATGGACCTTATCATAGTCTGATATAGGCTACACTCATAAAGCTGTGATCTCTAAAGAGAGACGGGGTACTACTTTCACCACTTATGTTCAATAACTTCCAACAAAAAGGATGTACGAACAACTGTAGTTGAGAGCTCTACATCAAAACCATGGAGGAGTAGACTTTAGAGATAAAATGATTTCCGAATAGATCTGTGAAAATGTGGAAGAAAAGTTTTGAATTTTTGAATCTTGTCACAACGTCGCATCGATGATTCACCACAGGTCGTACTGATTTCTCTGACTTCATCTCTTGATTAACTGCGACTGGTGCGATTTTAGTTGAGATGTTGTTTTCGCATTTATTGATGTTTCTAAGTTGAAATTTTGACAGAATTTTAATACTATCGCCGAGGGTACCTATCTGCACACGCGATTTTCATCTAGGCAATTTTGTATTACACAAATGAAGATGTCAGGCTGTGTTCGAATTCATTCTAAATTGACAAATAAAAACTTTACGCCATTATATAGCTGAAAATTGCTGAAAATGTTAAAACCCACTTAAACAACAAAACATAATACAATGAAAAAATACATTGAATCAAGTAACGTTTCTTTATTGGGTGAAAGGAGATTTTACAGGATTATTAATGTGTGTTTTCTTTAAAAGCAGGTTACATTCAATATTTGTTTATGTTTGTATCAATATGAGTTTGATTTGACATTTCGATTGAAAGGATATTTAATATGATTTGGTGAAGAGACCTACCACGCTGTCAACTCCATATGCGAAGGAAAGACAAAAACCAGCATATATCAAAACTTTCAAAATACAAAGAGTGTTTTACAATTACATTTTGATGCAAAACGAGTTGAATGTTCTTAGCACGTCAAATGCACCTAGTAGCATAATCAGGAAGCAAATGACCATAATAATTATATATAACTATTATGGTAAAAATGTAGGACCGAACGCAAACAACAACGTTGAAAGGTAAAGCAAAAAGTCAAAACATAGAAATTGTTAAATATCTACGGATAGTTAGTTGATTTTACAGTTAATATAGCTCAATTTCGAAATTTGAGCTAACAATTATGGGTTCATTTTTTGTAGATTTCTGTCTTTTGAAATTATGTATGTATAAAGCAGCATTTGCTAAATTGTGAACCAGTTTACTTTCCTTAGGATACTAATCATATTGTCAATGTCAAACCACCAATCAAATCAATATATAAAACCAAAAGTATATTATTATTCGTGAAACAGACAATCGGTAATGGATTTTTGATTCATGATAGCGAACTATGTTTATGATGATATAAAATAATATTTCTTTTTATAAGACGAGCGGTAAGTTTAATATACTGTATGTGTTGAAATTGATTTTATATAATCTTTACATTGTTTATATTAATTGAAATGCATAACGTTTGAAATATCATTTTCAACATATAAATGGTACAATAATTTGCCTATACGTAAGTAGGAATTACGCTGAATTCCACAATCACGAAATATTCATTAGATCTTTATGAGCACAACAATACGATGTTATAGAAGTACATAATGAACTAAAAGTCGTGCAAGTATAAGCTGCTTTTAGTATTTGACTTATTAACTAAAGCCCTAAGACAGAATGTCGCTTACTTACACTCAATGGCCCAATACGAAAAAATGTGGGAAATCAAGGAGCTCCAGAGAAAGGAAGCTATTCTTTCATAAATAGTCATTTATAGGGTATTGAGATATTCTAATTAAAATCATTAAAAACACAATTAAGATTTGATGAATGAATGTCACTTAGACCTAGCTATTTGATATGCTGAAATTATTTTTCTAATTTAATGGACGTAGCAACATGCTACTGGTATAATTTTAACATTTTAATACAAAACAGTTAAATTTTTGCTCATACTTACAATCTTTGAATACACCTAGTAGCGATCAAATGAACGTCAGAAATAAAATTACTGCTAAGGAACGCTTAAACCCAATTTGTACGACCGACGTTTGTCTCTTTCTATTTTGGATGAATAAAGCAGGACGTATGTGAACTAGTTTTCTTTTCTGAACTTTTAAGTACCTTTCATATTGTCCATGTTAAACCAGGAATCGAATCAATCTATTAAATCACAAGTCCAATACTAGTTGTGAAACACACGCGGTAATGGTTTTTTAATTCATGACAGCAAACATTGTTTATGATGATATAAAAAGTATCGTTTTCATAAATGTATTAAACTGTTTCGGTTGAAATAAATTCTACAAAATGTTACAAATTGTATTGTTTAAAGTCAACTCAATCACGTTTATAGTAATTAAATGCATTATTTTATGAATTTTATTTTTACATTATAATTAAGTACTTTATTACATAATATATATGTTTGCCTTTTTCCTATTGGCCTAAACCAATACACGTGATTTTCCATATTGCACTCTCGGGATGTATTTATGAATGAAAATGCCTTACACGTGCTCTTCCCCCCCCCAAATCGGAAATACGATAGCCAATCAAATCGTCCTTCTTTAATCCCCTTAACCAATCAAAATTGTCGCTCTGACTGATGTTCGGATTATGTTGTTGTTTGTTAACATGTTAACGTCATCGAGTGAACGTAATACGGATAGTTCTGGTGCTAATATGCGAAGATTTGCAGATATTACTAACTTGGAAATTAATGAAATCATTAAGAAAAGAGATGCTGTAAACACTCGGAAATCGAAAGATCAAGCGATGAGTTATTTTACGAAATATTTACGTGAAAAGGAGATGTCAGTTAGTTTGCAAATGGCGGACCCTCGGGAATTGTACTCAAATCTATGTAAATTTTATGCAGAAGCAAGGACTGAGGATGGAACATTATACAAGCAAACATTTCGTCATGGATTATGTCGATATTTTATCGATTTCAAGAAATAACCATTATGAAAGACGGTTACTTTCGGGAATAAAAA
This sequence comes from Limnoperna fortunei, assembly GCA_944474755.1. Classification (NCBI taxonomy): domain Eukaryota; kingdom Metazoa; phylum Mollusca; class Bivalvia; order Mytilida; family Modiolidae; genus Limnoperna; species Limnoperna fortunei. The sequence goes on along the minus strand of OX104113.1, from coordinate 92,271,157 downwards.
AAATCGTCTATATTCCTTTTCATGACTCAATAAATTATGTAATAAAACAATTACTACACTTAAACTTGATCAATATGAGGTTTTATGGAGCAGGGTAGAATAATATTGAACTCAGCTTTGCCTCGTTCAATATTATTCTACCCTGCTCCATAAAACCTCATATTGATCTCGTTCAAGTGCAGTAATTGTATATTATTTTACAATAATTTAAGTAGGAATTACTTTGCATGAATTTCAAAATCACGATTTTAATTATTTCATTTGTCTAAATACAATAATACCACGTGATAAAGTAAATTATGAACTAAAAGCATTTTAATTTAAAAATATAAGCCCCTTTTGTGCTTAACATTTGTACCAAAGCCAGAGCCCGTATTGCTTACCTGGTTAAAAAATGTTTGTAAAACCAAATTGTTCATACTAGCAATCTTAACACTTCAGTTTTCTAGAGCTTAGAACAGTTTAAGCTGGTCTTTAAGAATAGATTATACGTGTACTGCAATCCTGCAAAGTCATAGTTATGACGTGTATTATTTCAGAGGAAAGACAGTAAATTTTAACAAATCAGATTGCACACTTCAGTCATGCATTTGTCAAATCATGACGAAAAAGTAGCATATATAGAATACCATACACCATGTATACCATTTGTACCAAGTAACATAACATGTGGACATGGACTCAAAAATTGTTAACTGTCAGCCAAACAGAACGAAACAGGAATTGCAATGTTTAGTATGTTTAAGCCCAACCATGACTAAATTGGGAATATTTGTAGAGAACCTAAATGTATCGAGTGCAAAAAGTTACAAACATTTGTACTTTTACAGAAGATCATTTTTTCTTCAGAAGACCACTGTCGTAATTTTTTATAAGGTTCCTAGGAACATTTCTATCTCTCCTTATAGGCATTTTGAATTATCGTTTCGCTTCAAAGTAATTTACTTATTTAAGAACTTCTCCAAATCATATATGCTAAGTGTAATTTTAATTAATATGTTGTTACTGGAACTGGAAAGAACTAAACAGAATCACGAATTGTCGTGATGGCCATCTATTTATTAAATCAGCATTAAAGCTACGAGAATAAAAGAAGGAACATGTGAGGAGTATTTCAACTTAATTTCATAAAATTCTAAACAGTAGCTATCAGAAAGAAGTGAAAACCTGAAACGTACGCCAGACGCCAAGTAATGGCGATAAAACTTACTTTTTTCATTCTTTGGATGTAATTTGCTAGACCTGGAGTTTGGTAAGGTAGAATAGTAACTATATTACATTTAATAATGAAGATTCCAACAGCTTCAGCGTATGGTGTGTACATTTCTGAACTTATACGTTATTCTAGATCCTGCGATCGGTATTTCGATTTTCGAAACCGATCACTGCTGTTGACTGCTAAACTACTCCAACAAAGGTTTATTGTACCTAGGCTGGTGTTATCTCTCTAGAAGTTCTATGGTCGTCTTGATAGTTATGGGAAATCCGTGTCTCAAATACGATCTGACACTTTCGCTCAGTCATAGGTAATGTTTCCTATTCCTGGATTTGACTTTTCCATTGACATGACAGTGAGTAACTCGACGGGTATCTAATTAGAGGCAGGCACTGCTTGCTCGTCCGGAGAACCTGGTTTTTATTGGGTTCAGGTTACTCTCTTTCTGTGTTTTATGTTTTTGGTTTTTGTGTTGTGTTTCTCTATATCCGGATTGGTAACTGTCCCTTGGCTTTTGGCTTATGTTGTTCGGTCGGTTATTTTTGCTATTTGCTAGTGATAAACACATTAACAAATTATAAAAATAGTACTCTATGTTGAAAACATATTTATCAATTTGGAAATAGTACTGGATTTTAGCGTTAACAATAATTAACTATTGTCCGTGACTAGAAATTGAATAACCCATTCCTCTGGTCCAGAAAACGTCCCAGATTTGTTTTTCTAAAAGTCATAACAAAGATAATGAGGAATCCAAACTAGGAGCACCAATATTCTCGCAAAACATCAAACATACGCTTATCATCGGTATTCCGCTACTATATAAGATTGTAAGATACACGTATAAGAACATTTAGGGATTGATGGATTCTTATGCCTTTTGAAACTTGTATCCGTCAATTTTTGATCAAAGTTTTATCCAAATAAATCCTTTAATTACATCAAAATGTTAAGGAACTGTTGGTCTCAACATTTGATTAAAAATAAAAAATGGCCTTGATAAAGGCCGGTTTACAATGAAAGCGAACAGCGTTCCGATTTTTGCTCAGTGTTTCTTTCTTATAATATGTTATACAATCCTTAAATATCAAACAGTTTGTGGCATAAATATAAAACGTCAAGACATAGATGCTATTTTTTAATCAATTCATTGACAAAGCTAATAAGGCTACACTTCTAGGAGACCAATAATACTGATAATGGACTTTCAGATGTTAAGTTTTTTTTATTTTAATCGATTATTTGTAAGGAGACATGATATTAAAATTAGTATTTGTTGAACAAAATTGACTATCGCCTGTCTGTAGTCTTTGCAAGGGCTTAAGCTTAAATTAAAATACAAATATAGGAATTTGTATTTACTGAGTCAGTTCTTGTTTAACTGTTGCAGCAGAAAATAATATCTAGCTTGTAGTATTCTTGTTATTACCGAAGACATGCTTATCGTAACTATTCCATAACTAGATAATACATTTAGGTCTAAGTTAGAGAGTGTGCTTATACTAAACAAGTTCTATTTTTTCCAGACATGTCAATGAACTCGACTGGAGTTTCGTTCATAGATGTCAGAGGACTGTATTTCTTTCTGATTTCTGTATTTGTTAAGACTTTATGTTGTCAGCAATATCATATTAACAATTCAAGGTTACACTAGAAATTCGTTACACGTAACACATAAAAGATCGTTTACTCTTAATAGTAACCACGTAACTTTATCTTACATTCAAAATTAAAACCAAAAAACGTCAATAAGTTGTCGTGATCACATATAACCTTTCCTCCATTGCTGCAAATAAATATTGATGCACAAGCAGTTGGTTTTGAATTAATGCATATTGATTAACCACACACATTTGACAATTAATGTGCTACAACGTGTGCGGTCGGTGTCAAAATAATTGCGAGTTAGTCATCAGTTTTCATCAAGTCATTCGAGTTTTCACTATCCACTAGGCGAATAACCACATTTTAACTTTAACAAGTATATTAGCATGATTATTGTATTTCTCACCTTATTAACAATTTTTCTTCTCGTTGCGGGTTGTCAGGCATAATACGGAAAGCCTAGTCATTGAACTTTGTGGGTTTAGTGTTTGGAGAATACCACCCTTCTTGAACGAGACAGACCCCTCTTAAGGATTGCGAAAAAGTGCATACTTATTATAGCCGCTACAAAAATATAAGATTTTCATACGCCATACAATTCCATGGCAGTAAAAAAAACTGCTCACGTTCCAATTCAAATGTACTTTGGTAGAATAATAGTGTGAACAACTAAGAAAAAAATGAATTGCAAATCATTTTTGTTGAAAGATCAGTCGTCTATCTATACTGAAAATACAGACAATGAAGTTGGAACGAAACATTGCCTAATTATCAATGAATGTCATCAGATCTTACAATATATCATTCCGTCTTCGAGTAGACAATAGATGCTTCAATGTGTTGAGCAAGTGTTGCGTGATCGAATAACTGTGGTTTTTAGTCTTAAGATGGTATACAGAACTATTCAAAATATTAAAAAAAATTGTTCAAAAGTTTAAACAATACAATTACATAAAGGTATATGAAGGCATATTTATTTTGAAATACAATTTGATATTTGAGTTTGGTCATAATATGTCACGAAATTCTAACTAGATACATATATTTCTTTATATATTCATGTATACATATGACAGAAAACGATAAGTATTTTCTATGCGCATAAGATGATATTTCACTAGTAAAACACCTTTGAAATATGCATTATAAATTCTAAATATACTTTAACCTTTTCATAATAAATATTTACTTGTACCAACTCTACTTTAATCGTTTTTACAAATATAAATGTTATGATGGTTAATGGTGTATCTTTTGCAAACCTTATTTTGTCATCTTACGAGTTTTTCGATATACAGTGCTAAAAATATGTGCTTAAGAAATGTCAAATACAGCTTACTTTTAGTACTTTATTTTAAAATAACAAATATAGATGTAATCGTTTTGTTTGTACATCACGAAACATACGTACTACATATATAACATCAAACGGGAATTAAATAATTAAATATATGACGCAGTACATATCTATCATATGCAAAAAAGACAATTGAGATATATTTTACGGAAGCCGCAAAAAAACCCAAGAAATGGGGTTTTTAGTCTACTCTAAGCTCCTTACTGCAATGAAATCAGTTGCTTATTTGGTAATTGCAGCTTTCCTATTATCTACCATTGAACGGGAGGTCAGAAAACTGTATTGCTAATACCGACATCTTTGTTGTATTAATAATCGAATTATTTGTTACTTTGTGACGTTTTCAATTTCAGTTTAGAAAAAATGTCCCGTATTGATAAGAATGACATTATAATATAAGTTGATTAATATTGAATGAAAATGAAAAATCTAAACGGTATTTTGAGAATTGCAATAATTAAAGAAAGATCACTACAAAGACCAATTACTGACGATCCGTTATTTGAATGAAAAGATTTAGAATTAGTTATATATTTTGTTTTTGTAGTAAATATGTCTGAAATGTGCTAGTACCTGTACCAATTTCACTTAATGTGTACTTTACAAAGAAAATAATGCGGCGAAAAGATATATATCGAGTGAATATTACCATACTGCAAGTTTTTTTCTACGTGTGTTCAACTAATATTTATTAGAAAACAGCTATCAAAGATGTCAAGGTGATAAAATTTTACTGCGTATATACCAAACTCATCATTGGCGCACAATTGCGCATAATTCAACAATATTTTAACTAGGTGCTTTTATTTACAGGATAGATATACCGGTATTGATGGTTTCCTTTCAGCCCTCAAATTGCGGAGTAGCTTCCGTTAATATATCCTTCATAACTAGGAATTAAAGAAATTACAGAAACAGTTTAATCTAAATAATTTTGAGACTTACATATCGAAGATAGCGCTAATGATCATATCAGCATTGCAACTTTGTAACGAGACGATTTTAATTTCAAAATTATAAATTTTCTCACTAAACTTATGCAGAAATATTCCAGCTTCTATTTTTCTCAACTGATCAGATATGAAAGAGCTTTGAGTGAATATACTAATTTTTGCAAACAACACAAATTTCTTTGGGGCAGACTTTTAAACCAAGTTTACAAAAAAATTATTTGTCCGCGTCTTAAATAAGTTTTACTAGAGATAGCATTTCCTTTTCCTTCTTGATAAATTTAAACGCTAAACAGACTTTAGCTGAAAGATCGAGCCATTGAATGATAGGAGTGATGTTCAGACGGTACTATCTCTGCCATGTTTTTTTTTAGTTTTAGGTTATACGTAAATTTAGAAATACCCATTTTATATGATTCAGTTAAAACTTAAGTCATCTAACTTAAAATTTGGAGGGAATTAATGCACTGATTCGAAACATTATCACCCTAAATTTAAATTTACATGGTAATAAAATACATTCATTAAATCGAAACTGACAGGTAAATGAATTGTTGTTACAGTCTCCTATCGATATACTAAGTTAAATGATGCACAGTATACGGAGTAAATGACTTGTTACTTGATTGGGTGGTTCACCGAATCTATTCATATCTGTATCATATAATTAGTTTACGTCATGATCGCACTAGTATGTGTATTAAAATTTCAATATTTTTTGGGGTTGAAGCGGGATTATAATAACTATTTTGTTTTTTTTAATCTAACGTTCCACCTATTGACTTCTATTTCATTCAGTACATAAGTCAGAGATCAAATAAAAGGTTAACATTGCATCAAAACCTCATACTTTTAAGGCTGTTTGAGAAAAAACTGATGTTTTCTGTATCTTTATTTTCGTTCTGATATTGATGCAAATAGAACAACACATATTTTAAACATTTGTTCAGGGAGTCAATTTTTGTTGAATTATTTTAAAAAAACAATTGAGAAGTGCCATGGGAAGTCACGGTTATATAAATCTTAAAACTTAAGTACCATTGGTTAATAGTTTAGTGTAAACAATGTTCTTTAAAGGTACATTGCATACCTATCCTACATATACATTAAAAACAACAGACACTACTAAATAATACCCATAAAATGGGAAATGCAGCTAAGAGACAGTTAGCTTTTTAGAAAAGCTAAACTTGTTGATTTAATAGTTGTTATCTCTTTATCTGGTATTACAATATTTCAAGTAAGCATTAAGTTTGTTTCTGTTACATGTATGAGTGCAGATGAAACATTAACATTCCTGTATCGATTAGTTAATACAACCTTATATTCTCTTGCATTATTCATCTTTTAGTAATTGTTTGTTATAGCAATGTAAGGGCGAACACTTCCATTTGAAATTATTGATTTATACAGTATTCTGTTACTATTTTAAGAAACCTAATATTACATACCCTACTTTTCCACTTTTTAGGAGACCTCATTGGGCCAGTGGTTAAAGTAAACCAGACGATTGACATTTTCTTGCTGACAATTGGGGTGATCAAGCTTCTCTGCCTCAACCCCTATTACTATATCAATTAGTTAATGGAACGTTATACTCCCTTGTATTATCCACTTTTCAGTATATGCTTGTAAACATTAATATTAGGTGACCACTTTCATTTAATATTTTAAGAAAACCTAATGTTTTCTCACTTTTTAAGAGACATCAGTGGCCGATTGTGTAAGGTCATTCAGCCGATTATTTCTTGCCGACGATCGGGTGTTATAGCTTCACCTGCTTAAAGTGGCGTTAAACCATACTCCCTATTCCACAGAAAACTAAATTTAGATAAACCTTATTAATACATCTAAATAATGTTCTTAATTTTTTACATTTACTTATAATTGTTTACACAGAAATTACAATTATAATGATCTTCTTAATTATTTGGATTTCAAATATTTTGGTTGACTTAGAAAAAGCGTATGACACAACGTGGAAATTCGGTATTTTAGACTGTTTTGATATTAAGTTGAAACGGTAGACTTCCTACCTTTACTTTGAACTTTTTAATCTGAAGTGAATAGGAAACTAGACAATGGAGAATACTGCCAAAACTTTTGGTATTCAAACCGATACCTGATAACAACCTACTATAATTGCGATAGAAACTATTTTTCTTGTTTTGATAAGATTTGATTCAAAGAATCTTTCTACGCCAAAATGTTAGAAAAAAAAGTTCCTTAAAACCTGATATTTATTTAAAGGCGTATCCGGCAATGACTGGGACGCTGACCACGATACTTTACTCAATCGATATAGATCGCTGGTGTGATATAGATTAGAATACGGTTGTTTTATTGATAGCTCAGCTAGCATGTCTTATGTCAAAATCCTTGATACAGTTTACCATCAAGGATTGTGATTTTCTTGTAGCGTGTAGAATCACAGCTTTGTATCTTAAATCAGGTGCGCCTTCTTGGTATCACAGAAGCGTAAAGCTCGCTTAATAAAAAGCATACCCAACAAATCCTTCAAACGACTGTGTTTGCAAACCTCTTTACAAAACTAATTTCGAAAATCATTTTAAAGGATTTGGGGGTTTGAGCGACACGGATGAGTCTTGATTACACAAAACGCTTATTTTGCATAATAAATGTTACAACCTTATTATCTGTGATTACATTTTATTGCTTTGTAATTAAGATGTCGGATATAGGAGTCCCTCTAGTTTGGGGGCTGTCTTGTGAAAATTTAGGAAAGCGTGATCGCAAAGCATGGTGGTTAATTTGTTTGAAAGTGCCTCAGTTTTTTGTTAAATACAATCTTTTATATTTAATTGAAATTAACAATACGTATACAAGCATATACATACTGAAATAACAATCACTTGTATGATTTCGAACTGAGTCCTTGGATATTTTAATCAAATTGGGTCGTTTGTTTTAATATTTAAAACGATAATACGCTGCATTGACTGTACATAAGGGAAACATTCTTTACTACTTCCTGCAAATGATATTTAAATTAAAAAAATTGAAATTGTTAAATTATTAAAATGTCATGGAAACATTTAAGATTTCTCGCAACAAAAAGCCTAATATTCAGTATCTCGTGGGTTAATACATTTCATTTCGAAGCAAAAACAAATATACGGGTATATATGTGACCTCAAGACGTGTATTGAAAATTTATTAGCTTTCGCAAATGATATAATATTACATATATAACACATACATCATTAGATTTTAATTGTATTGTCTGCTTCATATATATTATTACTTTTGCCAATCTTACTTATGTCTAGTCATTCCTGATAAATCAGTTTCATAGTAGGTTAATGATGCAACGTCTGGCATCTTTTTTTCTCATCTAATGTACTTTCGTGTGTAATAGTCGTTGCTTCCTAGATTTAAATTGAAACAATGTTTATATTTTTTCAAATACAAACAGAAACAAAAAGCAATGTGTTTTTGGTTAAATAATTTGAAATTTTAACGGATTTATTAGCGGATAAGTGGTTCTTAAACAAAAATGTTTTTATTATCAAAATGCGAAAACAAGTCTCTTTTCCTGATTTTCTCGAAAGATTAGTCCACCACCAGTTTGGCCGCTGCTCAAGCACGATTTAAAATTACTAGGTTATTTGTTCTCTATAGTGTTATTCACTCTCAAAGAAGGGCTTCAGTGAGCCGATGTTGTACGAATCATAAGCATGCTATGTGAATCTTTAGTCAAGAAGCTCATTTAGTAAATGCTCAGTTTAAGACCCATTTGGAGTGTGTCGTGCTCAATCGAGCAAAGGGACAAATGACAGAATGTGCGGTTTTATTATGTAGCTTTAAGCAGTCAGATGAACGGACGACCAAAGAAAGGGAGTATTTTTACCTCATCAGCTTGACCCACACAGCAAAGGTTATAATGCAGAAAGCCCGACCAAAGTCCGTTGTGCTTAATGTGTTTAGATAATGCATGTTACCTGTAAGTCTTTTTGTACTTCCTAAAAGATTAGACGCATATTGAAGCTACAAAAGGCAAAACTGTTAGTTTCTGATCAACACTCAAAATTTTGCAGTGGCAGTCATACATTTGGGCATTTAGTCCGCCCTTTTTCCAGATTGTTTTATTTGTTGTTTACGTGTTCTTCTTGCATATGGAAGATTCGTTTTGACTTCCACTTATATCTTTTATAGGATCTTTATTTAATTTAGGGAAATAAAGAAAATGTCCCTAGTAATCTACATTGTTTTATCAATAGAATGATTGCGTAACATTCAATGAGCGGTATTTCAAATACATAATCATTCTAGTAATAAAGCAGATTAGACATTTTCTTTATTTCCCTAAATTAAATAAAGATCTATACACGACATAAGTGGACGTCAAAAGATAACTTCCGTATGCCGGAAAAATTAAATGCAATCATTCAATTAATAAAACAATGTAGATTAGTAGAGACATTTTCTTTATTCCCCTGAATTTGCATGTATTTATGTTAAACAGAGGAAGCCACACAACATTGCGTTTTCAACTGCTTCCAATCGTCTATTGTAAGGGAAAAGTGCAACAGATCGAGTTATAATGAATCATTGCTCAATAAAATTAAGGCATCTATAACACGAAATGACATTAAAGTATTTGTATGGTATCTGTTCGAATGAGTATTGAATTATCGTAACATTAAATAGAAAAACTCTATAATGATAAACGCGAGTTCAATTCATAAAATATATCGTTAAAGCGTTCAATTATTATGACCTGACAAACCTCCACCACCCCCAAACAGAGATGGTCTCGCCTATCGCGACACCCGGGACGCGCAGGCTGCTTTGTAGTTCTGAGAACCCTCCCAGTATGGTCCCAATACTGTCTTTTTTAAGAAGATCAAATATGTATTATTCAATATTTGCTGAGTTGCATCTTTTATTTAAATAATTCACATCATTTTTAATCTCCAACATATCTCTGATATAACTGTAATAGAAGTAATTTTAGTGAGTTGATGTATAGTTGCTTGCTTAATAAACCCATTCAAAATATATAAAAATATGGTGCATCAATTATAACTAATGATCCAGATCTATGCAATTAACTTTATTGAAACCAACTTTATGTATTGAGTTAATTTGGCTGTGATTTTCCTTGATAGTGTATAATAACTACCAAAATAAAACAAGCGTATTTGTAGAAAGCATTTTACTTTGTTCCTACACAAAGTTCAATACCAAGTTAACTGTATTGACAACATAATCACTTTCATTTCTTTTGTTAGTTTTAATCCGGTTTTAAGTATTTCAGCAATTTTCAGTACTTCACTACTCCAAATCAGCTTTAAACGAGATTAAAACATCAAATTTAACACTATTATTTCGCCACAATTTAGCCTATAGTACCGGTTACAATGAGCCTATTCTTTTTCGAAATCTATAAAAAGGGGTATGTATCGTGCAAATAGCGATGCACTCTCCAAACACTACAGTCACCTGCAAGGCTTTACCCGACAACCATCCCCTTTTAAAAAGAGGGTCTCCCCTACCCGCCATCCAAGGACGCGCTGTACTGCATCTGTGTCGAGCACTGCGAACCTTCCCAGTATAGTCCCAGACTTCCTCTAGAAATATGTCAAGGAAAATGACAGTGATGTCTTTAACCTTAAGCAGAGGCTACATTAAGCCTATTCTTTTTACGAAATCTACAAAATTGGTCTGTATAGTGCAAGGAGCGTGGCACTCTCCAAACACGTCACCCACTACGGTCCTTGGCAACACTTTATGTATTATGAGCTGACATTTACAACACCCATTACCCCAAAGAGAACGTCTTCCCTACCACCACCCGGAGACGCGCTGGGCTGCTCTGTGGCTTGATCACAACGAACCCTCCAAGTATGTTCTCAGCCTTCTTCTGGAACTATGCCAAGGAAAACGGAAGTGATGACTTAAACTTTGTAACTGCTAACTTTTCTTTGATATGAGCAGCAGCGAAGTTTGGTGTTAATATTTCACAACGTGGGCATTAGACTACATCTTTTATTTTCTAGACCAAACCCTACAGTTGCCAATTAAGATTTTATAAAAGGTTGTTGTACCTATGATGTTGTTATACCTTCTGACATTCTGTTGTGATCACTATAACACCTAGTGATTATATGGAAATTATGTTCTGAAATACTATAATGCAATTTTTCTCTGTCACATTTTAGTCTTTCCTTTTCTTGGATTTAACTTTCCTCGTACACGCGTGACTTAAAGGCGTAAAATTAGATGCAGGAGTGCTTACTCGTCCGCGGCACATCACTGTTCCCATGATTATTTGCTAACTCTTCTTTCATAGGAGCAGCAGCGAAGTTTGGCGTTAACATTTCACAACGTGGGCATTAGACTACATCTTTTATTTTCTAGACCAAACCCTACTGTTGCTAATTAAGATGTTACAAAAAGGTTGTTGTACCTATGATGATGTTGTACCTTCTTTGACATTCTGTTGTCGTCACTATAACTAGTGATTTTATGGAATTTTGTTCTGTAACACAAAAATGCAATTTTCCACTGTCACATTGTAGCCTTTCCCTTTCCTGGATTTAACGAGTGACTTAAGAAGCGTATAATTAGATGCAGGCAGTGCTTTTTTTCTGTTCCCACGATTATTTAGGTTCCGGTTACGCACTTTTTGATATGTCATGTGTGTCTGTCTATTCCGAAATTTGAATACATTATGAACTGTAGTATATAATTTTACATCACGTACCACGTGATTCTATTAGAAGGCCTCATTGGTCGAAAGATTAAGATAGTTAGTCTACTAATCAGGTGGCCTGTCAACACGAAGGTTGCAGGTTCGAGTCTCATTGCGGCCAGGGTGTACTAGACTCCAATCTTGATTCATAATTATTGCCAGTTTTCCTACGGAATGTCGGATGTTTCTCTGGGTACTCCTGCTTCTTCTCGCAATAAAAACTGGATGCCATGAAAAATCTTAGAAATTGCTGCAAGTGGCGTTAGGCATCATTCAAACAAACGCGTACGAGACTTGATCAATCCACGAAATCATATTTCACGCTTTCTGGCGAAACGTTCATTAAATGTAATTTTCACAGTACAAAAGTCAAATCTATACGTCGAATTAGATGATCTTCTTGCCGCAGAAAGTTTGAAGTCTCAGACTAATGAGATTTTATCATAACTTGACAAGAACATAATAGAAATGTGTTTTATAGTCCCCAACAGACGTTCTTATTAAATTTAAAACCATTAGTTCTAAATGTTAAAATGTGCATAATAAACACGTCATTACAATTGCATGTCCAGAAAACAAATCTTGAATCTCGAACTATCTTAATGACGCAATATCCAATACTAATCGCTTCGGTAGTAACAGTAGTAATGATTCAGGCATATATATCACACCGCAGAGAACGCAAACACGGGAAAAAACATCGAATTTCATTTATTGTTCAATAAAAGACATCATAGAACATTAAAAATCTGTCATCACATTAGAAAACGTGAAATGTTATATATATTTTGTTCAAAATAAAAAGCAGAATGTCAAATTTTGATTTTTTTAATTTGTGGCGGACGCCCTATAGTTATCAGTTCGTCTTTCCGTCCGTCCGTCCGAAAATAATCGTGTCAGAGCTGTAACTTTTTTAATTCTTTTGAGTTTGGCTTTTAAAATTTGATATGTGGCTAGATAATATCAAGGCGATGTGCCGCATAGCATGGTTGATGACCTTAACCTCAAGGTTAGCGGGCCCATAGAGATAGATACCATCTCACTGATAATTTAAGACAGAAAAACCCATAATATAGCAACAAATACTTGTATTTCATTTTGCAAATCTTATCAATAAAAATTTCTATGTTTTGGACGCCAAACAGTATATTAGGGAAAGTGAATTTTAAGTCAAAGTTAAAGTAATTTCTAGAAGTATTATATTGTCATTAAACGTTGCAAGCATTAGCCTTGCGATTAACTATCACCGGAACACATAAGTAAAGCATTAGCCTCGCGATTAACTATCACCGGAACACATAAGTATAATGACCAGTCATTCAACTTTCCAGATGTTATCGGGTATTGTTTTCTTATTTTATTTTTAGTCTCTCTTGTTTGTCGACCAACTATTCAACATCTGCGCCTAATGGAAAAGGAACATGTAGGATAATTAAAACACTGTCAATCTTTTTACGATCTTTCTTCCTAGAAAATGTTTTGTGACTTGAGAAAAAATTTAATATAAATGATATAATGGAAACTATGGAAACTATCCGATAAGTACTGAAAGTAGCAATAACTAATCTTATTGCTGAAAACGACGATTTACACCTCTTTTTGGTAATATATTCAAATTTTTTTCACGTTATAATGTAATAAATTTCGGTTTATAAAATAATGTCACATATAGATAAGTAAGACTAAATTATATGAGTTAACTAATAGAGAATGACGAACGGTATTTTCAGATTTCAGACAAAAGTCTGTATAAATGAACGACCACTTTAAAGACAAATTACTTAGTAATTACAACGATAATGTTAACTTAAGATCATATATCATAGCGTACAGTATTTCGCGGGACGTAAGAGCACCTAGACCTTCGGCACAAACAATTTTAGTAAAATAAGTCAATACTTGCCCTTAATGATGCAAGTAAAATTTTCATTTTAATGTGTGCGTATACCGTACCATGCGCGCAAAAGGCCTTTAAATCCAAGAACTAAATGTATATTCTTCTTAGAAATATTCCAATAGATTGTATTCTTTTTAATACATATTGCTAAATAATTACTACTATTTATTACACTACTTATTTAACAGTGAGACTGACACATTTCGTTTTGATGACGTACATGTACACATCATGTATTAATGCATGAACATGATAAAAACACATGATAAAAACATTATCCAAATGATGTCTGAATGATGTCAGTGAAAAAAAAAGGAAAAAGTCAGATAGATTGCTGCCTATACTCAGCTCATAATTATATGAAATGATGCCATTAACGAAGCTACGACTACGCCTTATCGCAAAACAATTACTTATTAAGAAAAGAGCAAAGAACACCGACCGAACAACATTAGCCAAAAGCCAAGGGACAGTTACAAATCCGGATACGAAAATAACACAAAAACCAAAAACATACAACACAGAAAGAGGGTAACCCGAACCAAGTAAAAACCATGGGTGCACTTAGGTGCTCCGGACGAGTAAGCAGTACTTGTTTCTAATTAGACACCCGTCGAGTTACTCATTGCCATGTCTAGGGAAAAGTCAAATCCAGAAATAGGAAACATTACCTATGACTCGGCGAAAATGTCAGATCGTATTTGAGACACTGAATTCCCATAACGATCAATTGAGTCATGGTGACCACCATGGAACTTATGGAGAGATAATATCAACCTAGGTACAACAGACCCTTGTTTGAGTAGTTTAACAGTCAACAGCAGTGATCGGTCTAGAAAATCGGGAAACAACTGTCTGTTTAATATTTATTTCTACTTCTGATACAGTTCCACGCAAATTATGCCGTGTTGCTTTCGGCCAAACTAATATTCAATTGCAATGTCATATTTCAATAATTGAATCAAATTATATCGTGGCAGCGACAATTCTTAAAATTCGAATTTCACACGTATATATATATATATATAATAATATATAACCTTAGCATAACTGTAAATTCATATTATTAAAATGTTTTAAAGTAGACGTTTTTATGAAAATGTCAATCCATGTGTATATTATTTTACTTTTGTGTAATAGTCTCTCATAACTCTTTTTAGAGTGGCTCTATTTGTATATATTAAGGTTTTAGACTTTGTATGTTTGTTTTATTGTGATACACTTTGAGGTGAGACTCTAATAAAGTATTTGTCTTGTCTATTTGTCGTAAACATAAAAATTGGGGACACTGTATTGTTTAAAACAATTATAAAGACGTAATGTTCTAAACAAATATAGACTTTATTTGCATGTGCATGTCTCGTTAGTATAAGGTACTTTTTCTAAACATCTGGTTTGATATTTTGAATTAATATGAGTTATTTTCTTACCTGTTTCCTATCCTTTTATGTACAGTTTGTTAACTTAATATCTTTCATTCTCTAAAATAATAAAGTGAATAAAGTAAACTTGTAATGGGGGATTCCCATCGTGTGTGTAGTTAAAGTTAGTAGAAGATTTTTTGTGTTTCATGTTAAAAAATATCAACAGCGCTAAAAATTCCTACACAACAACAATGTTAAATTTAAACATTACACAAAGCATGTATACTATAGGATTCAAATGCTACATATACGCAAAAAAGAGATTATTAAATGTTTAGTAATAATTGATTAATTTTGAGAGATATATTTGTCTCCGTCCAATTTTATTACACTTTATTTTTATATTCCTTAAAAACTATACTTATTTCTTTGCAAGAAAACAAAGCTAACTGTTATTTTGTTTATTCAATATTTTCACATTTCCCGTATGACGACACTTATATAGTTTCTGGATGATAAAGACATGTGTCGGTTTATTATCAATATCTACATAATTTTCAACGCCAAGAGGAATTCGTGTTTTCATAATTAAGCATTTATGTAATGAAATTAGTTGTATTATTCCTTAACTTCTTGAGGGATGATATTTAAAGGGGAAGGACACCCTCCAAACATCTTTGCATAAGTTTGCTGAAGATTCTTATATATATATGTATTTCTAACTATGTTTGTGTTACAAAATGGCACAATAAAGAAATAAATTAATATTTTGTGATATTAAATTTTGAAATTCCCGCCTTAATGTAGGCAGCAATTAATGTGTGATCTGTGACGTCACACCTACTATTCCGGTTTATCTGTTTCAGCATCTGCTAATTATGATTAACTTTCCAAAATATTTATAACTGATAAAATTGATATGGTAAACAAAAACACCTAAAACCAGATGGGTCTTCTTCATAATATTAAAAAAGATCTTATTTCTGAAGATATTGAATTCGGGAAGCATTTAGCATATTCAGAAGGGGGGTCTCAGAAGTTGTATTTCGGACATAGCGGAGGTACGAGTTTGCAAATTAGTACGAAATGCCGACCACAGAAGAAAATATTTGTTTTTATAGAATTCGACTTGGTGCAAAAGAACTTGAAGATCACAACAGCGTAACAATGCACTCAAATTCTAAAATCTCCATGTTACATTATACAGTCGGATTCACTGATGTTTAATGAAATACTACGAGTGACAGAAGATTTGAACAATTATTTTTCGTGGTCTACTTCCACGTATTTAATTACTCAAATTTAAGCAATTAATAGTTTGGGAAGATGGCATAGTTTAGTGCAGATGAAAGCAAAATAATATGAATATACATCGCATTGCCTATCTTTAACCGGAATAGTAGGAATGACGTAGATAATTGCACTGTTTGCACTCTTCAATGCAAAAGAGCGCCACAATATGTCGACGTCCATTAGCTAGCGGGAAATTCAAAAATTTTGTTTTTAATTAATATTTTCGACTTACTTGTGAAGATTTTAAAAACTTTAAAAAGAAAATCTTATTTTTAACTTTTTTTTTTCCATTGAGCTTATTTATTTTGGGGTTTCCTTCCCCTTTAAATAAATATCATTTAACACGACTTTGCCTAGCGCTTTTCTGTTTAATTGCTGAAGTAGGATTGTCTATAATTGAAGATCTGTCTTTATTTATTTAAAACTAATTTACATCTGCACAAATATCCAAATTGACCATTAGATAGTATAACGTTTTAAGTCAATAAAATGTGATTGCATAAGCGCATGTAGTTATAAACTGATACAATATGTCGTGCTCTGTCGTACTTTTTTGCTGCATCTACATCTATAATAGCGAGCGGCAAACCTGCACCGAAGAGCGGCAACCTATACATTATTATGTTTCACGTGATCAAAATCTGCCTAATAGTAATATTTTTTTTTTCGTCTGGACGTTGCATTGGTACCGTCAGAAAATGTCACAAAGGGAATAGAAAAAAACCCACTAAAATTAATTTTTGAAGGTAGACAGACATTATTTGACATAAATAAAAACATTAATGTCTTTTTTAAATTACAACATTGTTTGGCAATATGTGAAACGTTTTATTTAGACACATTTATGTCTTACAGAAAGACGTCACACGACCATTGAAATTCAAAGGCATTGTTCGAATGCTCGGAAGTAACGTCAATTATGAAAACGTTATACGATTTTAAACTAATACAGTAGCATTATTTAAAAACACAAAAAACAACATAAACAAAAAAGTAACAAAAATATACACAAATGGAACTATATTTCCTCCAACATCAAACATCCAACATCCAACCAACTGGAATTGATATATAATTATTAAGCAGATTATAAACTTATTGACTGGCAAAATTAGGAAACATCCGAAATTAATGGCATTATATGTCCTCATAAACATAAAACATCCAACTATGACTGAAATTATCCATAAAAACAAACGAATCCTTAATAAAACAAATTTCCATAGAACGCATTCTAATAAAAAAATGATATATCAAATTATGAAATTCTAAAACCTCCGAAAATAACACATTTTGAATATTTTCCGCCAACGCAAACTATATGCAAACGTGCCTATTTTAGGTCATTACCTTAATTTTCTTAGTTGTTTTACAAGGGTTTTCGAATAAGGGATATGGTTATAAGGATAGCAACGCTGATTGAAGAGAGACAACTCTCCAAACGAGTTGGATTTATTAAAAATTTTGATTTCAAAATGTGACTGTATGTCGCGTCTGCAGTAAATGGTGCGTCGGAGACACGGTCCGAAAAAGGTTTCAGATTTTGTATGACCTACAGGCATATGCACTTAACCAAAGTATAACCAAGATATATTAATACGGTCTCAACAGTTGCATAAGATACATAAAAAACTCTAGTATAAATTAAGTATAAAATTATCCATAATCCCTGATACAAATAGTCATTAGAACTGTACGTATGTGTGTACATGTAATACTCAACTGGGAAATATTTGTTTGTCTCTCTCTCTCTCTCTCGTATATAGCAGTTATAACACCGATTGTATTTTAAGACATTTTGATTCTGTATTAAAACCGCAGCATTTTGTGCTTAACGTTCATTATATAACCTAATGAATAGATTAATAAAATGTTGACATCTATTCACCTCGTTACTACATGTTTATAAAGTTCTACATGTAGTGGAAAAGGGTAGTAAGATACAAGGCAAAACTAATAAACAAAGATACACAAAAGTGTTTAAAAAAACTAATAGATGACTATTTTCTGACGATGCCTAACCCATATTGTAGGAGTACTAACGTTAACATTATAGTTAAGTAGTACTTGATACAATCAATTTATTTCTAAGGTGTATATTGAGCTGTCACTACTTTTTATGCGAAAAGATTAAGAAAGCCTCAAATATCTTTCTTCTTATTTACTTTAATTTTGTTTTCATATGGTTTCAACACTATTAAGAATACACTTTTATACAAAAAATAACGCTAAGAACAACATTTTCACAAAACAAATTGCGTGAAACAGATCCTATGGAGAGCAAATTAAAATTTGACGCTTGTGAACATTTTTAGACATTTGTGTTCTCTGATCGTGTGCGTCTACATTTTTATAATACGATACAAAACTAAATAAAATAAAAATTTCCTTCCGAAACATTAAAATACCAAAATATCAAAATGACAGTAAGTTAAATTTATCATATGGTAAAAGTTGAAATAAAAACAACAGAAACCGCGATGGTTATGAAACCGATCGCTACAACTAGTAAATATGTGTTTATCAAAACAGAGAACCAATATAACTGTACAAGGCGATTAAACACAAATGTTCAAAAGGAGGAAACCATTGATCAATTCAACAAGAAAATAGCAAAGACGTTTTTACCCAACGTCAGTACACAGTTTTACCTTCATGCATCAAAATAACCGTAAAATGTAATTCAACTAATAGTTTCACAAAAACATAGACAAATCTTGCAATCATAATAAAATTGTACCAAAATGACGGCAATATCGCTTATGTGATGAAATTAATGTTACATAATGTCATATTCGTCGCCTCTTTGTCTACTGAAATAAGAAAAGTAAACAAATTAATACATAACAAAGGAATTTTATCAGCACGATTAAATGGTGTTATATGTTCAAATTTCAAACTAATGGTCTACTTTATTGAATTTTACTATCTAAGTCCTGATCTAATATTTAGGATTTTGCACGCTTTAAAATATTTAAGTAATTTTTAGTAGTTTCGTATGTACTTTATGATTATATTTTATCATAAGTTAAATTGATGTCTGAATAAAAATTGTATTAAATGAATGAATGATTTTATTGCAGAAAGCAAATACATGCTATAGCAAACAATAATAAATACACAGTGACAAACAACGGATTACAGAGAACAAGTATAAACTAACTAGTTAATATACGTTGAGACCTTAGTTTCCATGCTGAATTTATAAACATGCATACTTTAGTTGTGAGTTTTCTGTCTGAACATATTAACAAATTATATAGTTTCTGGCGATTTGGCCACGAACAATAGTATATTGGTAAATAACGTTTCCTTAGAGATCTGTAAGTTGGACATACTAAAACAAAATGGTACTCATCTTCAACAACATTCATATTACATGAAAAACAAATTCTATTTTCTCTTTCTAAATTCTGGTATCTGCCTGTTTCTACAGAGAGCTTTAGAGTTCCACTTCTTATTTTGGTTAACAATTGTACATTAATATGAAAATCCAGATAACTTTCCATACAAAATTCAATTTTAAAATGTTTATATATATTAAGTTTGGTACATTCGTCTAGACCAGAGACCCATGATTGCAAAAACTGATCTTTAATGCGTTGCTTTAAGATATCAATGGAAAATGAGCCAGGATTCTGCAAAATCCACAATTCATTAAAACCCAAATTACATAACAGATTTTTAACATTTGACACCCAATTCGTTTTACCATTATTTGTATCATCTAGCAGCATTTTATAAATATCATATACTAGTGAAGGTCTTAAAGTTAATATGCGAAACCAATATTTCAAAATCCTCATATGTCTATATACATACATTGGGTAATGACCTAGTTCACCATATAAAAAGGGCAGAGGAGCAGTTCTGCCTAACTTTAAAATATATCTACAGAAACGGTTATGCAGAAGGTCAATGTCTCTGGCACTATGAAAACCCCAAACCTCTGATGCATATCCAATCACTGATCCGACCATACTGTCAAACAAGTTCATTTGTTGTTCCTTCGTTACGTACATTTGTTTTAAAGAGTTAATTAGCGACGACATAGCTCTACCACCTTGTTGTGCGAGAGACGTTTTTGGGTTTGTAAAAATTTTCCGTTAGAGCTGAGTAAAATTCCAAGATAAACATAAGAATTAGAATTTTCCAACAGCGTTCCATCGAAATAGAAATTCTCACTGACAGGTTTCCATCCATTTCGAAACACGACAACTTTTGTTTTATCGGAGTTGACTTCAATATTCCATTTTTTACAGTAATAAGAGAGTTTATTGAGTAATTGTTGTAAGACATCGGACGACTTTCCAAAAAGTACTGTATCGTCTGCAAATAAAATGAGGTAAATTAAAAGTCCATTTAAGGATACTATATTATTGTCTATGTCCATTGAAATATCATGAGCAATGTCATTTATAAAGAACAGAAATAGAAGGGGAGAAAGAGGTTCCCCTTGTTTAACACCGAGGTAATTGTCAAAGGCACTAGATAGCTTTCCACCAGATCGGATTCGCAACTTCACTGATTCATAAACTGATTTCAACATAGATAAGAATTTGTCTGCTTATCCCAGATTTCACTAGTTTATACATCAAAACTTTCCTATCGACTTTGTCGAATGCCTTCCGAAAGTCCACAAAGGCACAATAGTTTTTCTTTCTTTTCTAGTTGATGCGAAATAATTCCATGTAGTATAAAAATTGCATCCAAAGTTGATTTATTTGGTCGGAAACCGAATTGATTGTCTATTAATTTCGCTTCGTCTTCAGACCAAGAAAGTAGACGGTTGGTTAAGATGCTTGTAAAAAGTTTAGAAAGCACACTTACAAGAACAATCGGACGATAATTGTTTGGATCTGACAAGTCGCCGTTCTTTGGAACTGGGATAACAATACATTCGGACCAATTATCCGGATAAATGCCATATGAAAATAATGCATTAAACAGTTTTTTGAAAATAGGGACGAACATCTGTGGACACGTCGTTATCATTTCGCCTATAATGTTGTCTTTACCTCCACTTTTACAGGACTTTAAGTTCTTGATTGCGGCTATAATTTCATCTTCTGTTATTTCAGAGTCAGGAAAATTTATATGAATATTGGTGCAGTCAGTGTCATTTAAAAGATTTTTAACATCATCACATAGTTCAGGTGGATTCAATCCTAAAATACATTCGAAATGATTTAACATAATGTCGCCGTCAATTAGGCACTTTGTCCTGGACTTAGACTTAATTGACGACCAAAATTTTCTCGGTTCTGTCTTTGCAATTCTACAAAGTTCTATGCCTTTCCTTTTTTGGTGACGGAATTTTGCTTGTCTTTTTATTCTATTGAACGTATTTCTAGCAGCTACGTAATTATGTCGGTATTGTTATAATTGTGATATTTTTGTTCGACAATCAGTATAAGACACTCTTATACACATATTTAATTATGTATGTGTTAGTGAACTATCAAATATGCTGCATTTCAAATTTTTTATCAAAATACGGGGTCCAATTAAGTTAACATGTTTGAAAATTGCCGCGTTACTTGTACTTAAATGTCTTATTCTTTGTATCTACCAGAATCCCCATAATGTTTATACTACCTGCTCTTTGTTTATAAGGTTTGGCAACCATTTTATTAAAAAAATCATATTTATTTTAGGCAAGGGTTTCTTATTTATGATACCGACATAACCAAACATGTAATGTAAATAGTATATAAAAATATGGCATAAAAACTACATTTGTGACAATTAAATCCACGAGTTACACCGGGAAAAAACTAGTTTATTAGATATATCAAGGTCAATCAATTGTGGTAGTTTTTTGGCATAACTATGTTTTGGATATACAAAACATTTCCCCCTTTTTAAGTAGTTTAAAAAGGTGTTGCCATTCTCTGGTACATAACGAAAGTGTCGATAATGACTGTTAATGCAACTTGAATATTTTCTAAACAGTTTGCCAGCACCGACTGTTGTTTCTATTATTTAGGATAGACTATTGATAATGCAATTACCGGTGTTTACTACTTCTTTTTCCTGTTTTTCTACGTTAAAAGTGGTATTTTAAGCTTAAACCAGCTTGAAGTATTGGATTGGTTTATAACTGATATTTATAAACTGATAATGGTGAGATGATATTTTAAAGCTAAATATAAACTGACAACATATTTTTACGAAATATCTCCTTGTGTTTCCTTTCTATTATTTGTTTGGCCAATTTAATCGATTGCTAAGCTTGTCATTTATCTTTTATTTTCCTAATTATTTCAGTATAATGTTGTTTTATAGCATTCATAAATTTTAATATCTTGAAACATAAGGTCGATACTTTCGTATTAAAGACCCCACATTACACATATCGGGAGGGAATATTTGATACAGCACTTGAATGTCCATAATCTGTGATATCATCGTCACCTGTGATATTATTGTCACATTTAATATTATTTTTGTCTTATCCTTTATCATAGTATCTTACTTGTCGAATTCTATAGTTGCCCTGATATCTTCCCGAGACTCCTATATCTGCCTTGAGGCGCAAGCCGAGGGCAGATATAGGTAGATGGAAGATATCAGGACCAGATATGGGATTCGACATGTAAAAATCTATTTATCACATATTTACATGTGATATAACAGAAAGTAATATAGTATTAACTTTTTTATTTAATAATATTATATAATGTTTATCTTTGAGGTTCTATGTGCATCTCTCGCTTTGCAGCAGATTTTTTTTTCACGTAAGCAGTGTCAATCTCCTAATTAAGATGTTGTAGAGGTTTTATAATAAAAATTTCTAAACGTTGTTGCCAAGTCAGGTTAAGGTAATCTACTCATCGAGAACAAAAAAACTTTGGAATTAAAATCACTTCCGAATTTCAGGACAGTACATTTAGATATTCTGCACCGAAGTGTTAATATCGGGCTCCTGATACCCACGAGCACTAACAGTCCACCAGCAGAGACATCGACCTAGTGGTTACAAATAAGATGTCATCAAAGATGTCAATGTTATAGAAGTTACAAGTCAGAAGGGCCTTTGTCAAACCAAAAACATATTTTTAGACACGACAACTCTCTACGATCTAGTCATTTTACGTATGACGTCATCCCCGGGCAGAGATATGGATCACTCACTTCTACGTTTATTACATATGCAGAATTACACATATTACATACAAATATGTGATAATATTGAGTCAAGTAAGTAAGTCGGAAATCTTTATTTAGAGTCACACTCCTTCGCAATGATTCCCTCGCTGTTTTTTTCTGATGGATTTAGAACATATTCCGCATGGGTGTCGTACTGACCAGGGTTCACATTGATGTGAACATTTACTTGTAAGATTATCGCCCCCTTTGATATTGTTGTCACCTGTGAAATATTTTTCAACGGTGATACAAAGTTATTGAAGGGATATAACAAGTTTACACATAAATAATTTTAATTGTTTTAGAAGTCGTCGAGACCAAGTTTTTTTTAACAGAGCGTAGTCTTGGTCATACCAGGACGACACATACTTATTTTTAAAATAACGAGCGACAGTCCATACACCATTGAGAATTTCATGATGAACTGTGTGGACGTGCCGCACATTCGGGAACAAAATGTTGCAAGTGACACAATTTTAAAGTTTTGAAAAGAAATTTAATGTAATTGGGACGCTCCTTACTTTTTATTGTTTTAATTACCTTTAGTCTGTATATATTCTTATATAATTGTATGAGATCACGTTTAGTCTTAAAGAATAGATGTTCTACTAATAATTAAATTATAATTATTTTCACGTCCTAAATATAGCTTAAATAATTGTTGCTGGACGTAAAACAACAAACAATTAATCATAACAATTTTACTATCTTTTTATTTTATGGAACAAATCTAGGTTATCAGTGCATTTGTTACATCAAAAGCATTGATTAAGTATAGTTTTAGACATTTTTGTTATTTTTTCATGTTTATTCCTCGACGTCAAATTATACAAAAATAAAATCAATTTAAAATCAGTTACAATTTTGAAAACTCAGTTTTCAGACCCTAAAACGGCATGCGAATTTGTGAATAGATTGCTTTAATTTCCGCAATATCCGGCCAGACATTTATTTGAAGATGTAATTTAAATAATGTATTTACTTTATGTTGGCATATCAATTTAGATTTTTCTTTGAATAGTGTTTTGGACTTAAATTTATTACATCAACTAGAATATGTGTTTCATAGCGTAGCTGAATCTGCAGTTTGTGTACTTTATTTAGTTTGCAGACAAGCTTCGACAGTAGATGCGCATTTGGTTTCTATGATTTGAAACTTGAAAAGCGTTAGCTGATCATAAAATTGAACAATGTCATACATTGTCATCCGGCTGTTTTCTCTGATACCCTGGCTTCCTCTAGTATTTTTTTGTAAGGCTACAAATCACAATGCATTTTTAATACTATTATTTTCAATTTTTTTTTTGGCTTACTCTAATAGGAATTCGAAAACACCATTGATACACTATGGCACCAATTCTATTGGTGTATATATATATAATATAATAAAATTATGTATCGTTGGTTCTTTTCGGTGATTCAATGCCATTCCCTATTTATATTTTTAAAATGAAACTTTTGATTCTATTCTTTACTATAGACTAATAATATTTTAATTCCGGTGTTGACAACTCTTTCTTCATGTGTTTCTGCGTTATCAGTATTATTTGAAGCTTAAAATTATCGTACTTTGAAATTAAGGATTGAAGGCCTGCTGGTTAATTACTGATATTTATAAACCGATATGAAACATAGAATATATATTTTAAATTGTTACGTTGTGTTGCGTTTTTCATCAAAGGTTACCAATGACTTCTCATCTTATGAAAGGCCCAGAAAATAAAAAGCTTTGTAAAATTCGACACTAATGATCATCACCTGCGATATTATATTCACCTGCCTGCCTGACAAAAGATCTCAAACCCTTTTTGATTGTTCACTCAAAAATCAAGTTTGTAGTTAGATCTCAATTTTATATGTACTCTATGTATTGTTAGAAACACTTGCCACTTTATAGCATTTTTTCTTTTCTCAGTTTTTTTTAAAAGGTCGATGACATGTTGACTACACTCCAGACTTTTCCTGTGGGAGTCAAAATTGTCTGGCTATTTGATTTGATTGATTTATTGTTGGTCCATGTATCTTTGGATATAAATATACACATTAATCAGTCAGTCGGTTTAATTTTCAATTCTTCAGTGGAAACCATCTTAGATGAACGAACGACAAAATATAAAAAAACCTATACTTTGTACAGAACCACCGAATAAACATTTATGAACATATTGTCTTCAAACAGTTTTGCAATTGCCTACAAGAAAGCATTTTAGTTGTGACATATATTAAACTCAGTAAAGTCCATCGGTAATCTGGATTTTTCGCGTGTGGGGGGTATAAAAGCCATTTTGTTGAGGGCTTGTCAGTTTAAAACAAGAGCCGTAGAGGGTAATGTTTTCGGAGAATGCACAATTTTTGATCTGTTTGGGTTTATGAGTTTGAATATTTCATACAAGTAGATGTTTAAAGAATTTCTTCCGAAACATTTTGATGTTAAACTAACAAACTAAATTCTTCATAGGCAGCCATCTTAGATTAACGGAAGAAATAAAAAACATATACTTTGTACAGAACCCCAATAAAAAATTATGTACATATTGTGTTCAATCAGTTTTGCAGGTGCCTTCAAGAAAGCATTGTAACTGTTAAATGTATTAAAGTAAGTCCCGCGGTAATTTTTTTTATTGGAATAACACGTACATGTAAAACCATACTTGCAGGCTAGGGTGCTTGGTGATCAAATCACACAGCTACCCAGCGCTACCCGTGGGGGGAATAAAAAGCAATTATGTTGGGAGGCTTGTCAGTTTAAAACAAAAACCGCAGAGGTTAATGTTTTCGGAGAGTGAAACGTTCCTTGCAGGATAAAGAACCCATTTGTAGATTTCGGAAAAAAGTAGACTCATTGTTGCCGCTACAAAAATCTACATTATCCGCTCGTACGCATTACTTCATTCATTTGCAGTGCCAATCAAAAGATGCCACACTTATTTTTCCGTTGATTTATTGTTTGTAAAAAATCTGACCACAGATCAATTTAATTTTCCATGTGCGTTTAGATTAAAACGTAAAATTACTAATGACCAAGACGGACATAAAGAGGTGACATCAGCTAAAATGATTTAGTTTTAAATATTCTGAAAGGTTTATATTTTTATTTGCATTCTACAAAATCGTCATTATCACCGCATTGACGGGCTTAAAGAATAATGTATGGGTAGGGCAAGATCTTGTCTGTTAACGTGCTTGGGTCTTTTTTACAAGTCTGTTAACTGTTTTTAAAGCAACTGTTAACTTTCTATGAAGGGAGGATTATACATAAGATCACTTAGTAGTTAATATGGAAACGCTGATAAGCCTCTGCTGTCAACTATTTTTTCATATTTGAAATCGCTGTTTTCTGTTTTCTTTTGTAAATTGCTGTTATCTGTTATCTGCTTTGGGGAAAATTGTTAAAATGTTAATGGAACCCGCTTTAGCATTCCCCGTCAATATATATGTGTGCGTTTGACTGAGCATTCAATTGTTGTAGCTACATGTATAATGTTTACGACATTGTTTACATGCGTTCTTCTAGACATTTATTGTTTTTATATAATAATGATCACAGAGTACGTATCAAGTGATAATGAGATAGAATTCTTGGTATTTTATGGTTTTACTTCTAGTTTGTAAACAATACATGTACGAGAAAATTGTACGAAAAATTACTAGAATGAAATTAAATAGTCTTTAATTATTACACAATTAATTTTGTTTAGACTGAATGTAGCAAAATGCACATTTAAAAGCTGGACAAATACTTATGCAGGTAAAAGACATGTTTGTAATTGGAAAAGTAACGTGGACTGCAAGGTTTACATTTAGGACAAAAACCTGACAGAAGATCTGATGGAACGTTATTTTTACTGACTAATATATCGCCTTAACTAGAATTCTGTAATTGAGTTGATAAACATCTTTCAGTAGGCGATAAGCTTGTTAACACACTGTGAAATTTATATGGATAAATGGAAGACATATTATTTCGGATATCTTTGATGAAACGTGGCAATATTATTCTGTACTACTCGATGTTAGTGAAAACAGAAGGCTATTTTTTTCTAAGCCGGCCATATGTAACTAAAATATTTCTTTTAGAACTTTAAAACCATTTTGATTTCAGTGACCTTAATAAGCCACCATGTGCATATGTAGATGGACGGTTTCTTCTCTTTATCTTTAACACTCTTTTGAGTTCAGAGTTGCAACTTTTACATTACTGTGCAATTCATTTAATTGTTTCCATTTAATAACTTAAAACCCGTCTAAGTTCAATAATGCAACTTGTCGTGTAGTACTAACCAATAGTGATCGCTGCAGCAAAATATTTAGATGAACACCAATATCTGAATATTTCAAAATAAACTTTGATAACGATACTGTATACATATTACTAATATCATTAGTACATCAGCAAAATTGCTTCATGCCATGCGGAAAAGCTACGTTTTAATTTGCTGAGTAATATCTGTCTGTGGCCTTCTGTGATGGTTCCAATAACTATCATAATATCCACAATATTATATTAACCAAACAACGTAAGATTTTCACTTCTATTTTTCTTAAACTCTCTACGAGATTAAAATATATTGATGTTCTATTTTTGCAAGAAATTTTATAGAAATATTAACCTCCAATATCTTTTCATCTACTCAATTGAATCTATCCAATGTGTTTAAGTGACTATGGATATTAAATTGATAGCGTCGAGGTTTAGAACAGATGTGAAGTTTGTACCTAAAATTTATTTAAGAACACTATTAAGCTTAATTTAGCCTGTCTTAATGAATGATTGGACTTTTTTTTCGACGAAAGCTATTGTATCATATACCTTCTTATTTATTTATATTCATAGAAAATGACAAATTAGTGCAACAAACATTATATTTGTCAGCGATTGAATTTATAATAAAAAGAAATTGCTTATTTTTCTATAAATGATTCTATAAAATAGAAAAGCAACTTAAAATTCTTCATTGGTACGTTCAATAATGACTGTTTGTGTATCCAGAAAAACTTGAGTAATTGATGCTAACTGAGAGTTTAGCTTTTTGTAGCGGCTACAGTGAAACTTTTTTGGATATTTACAAAGTCATCTTTCTGGTGAAAGTGGCGTCATTCTCCATAAGCGTTGCTTACAATAGTTTTTAGTCTGTCAGACTTTCCGTATTATATAGCCTGACAACCCCCAACAAGAAGGCTTTCACGGAAACCTGAACGCCGATTCAGATTTTCAAACACGGCATTGGAACTTGTATCGTCCAAGTAGTCAAGTTTGATATTTCTGACATTTATAATCTGCCTAACGTTTGGTCTTATAACCGATATTTTCAGAGGAAATAATATCGAGATGGATAATTTTTTTGGATATTATTTATGTTTTAGAAATCAAAAGATCGGTTTTTTTATATTATTTTTTGTTAAAACCTGGGAACTTAGGTCTTTATTTTTAAAAACAATCAATTAGTGAATTAACTGAAAGAGTTCTTGTACCTCATACGACACACGTTAAAAATAAACGACAAATAGTTTAAGAGGTATTTACTCTGTACATTTATGTATTGTTATTTTTTCCACAAAATTTCCCTAAAGGAAACAGTTTTTAAAGATACTGACAAATGTTTGTTATGCATCGCACAGGAACAAAAAGTATGAAAAGTATTGAATAACACATGATTCACTTTTGAAAAATGTTTATATATGTTAGATTTATTTTTTTATTATCTTATCTGTAACGAAATGACAATTAGTGATTAAAATCGATTTCATTAGTTGTTTTGTTTGTTCAGCTAGCAGTATGTAAGCTAGAAATCTAGAACCAAGAGAGACACAAAGTAATGGAATATTTAAATGCCACTAAATAAATAAGGTTTTAACCCAAACACATGTGTCTTTAGCAAGTCAAGAGAATGGATATCTCCGCCTACAACTCTGGTAAGCGTCCAAGCTTTCCAGTTTATCGCCTGAAACGATTCCTCATTTGTGTATATTAATATTAATATACATTAAAGTGAAGTTCCATACAGACTCTAGAAGATAAGATCATGATGAACTAATCGTAGAATCCATGTACACTAAAATATAAAAAGCAAGTTAATTTTGCTAATTGTGATGTGTAATAAAATCGCTATGCGTATTATTTAATGGACCTTACTAAGTTATAGAACACGGACGTCATAAATTACTGTGTTTCTAAAATACGTCTATTAAAGCTGGCAGATGTTAAATTTAATTAATAGCCTAGTAAATCAAATTTCTCCCAATCTTCAAACAGGTAGTACAAACACATGCTATTGTCAATACTTGTCAAAAACTGAAGTATAAATATCTCTTAAAATGTTTTTAGACGTTTGATCATTGATGTGTTTATAACACTCTGACTCGTGATTGATTAATTAATGTTTAACGTCCAGTTAGCAATATTTCATAATCTCATTGGTTAATTCCTTTAGCGGAAGTACGTGCACACGTGATTTACTTACCTTGTCATTCTTTCAAGATCCACGGAGGAAGAAGGACGTATTTTGCTACGCAAGAATAGAATAAGAGGACAGGTATTATTTTATTTTATTTTATTAGTACCTAGGTGGTACATATAGCCCTAGGGGGGCATTATTCGCCCTAGGTGGGCCAGAGATGACTTGGTGGCTAGTTTTATTCCTTGGTGGGAGAGAGAAATGCCTTGGTGGCTAGTTTTATTCCTTGGTGGGAGAGAGAAATGCCTTGGTGGCCAACTTGTTAAAATGGAATGATATAATATGTAGTGATAAATTAATAAATTAAGAAACTGTGTGCGTGAAGTAAAGTAAGAATAATGAATTGTTTCCCGCTCTTTTTAGCTTGCAAGTGAAAGAGATGAGGTGTAAATTGCGTTAGAATTTTAAGGTATATTTATTAGCCTTATAATTTGTTTAATGTTTTTTGCTTTTAATGAATGGGACAAGAAAGTTGCAAGTGATTTTGCGGTATACATGTATTGAATAGTTTGGAAATCCTTTAAAATTTGAAAGTATTAACGTTTATATATTATGACTCAAGTCGAGCACACCGCTAGATTTATGTTGCGAACAAAGTGTATAAAGTTTCAAGGTTAAAATGTGGGACAAATGTGTTTATAGTTTAAACGTGTTGGTGCATGCTATTGTTAATGATTAAATCGTTGTGATAATTTACCGTGCGTTTTGAATTTGTGGATTCAGTTTTGTATGTTGTAATTTAAGTTTTAATTGTTTTAGAAGTTGTTTACATATTTATAAACTTGGAAGAGGTTTGATATAATGATATTGTGCTTACTCAAAAGTTGATTTTAACATAAGTACATATTTGATTAAATTAATTGTATTCTATTTGTAGATGGTGCTTCCAACAGTGCTAAAACGGAGGCATAGCCTTAAAGACATGAGGATTACGCCAGTTATCAAGAGAATAAGGGGCGGCAAACCAGAGTCACTGAAAGAATTTGCCCGGGTGGCGAAAGACGTGAAGACCGATAACCTAAGCATAGAAGAGATAGCATCACATATTAAAACTATTACAGGGGAGGAGCTAGAAGAGATTGGGTTGTTATCAGGCAGAGATGTAGATAACATAGAGGAGGCGAGATGGTGCCTGCATGCCATCATTGTGTATGCCAATGAATACGGCAACCAAAAGGGCAGGATCTTGGTGAAGAAGACTTGGTAAGTCAAGATGGATTACGAATGTCAAATCGTAGTTTTGACTGATTAGGATATAGATAGCGAATATAGAATAAATGCACACGACACAACTAGCACAAAAAATAAATAAATAAATAAATAAATA
This sequence comes from Limnoperna fortunei, assembly GCA_944474755.1. Taxonomy (NCBI): domain Eukaryota; kingdom Metazoa; phylum Mollusca; class Bivalvia; order Mytilida; family Modiolidae; genus Limnoperna; species Limnoperna fortunei. The sequence continues at coordinate 92,239,823 of OX104113.1, read as the reverse complement.
AAAAAAAAATAAAAAAAAATAAAAAAAAAAATAATAAAATAAATGTATTTGTGTATTTTAATGTATTTTATAGGCTGTTCCTGGTCCGAGTAGTGTACCGGAGTCGCAGGTACAGCAGAAATCTTCCGGGAAACGGAAAAGGGATGACTCGGTAGATTTGGAGAATCGCATTTCTCACCTCGAGAAAACTGCTAACCTGAAGACTGATCTAGTCGACAACCTGAAAGAAAAGGTGAGGACTTTATCTTTACATCAACATCCTAGTGATTTTCTTATCTTGCTGACACTCGACGAGCTGTCAAGGGTGACAAGAAAGACTGGGCATGAGGAAGCAGATGTTTTCGACGAGTTGGCACGGCAGGCTAATCGATATAGCTCAAAATTAGATATTTCTAGCCTTTGCCTATCAGTTTTAGGCGGGAAAGTAGTGGATGTTATTACGAAAGCAGTTTCAAGGTGTTTGAAGGAGAAACAATCAAATGAAAAGATCGAAACTAAAGATAAAAGAAGCGACAACGCCACAAAAAGGGAGGACTCTCCGTTGGCCAATTTGTACCCGCAAGTTCCGCAAGCCCAGTATATGCCCTCTGCATCCTTTCAACCACCTTTCTTCCCGTTTTTTAATCCTGGAATGCATGGTACTTATAGAAATAACCGACGAGGGGGTTATGGTGGATATCGTCCGAGAGGGTCGTGTCTGTTTTGTGATAGCAATACACATCAAGTCAAGGATTGTGAAAAAATGAAACTTGCCAAAGGGAAATAAAAATTGTTATATGATAACTGTTTAAAGTTTAATTTTAATAAATAATTACTTCTTATTCTTGATTCTGTTGCAATTTATTATTGTTTAGTGTTTTAAAGTCGGTTGTGCTTTGTGGCTAGTGAAATGAATATTGTAATGGTTTTTTACTTGGTACAGAGGTACTAACTGAATGGGTGCGATTATATGTACACGAGACAAAATTTAAAAGTAATAATTTCCAGTAAAGAATTTCTTTATCTACATTCCAAGGGACACTGATGCCCTAGTGGTCTTTCCACGCGGATTGTAGGTAAAGGGATTCTTCCTTTGAGTGTAAATCTTGCTGTTTTTTTTTAAGTCAGGATTCTTTCTTTTGTTTAGGGAAATCTTGGATATGTTGTTCATGTTCCGGAATGGGAGTTGATAAGTGGATTTGATCCTACTAAAATTGTTACCAGAGTTTAACCAGCATGGTTAACACTTAGAGGTGGAGTTCCTTCCCCTACAAGACGCTGTCCGAGAGCAGAGGATGTTTTTTATAACAATGTTGAATTTGACGTACATGTACTGCCCCTACGTGATCCTGGTGAATTTGTTGCGGGTCAGTTACATGAATGCTTATCAGAATGGGAATCGATTCTAGATAAAAATGAACACCAAAATATTCTAAAATGGTTAAAAGATGGAGTTGATGTTGAATCATTTTTCCGATATTTTAAGGGGAATTTTAAAGGAAAACATTACGATTCTATGGTACCCCCGAAAAACTACTTCCAAAATTCAGCTTCTTGTAAAATGTATGCATCTTTTATATCTAGTGAATTAAGTCAAAGAATTGCAGCAGGTTGCATTAGGCTTCTCGGGAAAGTAGGTGAATGTGAGCCTCCGAAGCTTATTATGCCTTTGACTGTAGATCCTAGTAAACCTAGGTTATGTCACGATGAACGTTATTTAAATCTATGGGTAAAAGATTTACCTTTTCATTTAGAGAATCTGAAAGATGTGCATAGGCTAGTAAAGAAAAAATCATTAATTATTACATGCGATGAAAAGTCTGGCTATGACCATGTAAAATTAAGCGAATCGTCAGCGACGTACTTCGGAATTCAATTTGGAGGGTACTATATGGTTTACACAACACTTCTCTTTGGTTGGAAAGCCTCCCCTTATATATATCAAACGATTGGAATTCGGGTCACGTCATATTTACGTACACTTGATGTTATAAATATGTTGTATATTTATGATAGGTTTGTAGTAACTGGTGGTTCAAAGTCGATTGATATTAACATTGAGGCAAAGAGAATGATATACATGTTGCTAGAAGTATTGACAAGGTTAGGTTATACTTTATCGCTTAGTAAATGTTCGTTGGAACCTGGTACATGTAAAAAGTTTTTAGGATTTTTGGTCGACTCTGTTAAACAGGCGTACTTATTACCAGATGATAAAAAGATGAAATTTGTAGAATTGAGAGAAGCAATTTTAGATATGGAAGAAGTTGATGTAAAAACTTTGCAAAGATTTTGTGGAAAATGTATCTCTCTTAATCTTGCAGTGCCAGGGTGTAGGTTGTTTTGTAGGGAGATAAAATCTTATTGCATTAAGAATAGTAGGAAAATTAAAGTTCAAGGTCCGATGAGAGATGAATTGTTATATTGGCGATTTCTTGATACTTGGGTTGGATATTGTAGATGGAAACCGGAATTTCATAAAGTGATGGTAATGTCGACAGATGCGTCAAATTTCCGGTACGGTGGTACGGCAAGAATTGGAAACGATGAGACCGTAATTTGGCGACTATTGGCCTACAAAAGATGACCGACCTATTCACGAAAAAGAGGGGGATGCCGTTCTTAAATCCTTAGTCTCTTGGTGATTGTCTCCGAGATTCTAGAGTAGATTTGCAATCAGATAATATGGCAGTTATAGGTGCCTGGGAGAATCAAGGTTGCAGATCACAGGCTTTGAGATCTATTATGAAAGCGATTTTCGATCACGTGTCAAAGTATAATATCGATTTGCACATGAAGTACGTTCCGTCTTGTTTGAACGAGGCAGATGCTCCGTCACGATTAATGAATATTTATGATGCGATGTTGAGTGAAGATTCCTGGTAGTTGGTGGAATCTGCATTTGGTCCTCATTCAACAGATCTTATGTCATTAGATTTGAATGTGATGATGTCGAAGTATGGTACACCTTTGAAACATTTCACGCCATGGCCGACCCCCTTATCTGCGGGTGTGAATGTCTTTGCACAGAATTTGAAAAATGAGGACAATCCTTATGTTCATCCTCCGTTTGTACTTATCTTTCCTGTATTTTGTCTGTTGCGAGAACAATGTGTTGATTGTACTATTGTTGTTCCTGAAATGCAAACATTGCCTATATGGTGGCCTGTTTTGAAGTATTACACTACATGTGAAATTCGTCTTGGCATTAAGGATGATAAGAACGTAATAAAAACGCCATCAAAACATGGTTTTAATCTTGATAACGTTGGATTGAGATGGCCTTTATATGCCTTTAGATTATCGTTTGAATAAAAAAGTATGCCTTTGAAATAAGTGTATTTATATATTTATTTATATAGGGGGCTTCGGTGTCCCAGTGGTTAAGGTAGTTCGTCTACTATTGATCACATGGTCTGTCGACAATGAGATTATGGGTTCGAGTCGCACTGTGGACAGGGTGTACTCGACTGCAATCTTAATTGCCAAGGATTACCAGTTTTCCAACCGAAGGTCGGGGTTTCTGTCCGAGTACTCCGGCTTCCTTCCCCTATAATACTGGACCCCATGATATAGCTGTAAATATACCGGGTATATATATATTTTTATCTATATATAAGGTAAATAATAATAAAATAAAATAAAACCCTGCGTTGAAGAGCAATCAGTATTTCCATGCCACGTGTTTATAAATTAGTTTCTTGTGGGACAAGTAGTTGGAATATCAAAATCTTATAGTGGTTGTTTATTTCTTGTAGGTTGATTTTACTTCTATTGATTGGTTTTCAATCGATGAACCATTAGCAGATTTAGATGAAAAAACAAGTTCATCTTCCAAGTTTAAGCGACACAATAGTCTACTCGAAAGTTTTCTATGTTTTCTCAGAATGTTGCCACATACCCCAACCATGCATACATGTTCACCGAATGATGTAAGGCGTTTTTTAGTGTGGAAAGATGCACATGGGAAAACCCAAGCACATGAAGTCAGTTGTCAGTATCTCGGTTTAAAGGGTTTATATGACTGTGGTTGTCCGACTAGATTGGCATCGGCTACAGTTAAAGGTATAGTGAATCAACTGGTGAATATATTTGACCAGAAGGGTTTTGGAAGGTCGTGGTGTGAAGTTATGGAATCTGGAAACCCGGTCTCTTCTATGTTAATTAAAGAGTATGTAAGATTGATCAAAGAAGAACAAGCTAGGTCTCATGTGTTGCCTAAACAAGCAAAGCCCATATTTTTGACAAAGATCAGGGCCATGTGTTCATTTATAAATAGAGAACTTAAGAAAGAGGGTATAGAGGGTATAAAAATAAAAGAGAAATTTATACAGGGATCAAGCTTGGTTAAAGCTACAGTTTTTTGCAGGTGATCGTGCCAGTGATCTTTCCCTGGTGGTTAAAATTTTAAATGAAGGATCTGGATTTGCATTTCAACATACTTTTGGCAAAACATTAAAGGGTGGGAAGAATAAGAGTAACTCGTTCGTGATAAAGAAATGTGATGATATGACTATATGTCCAGTTAAAGGCCTGTTGGATTATGTACAGTTTGCTAAGTCGTGTAAAGTGGATTTGTCAAAAGGCTATCTTTTCAGGGTTGTTGCAGAAAATGGAAGGGTCTTAGATAAATCTGTAAGCTATTCCGTAGTCTATTAAAGACTCCGATATTACTAATCAACTTTAGGTTTATACGAGGGAGAACACCACATAGTTTTAGGTCTGGTTGTACTGTCACCATGCTTTGTCGGACTCGGCAAGCACTGTCGAACAGGTTATGGGTCACGTTGGCTGGTTAAGTAAATCGACTGCAGAGTATTATGGTCGCATGCATACGCTTGTTGATTCAGAAATTGTCGCTTTGAATTTAGCTAAGTCTGCAGGACAAGCGGGTAGTATTGAGAAACAATTTAAGGAAAAAGCGGATTTATCAGTGATGGAAAGGGCTTTTGAGACGAAGAAACATTGAATGATTTCAAAGAGTGTATTATAATGTATCTTATTGCAATGAATTAGTTCTCTGTAAAGGTTTTCTTTTGAGTATTGGGAATAAAGGCAAAATGCACTATTGTTTTGAATATTGTAGAAAAGGTACATGTAACTTATAGGTAGGAGTGTATACTGTATTAGGAATAGGGCAGAGTTTTCTTCCCATAACTTAAACCGACTGAAGCTAAAGGTATTAAAGACTGAGGATATGGGTATAGTCTCATTGGTTAATTCCTTTAGCGGAAGTACGTGCACACGTGATTTACTTACCTTGTCATTCTTTCAACATCCACGATTGCTGATGGGCAGCCTTTAGTATACGCATAGCAGCTGGATGTGCTTATTGTTTAAAAAAAAAATCCCAACCCTTCTCGCCCATCCCGTATCCAAAGTTTTTGCTACCGCGTTAGTATTCAGTCATACTGTGCAGAGTTTTCTTCCCATAACTTAAACCGACTGAAGCTAAAGGTATTAAAGACTGAGGATATGGGTAGCTATATTCAGGACGAGAACACGTTAGTTTCTGTGATTAATTGAAATGTTTTTTCTGCATTTTGTCAATTTAAAACTAGTAAAAACGGAATAGGTTATATTTTTTGATGTTGAATAAAAGTTTATTAATTTCTTAGCCCAGGGAAATTTTGATCAATTTTAGAAAATTAATTTAGAAAATAAGCCTAGATTAGGCAAGGGAATAAACTTAAGATAAACAAAAAGAAAATGGTATTAGATATACTAATAAAATAGATTAAAAAGACATAACATTAAGTTAATCAAACCATATTGGCCTGTCGATACTTTTTGATAACATCTTTCTCAATTGTTAACGTAATACTTTCTTATGTCAAAAACTGACCATTGACATAGTGGAATAAGGACACAGTAAAAACTTGTTAAAGTCGATGGTTCAGAAGTCTAAGAGATTACGCCAATTTAAAAAAAGTAAATGTTTAGTTTGTTTCACAAAAAATGCTTAAACGGTATAAAAATTAAATTAAAAAAACTGGCATTAAAGAGGTTCTACATTTGACGTTTAATGAACAGCCTTATTAAAAAAAAACTCCAAAAATGCTTTAAAGTGGTATTAGTATTGATGAAATGCCTGTTCAACAAACACGTACAGTTCCAAATACGGATGGTAAAATCGTATTAATTGGCTTTTCTGAATGCACTGCAGAATCAGTGGTTTTCGAGCAAATAAGTTCAAGTAAAACACAAAGCTCCCTAGAAACACACAGTTTACAGGATTCCAATAATCATTTGCACATTTTCCATCCGTTACTGCATCAGGTCACGAGTTATATGTATTATTGTGTGAATCAGCTTGTTGTTGGTTTTATACAAGTACAGTTTGGACCCTATCCAATAGGGATTTATTAAAACTACTATTACCAAATATCTTTTCTTCAAATCCAAGCACATGCACATTTAGAAATATATACAGTCTTGCAAACCCCCAAAAAGCACTCGTCATGCACATATCTTATTTAATAAAAACAATTAGAAGCAGCATACTAAAAGTGGCACAAATGTTCATAGTAAATGAAAATTAAATGTTGGTGACAGGTACATTGATTGACAATATTTAACAAATTCCTATTTATGGGATATTTCATCTCATCTATTTTAAATACTCCATAAAGCATGTCAGAACATATTTTTTGAAATTCTGAATTAAAATGAAAAATAATTAAGCTGAAGATGTGATGAATGGTGAAATGTTGAACATGATGGAACTTTTTTAGGAAAGCCTTCATTAATAAGGTTCAAGACTTGATGCCATTATTGAATTACTGATAGCAACCAGTGTCTTGGTTAATGGCGAAGAATTTAAGTAACTAAGGACAATACCTGATATAACGGTAAGCGTTTTCAAGAAAATATGGATGTTATGAATTGTTTGTAAGGTGGGAGAAATGTATAAATATCAATAGTGCTATTAAAAGTAAAGAAAAAGTTTGATTTCCCACCAAACAAGATTGAACAGCACTTTGTCAGTTCTTGGAGTAATGTAGATATACTAAAATATGAATCCACTGTCTCTATAATACCAATTAGAATAAACAGTGATGCAACAGAAATCATCTGTCAACCGAGAACTGTGTATAATTGAGCTAACACAAAACCAACATAGGTTCTGTATTGTCACTCAAAGTTATTCTGTGCCTGGTATCTGTTTTGAAGAAATCTTATACTGGTGTAATTGAAGGAGTATCAGACGTAGTAAGCAGCATAAAGACATCTAAGATATTAAGGTTGATAAAAAAAATGGGTGAAGCCAACATGGGGGACAATTCAAATAAAGAGATAAAAACAATAAAGATAAGTGGTTAATGACTTAAGACTAAGGCAGCTCAATTGAAGGCTTGGCAAAGTGTATTAGAATATTAAGAGGTTTATGGAGTTGATTGGCTTATTAGGTTTGTAATGCATACACATTGTGCTTCTAGAGAGGCAGGGGACACCAAGTCTACGGATGCATATGTTCTAAGTTTTTACATGCCAAGCTTCTTATTTTCTATCAGTTTTTGCGTGTTTATATATTTTCGGTACATTTATTTCATTTATAATTATATTGAGTTATCTCGCTATAAATCTTCGGCGAGGATTGTAAACATGCATTTCTTATGTACAAAAAAAATAATTTCTTCTATTAATAAATAATGTAAACTTGTAATATTATTCAGGTCCACTATCATTTAATTAATTAATTTAAATATATATATATATATATATATATATATTTCTAGTTTGTTTGAATAAGATTTGCCTATTTTATAGACACAAGAGACAATCATATGGCACATCCTCTGCAGACACATGGTTCCAATCTTCTTCATCTTCCAACTTGGCACATATTTTTGATACCATAATGAACAGGTATTTTATTCAATAACATTATGTTTCATTACAAACAGGTTTTCCTAGCTTCTTCTCCTTTTCCCTGCAACTTTTTCATCCCTATTCCCTTATAATCCTTTGTAAAATTTCTCTTTTGCTTTACAGCCTGAGTCTTCACATTGACAAAAGCCAGTTAAGAAGATTGTTCTAATACAGCAGAATGAGACTTAATTTCACTAAGTTTAAATGTATAATTGTTTCTTATCGTTAACACCCTTTTTTATGAATATTGATTGAAACATCCAATGTCATCCCTAGCAAGAGCAAGTCTTTTTGATAAATGAATGCAAATTCAAAAAAGTCATTTTGCATTAGCTCTATTTTTAGTTTTCTCATTTGAAGAATCATCATAATGACGAAATGATGACATTCATAATTATGGATTTTGCTAATTTTTGGATCTTTTTCGTAACCTTTCTTCTTTACGCCGTTCTCTTTTGTCAGATATGTTAAACATTCCTTTCTAAGCTAACTCTAAAAAAATTAAAAACAAAAATTAACGAAATCTAGAATTGGTAAAAGTCTTTGATTAAAAGTCAAACGTTCCAGAATTTGACAGAAATGCTTTCATTACTTTAGGAAACAAATCTTTTTCAGTGGAAACTAAATCTTTATGAGTAAGTTTTTGACAGTGCAAATCTAGTGCTTGGAACAAATTAAAAGTAACATAAGACACATTGGTTAGACTTTCACTACCATTTGCTTGCGTTTCGTTTCAAGTAATGTCTTTAGTGTAATGGTTGAAATGAACACTATCATATGAACAACAAAGTGAGCTAAAATGTCTATTTGGCTTTGAAATTTCAATATTTGTTTTCTTTGCCTTGACAAATGAGTTTCTGGTTTTGGTGACAAAGAATGTTAAAGCTCAGCTAGATCATATCTTATGTAGCTTAATTTTCCTTTCCCAGCAAAATCAATATATTTATCAACGGATGGTTTTAGTAAGGATTCTGGATAATATTAAGTGTATAGAGAGACTTAGAAAAATCTCATTTTCCAAATGTTGGGACCATACTTGGACGGAGTGCTCATTCCACAGAGCAGCCCAGCGCGTCCCCGGAGGATAGGGGAAACCCTCTCGTTGTGGGGTTGTCAGGTCATAATACGGAAAGCCTGGCCGCGGACTATAGTGGGTAATGTGTTTTGTAGAGTGCCAAGCTCCTTGCGCGATTAAGATCACTTTGTAGATTTCGAAAAAGAGTAGGCTCATTGTAGCCGCTATAAAAGGCTAAATTCTCCGACCATACCCAATACTTCGTACTTTTCCAGTGGCAGTCGAAATTTTGTTCCCTGTGTCCCATCCCACCCCTTTTTCAATTGATGTATTGTTTATTAACTTGTTCCCGTCCTGAATATAGCTGAAATACTGCTAGCCGGACGTAAAGCAAACATCCAATCAATCAATCATTTTCCAAATGAAACATATTTCAGTTAGCGGCTGGTATGATGGACTTGTAACGTCTTGCTGATATAGTAATCAAGCAATGTTAAGAAGTTCTCTCTGCTGAAAGCAAAGTTTAAGGATAAGTACTTACAAAAAAGGACCCAAAATCCTCTGTAGAATTTAAGTTTTACTGTAGTCCTAAACACGAAAACATTGCTCAAGTTTACAAAATTATTGATGCAGACAAATTTGCATTCATCATGGATGGAATATGGAATATGCTGAATGCGACGTCTTTGAATATATGATGAATAACGGTCTAATGTCAATGGAAGTTTCCCTCTCAGTCTTTTCCATATTCTTAACGCTCATGCTTACTCCTACAAGAACCAAGTCGCCCACTCGGGACATTAAATGAGAAAACATTTTTTTGTCCAACGGTTCTGCCAAACTGGCTGACTTTGGATTCGCGAAATTTTCGGACATTGCCGCCCTCACATACGCTGCCCCATTTCATTTAAGGATTGGAATACAACCTTATTAAAGCTGATATGTGGGCTATGTGAGTCTTCCTTTACGCTTGCTCTTTGTTGGTAATTCATACTAGGACGCTGATGCATTTGAAATGGTAGCGGGTAAACTCTCTAATACCCTCTTATTCCCAGAATACACCGTAAAACCTTGAAATCCCTTATCTCCAATATGCTTGAACCATCCGTTGACAAACGAGCCGATGACTCCTTTCTCCGTGCTGTGATATAAATTCCAGCGAATTACTTTGTATGTTTACGAAAACCCAATACTAATCCAAGATTTCTATATCGAATCGTTGGAACATCGCAAGAGAAACTGGAAACGTTTATCTACGTCAACACATTTATATAGTACATCTTATTCCTATTCGTTGGAACATTATCTAGATGATGTTATACAAAATATAGTAATAGTTTTTACTGTAAATTACATAGATTGTTTTTCAATTGCCCCAAAAACAATAATAAGAGAGCACACTCTTAATATAAATGAAGTTTCTTTAAGTTTTTTTTGTACTTATCATAGAAACTTCAACTATAATAAGAGTTTGTGTTCTCTTATTATTGTTTTTGACATTTTAAACCCAATCTGTGTCATAATTTCCTAGTTCAATTGTCTCCTGTTCTCTATTAAAGACCATTTATGTAATGTTAAGGCTTTGTTTTTGATAATGGGTAGCATCAATCCCAGTTGAGATAACACTATCGACCGATACATTTTATTCTCTCCTGTATTTACATACATTTTTGACTACAAAATATTTTTCCACCTCAACCTTGACCACATATGACGAGATTATGCCAACTGGTCGAAAATGTTGTAGAGTAAAATTTGCGAGTCAGGGAAGGAAATATTCTTCTCGGATCAATTTTTTACAGTAACGTTTTCTTGTTTTTATTGATGGATTATTCTTAGAAAGATATTTAGACCTCAACTCAGTTAGCACATTTGAAGTCTTTGGTGCACGCCAAGCCCTCAGAATAGACTTTCTGCTGAGTACTTCAAACATACAAGATTTCCTCAGTGTTTAATTTTACCAAACGACCTTTTGTTCATAAAGTTTTTGCTTTTATAAGCTAAGGCCGTAGCTTGGCACTGAGCCCTTATAAGAGAGGATAATTGTAAGTGGCATTTTAACTTCAAAACACAAAATATATCGTTCAGTCGCCATAATTACAAAAAAAATCGATAACGTAAACCATTTTGTACACTGAGACACATTTTTTTCTAAAAAAAGTGAAAACTGCACTACAAATTCTCGAATACCTTTTTAGAGAGGCTGTTAATTGACAGCTGCAAGTTTTTAGTTCACTGCAAAAAAACTAAAGGACTTAATACATCAAATTTATCCTTTTTGCACAAAATCAAACATTTTTCTGTGTTCCATTTGTAGTTTTTGCTATTAAGAATAAGTTTTATGAAAGACAAAAATAATTTATTAGAATGGCGAAGTTTGACGTAATGATGGGATTGAAAATCCTTAACATATTTCGTTTCAATTGGAGTTATATTTCACTTTTACCTTGTGTCCATGTATATAGAATAAAATACAACTTGGGGAGATAACATTTAATGTCCCAATAGACCCCACAATGTCCCCAATGGCGGATAGCGGATGCCCTCTTGTTGGAGTGGTCAGGTCATAATACGCAAAACCAGAGCGCGGACCACAATGGGTAACGTGTAGCGTGTCATCCCTTTTGAAGATGTCAATAAAAGTAAGCTCGTTGTAGCCGCTACAAAAGGTTAAAATTTGCTGTCTATACTCATACCCCATACTTTTTCAATACATGAAATATTGTTCCACTTTGCTCCATATTTCCCGAACTGCATTATTGTTTGTTGCCTTCTTCTCGTCCTGTATAGTTCGCAAAACGTTAAGCAAACATCAAATCAATCAAATGTATGTGTCTGTCCATCCTTTGCCCCGGGTTCCTTCTTAAAGATTATTTATTGTATTTATTGTTTAAATGTTTAACGAGTACCTTCTAGTAATTATTATAATTGAAGTGATCTCTAAAATTCTAAAATGTGTACAAATTTAATACGCAGATGCTGTGGAAGGAGAAAAACAACAAACTGTTTATACTTCTATTTATCTGAGACAAAATGCATTAGACCTTACACAACAGATAACGGCAATTATAAGGTTATAAACGCATGTCTAAAGCCCTTAGAGATAATTGCGCAGTTCATTGATAGTATTCTTATATACAATAACTAAAATCAACAGTTTTTGTATGAAATCTGTATATGGTTAATACCAAAATAGAACACTGATGAGTAATTTATAAATCTGTTTACGGAAATGCTGTCAACTTGTCCGGTCTAATGACGTCCGAGACGAGAGCAAAGGTGATCATTGAATGAATATTGAATACAGTTATGTTCAATAAAGCGCAAACCATACAATAATTGACTGATAATACTCGATTTATATTCAGTTCGATGACAGCAGATTTATCTCACTTAATAGCTATATAGTACAACATGTTAAGAAGCATGCCGATACAACCGATTTCTTGTGTGAAGGGTCTTTAAACGTTCTTGTTTACATGTTGATACGTTATTTCCTAAGCTAAACCCTTTTTGCCTTGGCCTAGAAAGTGGCCACGTCTAGACGTCAACATATATATAAACTCATTATTCTAGTACATGACACGGTATTCCCGATTTTTGTACATAATTCAAATACAAAATTAAACAAGAGAGATATAGCCCGATCAGGAGTGTGAAGAATTAACTGATGTGTATGTGTGTTTCATAGACCTGTTTATTGAATAATATACATGTCTATGGTATGTTTATTAGTATATTGTTTCAATAATAGTCACCGTTTGAGTTCCTTCATTTGAAGTAGTATCTCAAAGTTTCATTTAGATTAGTTAGGAAGTTTTCGAGTTATTATTTGCAAACCTTGTTTTAAAGAAATTATCAAATGTTTGTTTTTTTCGTTGTGATCTTGATATTAGGTAGAATATCCCGGTGGTGGCCTGCTGGTCTCTATACATGTATGAGTCACAAGTTTACCTCCCTCAAACAGGTTGTGCATTCTCACATTATTTTAACACAAAACAGCTTCTTTCAGAAAAATTTTCTTCACTACATCAGCAAAAATATCTTTTTTCATGTAAAAATAAGAAACTTATCTTTTTTAGTCATAAAACTATAACCGGAGGGGTTTTGAAACATCTGGAGTGCGAGCTGCTAAACCACAATTTTTTGTACCATGCTGCTGCAATTTCTGCTGTATTTTTAACTATGTCATTCTATAACTTTTAATTATTCATACTACACATGTGTAATATTAATTCACTTATTTGTTTATTGTATTCTCTGTTTAGAGGAAATAAAGAATTGATTGATTGATTGATTGGATGCGAACACAAGGACCCGAGTATTTAACTCTCATTTTTGGACATAAGAAATGTTGCAATATTATTTATAATGTAAATTGAGACAATGAAAATTAAAATACAATTTACAAAAGGCAAGTCTTATTAATACCGTAGTCTGAGAAGACTAGTGTCTTTTATATAATAGCCCAAATAGACTTTGGCTTTCAATGAAAAGCAATATAATACAGAGCATTTTTAATATCAATCAGAATCATTTTGAACACCTGAAAAAGGTAACATGCCATGCAATAAATTGCAAAATTATTCAAGATTTTTAATAATCGATCTAATAAATTATTGGTTAACATAAAAATACAATTATACAGTTAATTTTAAAGTTATTATCACAAATACTTTTTAATAATTATTGAAATAATGTCCATATTAATAATTTATAACCACCAAGGCAGGCAACTCCATCTAGTGCCACAAAACCATGCCCCCCTTTATTTTAGCTATAAATCCAAGTTAGATCTGCTGCAATAATACATATTAATTATGCAACACGTGAGTTTCCATTAACCAATGGAAAGAAAAATCAGCTTTATGACTAGCAACAATAACAAAAAAGTACGGGAATATCACACGTGACGAAACCATCACTTATTTACGTCTAATCACAGAACAGAACAAATAATGACATTTTTAGCTCACCTGGACCGAAGGTCCAGGTGAGCTATTGCTATCACTTGGCGTCCGTCGTCCGTCGTCTGTCGTCCGTCGTCCGTCGTCTGTCGTCCGTCGTAAACTTTTTCAAAAATCTTCTCCTCTGAAACCACTGGGCCAATTTTTTTCAAACTTGGCCACAATCATCCTTTGGGTTCCTAGTTTCAAGTTTGTACCCAGGGTGTTGATCAACAGACAAATATGGCCGCTGTTACTAAAAATAGAACATGGGGGTCAACACAGGTTTTTGATCATTATCTAAAAAACTATAATAGCTATAGAGAAAACCGTTACTTCAAATTGATCAGCACATTAAGGTCTACAATAGTTGCTATTAGTGCGAAGTTGTGTATTGGCTTCTTGTAGGAGTTATTGCCCTTTTTTGACGATTTTTGACAAAATTTTTGGTATTTACAATATAACCTGAAAAATATACGAGGTAGAGTGAAACTGTAAATGCAAAACTAATCAGCAATAAAAGCCCTACAATTCACTTGATTGGTCTGAAATTGTCAGATGACTCTTTATATGAGTTATTGCCCTTAAATGGTAATTTTTTTATGAAATTTTCCGTTTTTGTCCTGTAACTTTAAAACTATAACATCTAGAGTAAAACTGTAAATAGCAAAAATGATCAACAATACAAGCCCTACAATTCACTGTATTAGTCTGAAATTGTCAGATGACTCCTTATAGGAGTTATTGCCCTTAAATGGCAATTTTTTATGAAATTTTCCGTTTTTGTCCTGTAACTTGAAAACTATAGCAGCTAGATTGAAACTGTAAATTGCACAAATGATCAGCAATAAAGACCCTACAATTCACTTGTTGGTCTGAAATTGTCAGATGACTCCTTATATGAGTTATTGCCCTTAAATTGTAATTTTTTATGAAATTTTCCGTTTTTGTCCTGTTACTTTAAAACTATAACAGCTAGATTAAAACTGTAAAGAGCAAAAATGATCAACAATACAAGCCCTACAATTCACTGTACTAGTCTGAAATTGTCAGATGACTCCTTATAGGAGTTATTGCCCTTAAATGGCAATTTTTTATGAAATTTTCTGTTTTTGTCCTGTAACTTGAAAACTATAGCAGCTAGATTGAAACTGTAAATTGCACAAATGATCAGCAATAAAGACCCTACAATTCACTTGATTGGTCTGAAATTGTCAGATGACTCCTTATATGAGTTATTGCCCTTAAATGGTAATTTTTTATGAAATTTTCCGTTTTTGTCCTGTAACTTTAAAACTATAACAGCTAGAGTAAAACAGTAAATAGCAAAAATGATCAACAATACAAGCCCTACAATTCACTGTATTAGTCTGAAATTGTCAGATGACTCCTTATAGGGGTTATTGCCCTTAAATGGCAATTTTTTATGAAATTTTCCGTTTTCGTCCTGTAACTTGAAAACTATAGCAGCTAGATTGAAACTGTAAATTGCACAAATGATCAGCAATAAAGACCCTACAATTCACTTGATTGGTCTGAAATTGTCAGATGACTCCTTATAGGAGTTATTGCCCTTAAATTGCAATTTTTTATGAAATTTTCCGTTTTTGTCCTGTAACTTAAAAACCATAGCAGCTAGAGTGAAATAATAAATTGCAAAAATGATCAGCAAAAAAGCCCTACAATTCATTTAATTGGTCTGAAATTGTCAGATGACTCCTTATAGGTAAATTAAAAAATTTAATAATCAACAATGCAAAAGTTAATTCTTCAAATGGCAATGAATGATCTGAAGCTTCTTCGTGGACTACTTTTTAATAACTTCAATGTACATAAATAGTTGATAATATTATTATACAAAGTTATAGTTGGAACAAACTGATAAATATATATATATTAATAAATTACTAACATTAACGTTTTCTTTTCATAAATTAACTTTTCGCAATCACTTCTGCAAGAATATATTTTTACGCACAATAATATTTACAAAAGGTGTGACCTGAACCTAACGACAGTAATAACCCTCTATACGAAATTATCACGCGTAAATTTCGGGTTATGGAAAAATAATATTTAGAAAATAAGCACGGAAACTTTAATTGAATTTTGGTATATTACTTAAAAAAAAACACTGAGAAAAAATCAATATTCATCGCAACGACCAATCTATCAGTACATGAACACGGCGAGAAACATAGTAAACATACAAAAGCAATAACACTGTATTCAGTAATTAATAAAACGTGAAAATACTTTCGAGTGATAAAGATGAGTAATTAATAGGATTCTGTAAGACAACATGTAATACACTGTAAATGAGAATACAAAGTGATGAACATTTGAATATATAAGCCAGCATCTCATCTAAGTAAAACATATTCGGCATTATAAAGCATAAATTAATAACAGTGAAGTAAACCCTTATTAAAACAAAGCAAAACATGCAATTGTATAATTATGCTTTGTATTGGCAGTGTGTGTAAGTAATGGTTTAGTGTTTGCATAATAATTTTTTATTATAGATATTCTTTATTTTATTACTGTCTATTCAATTTACTAATAACAAATTAAGTACACTGTCTATACGCTTTATAGTTTAAGTGCGCCATAATATAAAGCATTAATAATGTATTTGCTGAAATATTGGATTTCAAAAGGTTCCATTATCTTGAGTGTACATTTTTACATGTTCTATAACGATGTATACACAAGCGTTTATTGCGTTATGGATTAAGTAGACGACAAATTATTTTGTGATATGCGATGTCAATTGTCGCAGATCGACTATAATAATGTTAAACCATGTTATTTCACTTTGAGTGGAAATATTTTTAATTCACTATGTCTGATGTGATATATAAATACAGAGCTTTCAGCTACATTCTTTTAATGTCACCGTGATAACATTTCTTGTATTGAAGAACTTTTCATTAAGGTTGATTACCGCTTTGCATTAGTTTAACAGCATGCGTCGGAAACGTTTGGAAATATTACTACAGTGCCAAAAAATGCTGATTCATTTGTGTGATAAACACTAAGATCATGATGACAGGTGAAGACTTCTATTCGTCAACAATACTTATTAAACTGGGTTTTTGTTTGACCATCAATTCCTTTTACAAACCGCGGATGCAAAACCCTCGTATTACTTAACATAGGTTTACTGGAGATATATAAACTCTGTATGCATGGTGTACTGAAATGTTGCTACAGATGGTTGAAAAGTGTAAACATTTCGTTTGTCGTATAATTTATCTTTTAAATATTTCTTTTGCAATAGTCGTATATGTATATTTAGTTGTTATTAACGGTGCAAAAGTAGCAAAAACATTTAATAGTCTTTATTTTACAAATATTATTTCCTGCTGAATACAAGTGTAGTACCTTGCACATTCATATAACAAAAGAAAGTGAAATATGAACAAGATTACCACAAAAATTTAACAATATTCTGTTAGGAAAGGTTGAGCCATACAAACAAAATATACCAATTAGAGTGATTGAGAGAATGTTTGCTTCACTTTCAACAGCTATATTCAGGACGGGAACAAGCTAAGTTATCATATAATTAAAATGGGATGTGCCAACAGAAACACAATTTTGACTGCCACTGGAAACGTATGCAGTATTGGGTATCGCGGAAAATTTTGCCTTTTGTATCGGCTACAGTGAGCCTACACTTTTTCGAAATCTACAAAAGGAGTCTCTATCCAGACAAGTCACTTATTACGGTCCGCGGCAAGGCTGTCCTTATTATGACTTGGAAATTCCCAACGAGACTCCCAGCCCTATATATCTGCCGTCCGGGAACGCGCTGGTCAGCTCTAAGGGTCGAATACTGACAACCCTGCCAGTATGAATCAGCCACATTAGAGTGAAATTGATAAGTATTTTACGACACGTATGGCGATTTTACCTTCTAGAAAGTTACTTTTTCAATCTTGTTGGTTGCATGTTTCAGTATTTTTACAACATTGTGCATATACTGACTGACTACGTGCTAATAATAACAATGTTGCCATTACTTATTTAGTACGTTGTTTGAGAAAAACCAGAAGGTGTCATTATTTAACATTAGATATAATGTAGTCGTTTAAAGTTATCTACGCTATACATTGATACACAATAGTGGTTTTGACATGTTTCTAAGAGTGGATTTACATTAGCGTTTACTAAGATTGTTTGCATTTTGTTTAAACGCGGTTTATCAATATACGTCACGGCTGTAAGAGATCAGAAAAATTTGATTTACTTCCAATCCTTAAATCTTCATTAGACACAAAGTAAAGTATAACACATTTAATGGTCAAATAATGTTGTTATATGACCAGATTTGATTACTCCTACGTTAATTTGCATACATTTCCATTTAAAGAATACTTTCTGGGAGGCGGTGACGACAGTACTCATTCAAATTATTTATTGACATTTTGCACACGTATTCAATTATGTACTATTAATACTTTAAATTTTTACTTTGATAAGCCTAAGAAAAGTTCAAATAGTGTACAAAATAATTGCAGACACGAACGGATAAAAACAACTTTATTTGCAACTTGGTTTATGTTTTCAGGACAGAAATACAAAATTATAACAGCCTACATCACAAAGCGTAATACTGTCTATACACATCCGCCTAGTTAACTAGCAATATGTTTGACCACATTTTTTTTAACTTTAGGCATTTACAATTTGGCAATGGTTTTGAGTTATCTAATTTTCTTAAGCGACATATTGATGCCGATATTCTAATTCAATTCATGATGTAACTTCGATTCTGATTGGACAATGTGAATGATTTCATGGCATCAATTCCACAATTGATGCCAGCAGACGTTATTTCTGGTAATTAAAATAATCACATGTAAATCAGTTAATTTACTTTTTTATTGCCGTGGCATTAAAATGGAGATAACCGTAATGTACTTGAAGATTTGCGGCATCAAACGGTAATTTGAATGTCGGAAATTGAGTTTACTCTATAAGGTAATCTTCTAATTGTTTTTTAAAATATAATCTACTTACATTTGTTACAATTATATTTGTTTTTAAGATACCTATCTAAACTTAGCAGAAATTGAGCAATGCTCACTAATTGATACATCACCCAATTCCCAACGTCCAAGAATGGCCATGTTTTGCCATGGAAACATCAAATAGCATTCCAAAAAAAAAGTAGAACACAAGAAGCACAATGGCAATATATGCCAAAAGTTATGTTAAAGTTTCAACAAATTGCATTAAGTAATATAGCTTCACACAGAAGATGGCTGCCATGATGTTTAATGATAGCAAAGCCCCCGTTGTTAGGTCATAATACGAAAAGCAGAACTTGGAAAATAGTAGGTATCCTACAAGAAGATTGCTTCGCTCTTTGCACAATTAAGACCTTTGTTAGATTTTAAAAAAAGTCTAGGTTCACTGCAACCGCTACAAAGGTCTAAATTGCTGATCCTACCAATGATTCATAAATTTCCAATAGCAGTCAAAACTTTGTCCGTCCATTTATATATGGTTTATTAACTACTTTTATTACTGGGCTGTTAGCAAACATTCAATCAACCAAGTGTAATAGACGCCCTTTATCAAGTAATGGCAAAGTGTATGTTTTACTTCATTATCATTCTGTTATGTAAAATATATGTTCACATATATGTTTACATTGTCAGTATGTGACAAAGATTATGTATAAGTTAAAATTGTATTTTATGCAGTGTTGTTTGAAAAGTTTAAATTAAGGTATTGGTACTACCGAGTTTGACGGAAGGACAAGTCCATCACTATTTACCCCTATTTCAGGAGGACAGTATATAATTAAAAATAATAATAATAATATCAACTTTCCATGCAGATATTGTCCGCACTACACGTCGTATAGATTTTGTTTTCAAATACAATATTTGTACTTAATGAGTTGAAACGTATACTGATGGACGATTGTATGGAACATTAAGCACAAAAAGCAAATAACAATAACATAAGCACCCTTTATGATTCGTGTGAAATACAATAATATACTAACAGGCATTTGAAATTCGAAAGAGTTATTACAAGTTTTGAAGATGTAAAAATGTTGTGTTTCACTACATGTTTTGGAAATGTAAGGATAAAATATAAACTTGTTGCACTCTTGCGGTCATTTTTGTAAATAAATGTTTTTAATTAGTCCACTGATATATTTATTTAAACACCATTCGTTCCTGATAAAAGCAATAAAACGAACTCTTGGTCTTTTTATTATTTGAAAAATCTAATGTATAATGTTGTGTTCTTTATATAATTCAACAGTAACATTATGCAAAAATTATATTAGTAATAAATGATACTCATGCAAGCTAAATTTCTGCAAATTCATATAAATGCTCAGCATTGTGTCTTTGGCGATTTCATCATCATAAAACATTTTAATAAAATCATATACAAACGCCTTCTTAAGTAAATAAATGAAAACAATTTAATTAGAAAAAATCAAATAGGTTTCAAAGTGAAAAGCCGTACAGCTGACCACATATTCACTCTTAAAACTATTACAGATAGATATAAACAGAATGGTAAAAAAAGTCTTTGCAGCCTTTATTGATTTAAAAAATGCATTGGACACAGTTTGTAGAGTAGGACTATTCTATAAACTCTTACAGAATAAAGTCCAAATGTAGATTTTAAATATTATTGACTCAATGTATACAAATACTTCATGAAGAATTAAATTTTCAAATGGACTGAGTAATTATTTTTCATCTGAAAGGGGAGTTAAACAGGGCGATGTTCTAAGCCCTCTGCTGTTCAACTACTTCATAAATGATATAGACTTTAGATGAAGAAAATACAGACCTATTTTCCATTGCAGGTTCCAAAATAAACAGCCTTTTATATGCAGATGATATGGTTTTATTATCTCAAAGTGAAGATACAAGTCAACATAAATAAATCAAAGATAATGGTATTCAATTCAAATGGTACTACTTATCAGAATCAATTTACTTATAACAATTTAAACCTTGAAACAGTGACACATTATTGTTATTTTGGTATTGTATTGAAATACAATAGAAACTTTAATTTGGCTATAAATACCTTAATGGAAAATGCATGCTTCAAAATTCAAAAGATAATAGATAAAAACTATTTGAGTCATTTATTATTCCCATGCTTCTATATGGAAGTGAAGTTTTGGGGGTTGACTCATCATTCAAAGACTCTGATGCATATGAAAAACTACACATCAAATTCATTAAAGAGATGTTAGGAGTTCACTGTAAGGCAACAAATGATGGTTGTCGTGCAGAATTAAACAAAACTCCATTAAAAAGTAAAATTTTATTTTCTAAATTTAATTTTTGCAATTATATTCTTGATGGTGATAATACCTTACTAAAGGAAATTTATATTAATTCAAAAGAATTTAATCCTTGGGTAAAAAAGGTCAAACAGATTCTAAATAATCTTGGTTTTTTATTCATAATAAATAACACATCCCTTTCTTAAAACAACCTTAGTTAGTCAAATTAAGCAACGTTTACAAGATCAATGTCTTCAGGATCAAAACAACAAAATTATTTTTTTTTCAAAGTATATACATGATGGGGACAAGACCTCAATATTTCGATATATTACAAAACAAAGAAGATCGAGCTGTTGTTTGTAAAATCAGAATTAGCGCTCATTCACTTTTTACTGAACAAGAAAGATATCTTAATATTCCAAATGAAAGGTATTGTCCGATATGTAAATCAGGACAAATTGAAGATGAAAATCGTGTTCTACTAAACTGCAAAGCTTTTAAAAATCAAAGAGACACATTTAATACTAGTATTCTAAATTTAATAAATTTAATAAAATTTCATTTCCTTTATAGTAATTCATACAAAATCCTTAAATGTACCTCCTCGTTCATCATAAATTGTATGAACATTAGAAAAAGCCTTTTATGATAGATTACATTTCTTTTCTTGTTTTAATTTCATTTATGCGTCTTTATTTAAAATATACAATTGTATGTTCAAATCTTTATATTTGTACACATTATATTTGGCCTTAACAGTGTAATATTGATGTGTTTGGGCCAATAAAGTATTTGTATTTGTATTTGATATTACTATTTTAACTCATCTTGTCTTCACATTGCACTATACCTATGTCACCTCCTAAGAATTCCAACGTAATTAGACGGTTAAGATTGCAATGTGTCATCAATGTATATTCCAAAAAAAACTCATAATATACAAATCTTGTTAGGGAAAAAATGCGTTGCTGACAATTTTGAGTTATATAAAGAGTAATTTTATTACTAAATATTACATACAACCGACTCCTGTAATGATTGATTTCTGGTTAAATGGCTCGTTACAATGATACATACTAATCGTTCCATTTAGCCGCTACATGCAATAACTGAAAGGAATGGATTTGTTGGTCTAATTTTGATACATTGGATTGCAGAAACACGTACTATATATAAGAGTTTGGCGGAGCTATAGTTTCTAGCTTAATCCTCCCATCCATTGGACCAGCCTGGCCACAGCTTCTTATCTTTGACGGACACAACTCTAATAACCATGTAGAGCTACTAACGTTAGCGAGAGAGACTAAAATAGATTTCGTCGAGCTACCACCATATACCTCACATTGGCTAAAACAACTTGATAGGTATACTATCACCATGTTACTTAATTTATTAAATTTTAATACATTCTGTACTCAAGTCCACAAACACACTAAAATGTATGCTCATTTGAAAAAATATAATAAAAAACGGATAGGTATTGTAAATAAATTCAAAGGAGCAACCATTTAAAAATCTAGGGAGGGGTGTGGATTTTCCTAAAAGGACAAAAAGCAAACTTTGGTATTATTTTGAGATGAAAATATATTCTACAATTAGTACAAACAAAAGATGTTTTAAATATTTTTAACAA
Organism: Limnoperna fortunei; assembly: GCA_944474755.1. Lineage (NCBI taxonomy): Eukaryota > Metazoa > Mollusca > Bivalvia > Mytilida > Modiolidae > Limnoperna > Limnoperna fortunei. The sequence goes on along the minus strand of OX104113.1, from coordinate 92,217,093 downwards.
ACTATTTTGCTTAAATCCATACTCCTAACTAGATATCTAGATTCTCAAATGGTTGCTACTCAACATTTTTTTCTTTCCATTAACTAAACTTAGATACCCCAAAAAATAGAAGATGTCGAAAAAAATTATAACAAACTAAAGTGGCAACCAAAAATTGAAGTAATACATAAACAACAATATATCCTAAATTAAAAACCAACTGGAAGCGGACTAATACCGAAAAAACAGGTTGTCCAATTAGACTCGGTCGGTTCCTTCACCTTTTTAAAACAAAGCCTGGAAAACGACAAACGAAGATACTTCAGCTTTTCATGCACAGTGATCTATCTGTATAATGAACAGGCAAACCCGAAGAAGCCTTCTTACACCATGTATTCGTATGCGAAAAGTGATGAATAAAAAGTGAAACCAAACGCAGAAGAACAAAATTCAGATGATCACATACACCAGTCAATAACCTGCATTGCTGATGTGACTGTTCAAGGTGCATCAAACTCTTTTTTCTTCTTTCTTAACATCTTCTGGTTTATTTATGTGTGATATTTTAGTGTTAATATTCAGCTTACAGCTTTGTTCAGGATATCTTTATATTATTAGATAACCCGTTTTAAGTTCTCATTCTTTTGCTAGTCATAATCATATTTAATACTTCGACTGTTTTGTTACAATTCAGAGACAGGGACCATTATTTCTGAAGTAATGGATCTTGACATCGCTGATGATGATAATGGCGCACTACTAACCCCCTCATTGCGTCAGACAGTCCCGAATACATGTAACCTGTCACCTTCCGTTTTTCCACCAGAACTAGCACTCTTTTTGGTCAAGATAATTATTATATAAACAGTGAGAACCACCTTATAGGAACCTATAATTATTGAAAAATATTGTTTTTAACTATATGGAGATTACATTTATAGCAAGCAGAAATAGACTACCTAGTAATGATCACCACTGATATAACATGTACATAGCAACAGCTTAATTTTAAACTCTTCGGCATCGTGGGCCCCTATCTTTACACATCTCATAGCTATTATTAACATGTAGTACTTTATATTTGTATATTTTATTTTATATACATAATAACAATCCATCAGAAAATTCGTTATTAGTCCATTAAGTGCTTTCCTAAAGAGAATCTTCAACTGAAATGATGGACAATCCAAAACCAAACTTTTACGTTGAATAAAATAATTTTGTATCTTCATTAAAATGCAAGTCCACGGAATGTTAATTTCAAATTGCGTTTCTACAGGCCCGTTTTTTAAATACTAGCTACAAATGGTCCATATCGTATAAGTACTATTTATGCCTGAAATCGTTCTGTCTTTTAAAATGTTACGTAAAACTAAAAATGGATATAATCTAAAAAAAAATTTACTCCGCCGGTATTGCAAATTCAGAGCCACCCAATTCATTCGGCGTGTATTATACTATAGATAAAAAATTAATAGATATAAATATATTAAATATGTATAAATTCTTACTAGTCAATCAAGGTGTCGAACGCATGTCTTAACCAAAGACGTTTTTACGAACCTTAGTACATTGCATTCGAACTATGATGAAATTGACAAAAATAGCAAAAGTGGCGTCAAATTGTCAGTTAGTTACGATAAATAAATAGAAAGCGGCATAACTTGATCTCGTTTAAATATGTAAATGGAAAACTCCGAGGTGTCCAAACCATTGGCGTTTTGCCCTACATGTAAAAGTCTCATCAAGGTCGTCCCATATGTCATAGTTATAATTGCAACGACGCCAGATGCAAAGTTCATCAGTGGTGCTCATACCAAATTTATTAGAAGACGACATAATAGAGATTTTACTGAGCTTTCATTGCCTATTACGAGTTTTACGAAAAAATACAACAAAGTTGCACACAAAATCTGACTGCTTTAAGTGCTATAAAACAGTTCAGCAATAAGTGAGTGATTGCAAAGATAACAAATGAGAGAAATCTACGCCAGACGCGCGTTAACAACGAATATTTATATATTAATTTTTGCAATCTGTCGTATAATAATGTCTTGTATGTACATTTAAATTAAACTTTTCCGACAATACAACATTTTACTTGCGTCTAATCTAGATTGTCACATACAGATAATTGAAATAATCCCTTTTTGCATTTATATTTACATTTATCATGTCGTTCGTCAATGACAGCGAAGTTAACAAACTCCTTAATTTATGTCGAAAACATACGTAATCAGGCTAATTGGCATCGGTGATGTAAAACTTGCCGATCATCATGGAACATGTTTTTCTAAACAATTAGACTAAATGACAAATGTGACTGTTATAACATATTGTGGAATATAAATCAAACGTTTTTTGTGCGATTGAGTTATATTTCATTGAAATGAAATATTAAAATTAGGAAATATGTATTATGGAAAACATTTCCATATATAGCTCAATAATTACTGAGAGTAGCGTTAAACATTAATCAAACAACCAAAGTAAATTTAGATGAAAGTTAATTGCCTGAAACGTTGCCCATTGTTTATTTTGTGTTATCTTAAAAAACGAGATAATTTTTTTAGATTTATACATGCATCTCGCAGTAAATAATTAATGTTATGCTACTGACTATAAACGACATTTATTTGTATTAGTTTTATAACGCAAGGGCAAGACAATCCCTTCATGAATAACACAAGTGTTGTTACTCTGCTATAAGTAGATAAGATTTGTCTTTTTTGTTTATGAGTAAGTTTGCATTGCTAAAATATCGAGTGTTATACATTTAACTTATAAATACAGAATTCTACAAATAAGTCTTTCAAAGGTTAGTTAAAATATTCTAATCGTTTGGATTTGAAATTTTGTTTGGGTTTGAGCGCCGCTGATGAGTCATGATTAGACAAAGCGCGCGTCTGGCGTATTAACTTTGGTATCTTTGATAAAGTTTTATTATTCACCAAAGTTACACTTTTTGAAAAGCGTGTAATAACGTTACTTTGTTATTGTGTCTTATTGCGTTTCTTGTTGGTGGTTTAAGTCTTGCTTTAAGCTGCCAATAAGTTAAAATTGCAATTATTCCTGTTTTATTAAATTTATTAAATTCCCGTTGATTTATTGTTATTTTCGTTATGAATATAGCTGAAATATTGCTAGCTGAAACATCAAATCAATCAATCCATACCTACCAAATAAAACGTTTTTGTATAAAGCAAGCGCCAATATGGAATGAGTTATCGTTACAATAGATAAGACAAACAGTAACTATAGATCATAAAGTTGTTTGCGCTCCAAATTTGTGTATTATTGTGGATTTTTTACTTATTATTGGGTGTTTTTAAACCGTATTACAAAACATTCTTAACTTTGGAATATTTATTTATATAATTAGAGAAAGAACATGTTTGCGGTTAAGAATTGGGCTACTATTAAACCACAAAAAGGCAGGAAAACCCTTGTATGTGTTTTATTTACTGTAACAAAAATCAACGGTCTGAATTGTTTTTTAAAAGTATTTAATGTTTCTGTCAACATTGTTTGCTTCCTTCTTTGATGTGAAAGATTCATAATGGAGTAGAACCAACAGATGATTTCCTGTAATCTGAATCAAAAGACACTCTAATCTAATACACAATAAAAGCTTTCCATCTGTAATTAAAAACATTCTAAAATGCATTTTTGGAGATTTATTCCATATATAACAGATAACAGAAATAGCAAATCAATGTCAAAAGTTCCTTCGCACTTTTGACGTATTATTTTAATTGCTTGCGGAAGGAAGTGATGCAAGGAATGAAATACAGACTGAGATTTAATAACTAACTAACTACCGTGTACTTTATCAGAACTGCTGTTTTTGCAAGTATTGCATTTAATGTCGTTTCCCTTAAACAACAAATCTTCTAGAAATAAGAGCATCATTTAAAACTTGGACTAATTTAGATCTGATAGGTGTTTAAAGAAAGGCAAAGGGCAGAGCTTGTTGGCGTACCTTGTTGGACGCCTTAAGTGCTACCTAACACGAAAGGGATAGCTGATCTCTGTTCAAATACTTTTATTCTATGTGTGTACGTATCACAATATATGATATTTGTTTTCGAGAATAAAGCTGTAAAAATATCAGACTTGTATATTAAAAAAATGTTTTGTAAACTAGGAAAGCTTTAGACTATATTCGCTCCAACGTTTATAAGTCCTCAATTATTATGAAGTGAAACATGGACTACCGACTAGTCCTCATGGAATATTTACATTTATATTAGTTTTCACACTGACAATGTATCTTTCATGTATATTTAGACATTACGGTTTTAGAACACACTGGATTTGAATCTTTCGTGAAATCTTATATATAGAACTCTATGCGTTTAAAAATAGTAAGAATTATAGACAAACCATTGTGTCCAAATATTAAAAAAAATTTGAGAGCTAAAATTATTTGTTTAGTTTTGTATTAAATTGTGACAGGTTATTCAACACAAAACTTAAATAATTTGAAATTAATTTTCTGTTAAAATGTTTCCAATTGTTCTTATCTAAATGTATAATTATTTTTAGTAGTTTTTAAACGTCTACAGTTATGGAAGTTTGGGGCGAATTATTGTTCTTACACCGTTTCTTCTTCTTATTATCAAAAGGCCTCGGTGGCCGATCGGTCAAGGTAGTTCGTCTACTATTGATCACGTGGTCTGTCAACACTGAGATTGCAGGTTCGATTTTCAGTGCAGGCAGGGTGTACTCGACTCCAATCTTAATTGACAAGGATTGCCAGTTTTCCTACCGCAGGTCAGGGGTTCTCTCTGGGTACTCCGGCTTCCTCCCCCAATAAAAACTGGACGCCATGAAATAGCTGAAAGTGGCGTTAAAACGCCATTCAAACAAACTCTTATTATTAATAAATCGCCTAAAACAAAGTTTTTGTCGACGTATTTTTTTTACATCTTTTCTTGTCATTATTATTAAGTTTTCAGGGGGCAAAGGTTTAGGAGACTCGTCCTAAACAACGTCGTTGTGCCATCTTTACAGTTTTACAAAAACTTATTTTTGACAAAGGTAACCTTTTAATGTATACATATTTTAAAAAGTGCTATCTTGTCTATAAACTACTGTTTATTTTTTTATTGTTGTGACGATTCTAAATACTTTAAATCACAACTAAAATAAAACTGATGCACACATATCATATATTTTATTCTGATCAGAAATGACTTGTGAGCTACACATTATGTATTGAGCGTGAAAAAAACAATCCATCGCTTAGAAGAGACTGATGTGATGGTTTCAATTGCACTGCACCTTGTATGTGTATTAGCAGATTACACTACTTTTGAATTGTGTAACAGGGAATCCAGTTTGTTTGGTTAGGAAGATAGTTATGAATCACTTGTTAAGTAGATAGCTGTCTTAAGCTGCTATATGAGATATAATTATAAACTAAAGCCTATGACCCTAAACAACAACTGAAAAGATTACTGAAAGCTTTTTAAATGATGAGTACATTTTTTTATAATTTTACAAAAGCACCATCCTGAAGTAAATTAGAAGATAACATTGGTATTCCGAAGAACAAAATCAAGTATGCATATACAAAGCCGTAAAATCTCACTAACACAACAAGCAAAACATTGGCAATACACTCGACAATGTGTAGCAGTAGATGATATCAGGTTTCCGAAAAGGGTGAGCATGTGACTATTCACTTTGACAACCGTCGAGTTAAAATCGACGAGAGGTCTCGAATAAAAGGAGACCAATATATTTCCTAACTATGTGTTGCTATCTGTCCGAATGATAACCCATATTGGCCCATTCATGATCCTCACCATAAAATGTACGTAAGAGCGACATTAGTTTAATTTGAACCTTTGTATTTAATTTAAAGCTTTTTTGTATAAATGCAATGAAAACTCTCAAAAACATGAATTGTTCAATAATATCAATATCAACGAATACAGATATCAAACGATTGAGATAGTTGTTTGAATTTTCCTCTGCCGTAAAAAAATATGAGTACAGAAACAAGTTTGCGATGTACCCGAATGCCAAACGTTTGCTGTAAATAAAGACCACCAAGCACGGCAAATACGTAGTAATAGATCAAACTTTTGTTAAACATGTTTGAAGAAATACAGAGTATAGAGTTTAAAAATAAACGTTTCGTATACTGTAACTAAATTTTGAATTGTTCAAAATCCACATCTGTTTCGCCACTTCTTAAGTAGTTAGCTAGTTTTACAATGTCTGCAAACAATTTGTTAGAGTAGATGCTGAATTTTGAAATAAAAGATTTGAAGAGCACTTGGTTGACCCTGACACAGATTGGCATATAGTATATACAGAAGATTCGTTAGTTGAAACACAAAAGGAATGTAATTCTAACATGCTGTTACATGATCTCTATTACAGCGTTGTAAGCGTATAAATAATTTTCTCCGTCAAAGACTATCTAGAGTTAAATTTGATGCTCTGCAATTATTAGAAATAAATGGCAATTTTTGCATGAAATCAATCTGCAATCGAATTTACTGTAATAGCTGTCATTACCAAGAAAGTATGCAAGAACAATACTACATTTGACATTTGCATGTTTTGCAATTCAGGAAACGCATAAAGACTACAGGATTTTCTAAAACATAAATCATCATTATTATTAGACCGCCTGGTTCTTATTATTTACCCAGAATAAAGACCATTCAAGCAGATTTAGAAAAAGGCTATTCTCATAATATCCTCTTCAAAAGACTCAGTTCTCTGTCCATACCAAATACACTTTATACTTTTCCAATGGCCATTAAAAAATGTTTACCGTTGATTCATTCCTATTGACTATTGGTAATGTGTTCTCATTCTGAATATAGCTGAAAAATTGCTTGCAGGACATTAACAAATTATTTACGCAATTAATCGTAAGGATGCCTTTAAATAACTACTATGAAAAACAAATTGTACATGTATGTACCATATCATCAACGCAAATTATTCTGAAATTCATAAATAATCCCAATAGAAAACAAGTTAAAGATCAGATCGCTTTATATTTACTCCTATAGTGTCTTGTAAAATTGCCTGTTAATTCTATATTTGCAAACAAGCATTGCAAGACCAAAACACTGAAGCATACAGCCACCAACCTACCGAATGCGCTGGTGACTATTAACCTTTATACACAATTCCTGGTCATGTTATTTTTACTGCTGTTCTGAAGATCATTGACCACAAGAATCTCAGGGATATTATTCTTTGTGGTCGTAACTCTAGGAATTACAAACTATTATGCATGCAGTCGAAGACTGCCAGGGATTGGATTAAGAAAGAAAAGGAAAAAGACCCAGAACATGATGCGCTGTCTAACTGGGTAAGAACAATAAAGTCCTTGGTTCAACGTGTGGCATTAAGAATTTTAGAGATTGCATTAATGATAGACCTAAATTCGTATTCGAAGAAGAGAATGCTATAATGTGCATTGCTTCCCTCTGACAAATATGTTGCCTTCCTTACAGACATGATGGTTTTTTATGTAGGTCACAT